>JAVBJF010000806.1:0-44851 GCA_033439095.1 Pseudococcus viburni | reverse complement strand
ACGTAGGTACCTAATTCAAAAAAATTTGGAATGGTTTCCCTGGGAAAAATCTTCAGGCATGGGCAGGTCTGAAAAATTACCATGTTTGAGCAGGTATGATCATACCTGATCTGGCATGAGCAGGTCAATAAAAATAAGGTTTTTTAATATATTTTCATTGTTAAAAGCAAGGCCTGCTCATGAATGGCCAAATTTCATGCATGAACAGATCTGATCACACATAATCTGACTCAGACCTGCTCAGGCCGGAAAATTTTTCTCAGGGTTCTGAATTCTTTTTCAGATGGATTAGGCCACGTTTGCAAACACCTCAGATCGTTTGTTTTAGCAGGACCGGCGAAGTAAATTTTTCCCGTGTGTTGCAAAAAAAAACTGAGCCCTGGGATGAAAATAAAAAAAAGCCAAAATAAAACATGGGTATCAAAATGTAGAGTTTTTTCTGCTCTCCATCCCTCTCCCCCTCAAAATCATGAAAATGATTGTAGTGTTGTGAAAATAATACCGTCACCTGAGCGTCACAAAAAGTAATGGAAAAAAATCAAAGTTTGTACAGGGTAGAAAGAATTTTTTTAATTTATGGCAGTGATTGAAAATTGGCATTTTTTCTCATTTTACCCCGTGAAAATTGATAAGGTAACTATCTACCGATTTTTCAAAATCAAATTTCGCGAATTTTTTGCGACCTTGTTCTAAGGTATCTAGTATCTACCTCTCAATTTGCCCTCTCCCCCCCCCCCCTCAAAAAAATCAACGAGAGCAAATTAATTACAAAAAAAAATTCATGGACGGAAGAAAATACATCTTTAATTTTGAAAAAAGACAATTTTTCACAAAAACCTTTGTAAAAGTGAGTTATTCTATGGTAAAGAAGAGAATTGTTCAAAAACAACAAAAAAGAGACATATTTCCAAATGATTTCTCCTTCTGAATTTTTAAAACATCTCTTAGAAAATTCTAAAATTCTCCATTTTTTTAGATTTTCTTAAGAATAGGCACAATATTCCCTTTGAAATTCCCAATCGTGATCGCTACTCAGTCTCCCACAAGAACATATTTTTCCGCTTCAAAATATTCAATTGTCTGAAATAGAAGGGAAGAAGGTTTTTAATTTAAGAATAGGTTTTTAAAATTTATGAACCCAAACGAAGCGAGGACGAAAATTTAAAAAAAAAAGTTCAAAAAGGTGAAATTTCTTTAGAAAAAATTCACAACTTTTGATGGATTTTGGGTCAATTTCCGACTGTTTCGCGACTTTTGCGACTGGTAGATACCCTGATTGACGTTTTTCTCCCATTTTCCCGTGTGTCGCATCTGTGACATATGCGGCACAATGTTCGCCGACTATGGTTTCAGCCACCCATTAATAATACCAAGCAAAGCTATACAAAAAATGAATTTGGCTCACCATTGCGTTGATTTCATTTATTACTGGTGCTGCTGATACTCCGGTAATATCAAATTGAAAAATAAAAATCTTCGAAAAAAGAAACACAAGAACAGAAATCCACGTAGGAATCATCTCTAACGAAAATGAACTCATGGTTCTGGAATAACCAATGGAATATGTAGGTAAAAAAAAAAAAAACGGGATTCCAGAACACAACGAAGAGATCAATTCAAACGAAAGAAAAATGAATTTCGTTTTTTAAGAAGGAAATCACTTTCAAAAAGTTTGAGATGAAGATTCGCGAAAAATAATCTGCCAAGGAGGCGAGTTTGTTTAACGAAATCATTTATGTCGAGTAAATTCTCTTCTTAAATATGTTGGAATTGTTGATATTTTGTACTTAATGTACCTACACGAAGAGAATTTATTAATCATGCATTCTCAGTACCTAATTATTGCTGGAAGTTGTAAAGTACAAATCGTTTTCAATTTGTGTAGCCGCAGTTGTATCAGTGCAGTTTTTTGTAATCGTGTTTTATCAGTACCTGTAAAATTGTAATTCTACTTACTATGAAGCAGCTCTTTACAGGTGAGAATTTTTTCAGTTGAACTATAAAATTCGGGCAAACGTGTATATTTGCATTCGATCTTATCTTCTTAATAATAGCTGTACTTGAAAAAGCTGTTGAAGTTATAGCTTATCTACAAAAATTAACAGTAAAATCTTAATAACCATCGTTGAATAATTGGAAAAAATATATTGTCGAAAATTTTTTTTAACATGAGTTGAATAGTTAATTTAAACCTCAGATTCCTCCAGTGATGATCATCAAAATTTAAATTTGAACATTACTAAAGTTCTATCCGTTCACCCTCATCTTGGAACACGAGTCTACCCAAGTTACCTTTTTACAGCTGAAATTCGACGCCAGAATGTGTAGGTAATCAAGGTTTTTTTTTAATCTAAATATTTTTCAAAAATTTTCTCAACAAGGGAGGTAATTCAACTCAAAGTAAAATTTTAAACCCAAACAAAAATAAATCGAAAGTACATCATAAAAGAACCCCATATCCATAATTTCAGGTGCTGAAGTTTATTTCTAAAATTTTGGTGAATTTTCGAAATTTCAAAATTGGGTACCTTACCATCCCGCAAAGTATAAAAATTTGATATCAACAAAAAAAGTTGAAATTTGGTATATACCCTATTTTCGACCTTCCAAATCGATTGGAAGCGGTTTCAAGATATTTTGAAGTTTCCAGAAATTTTTGGAATTTTCCATTGTTGGAGAAAAGCCCATAAAAGTGGTCTATATGAATTTCAGCACCTATAATCAGGGATAACCAATATTGGTGAACTTTTTGGTCAATTGAAGCAAAATTTTCCAAAATTTGCAACTTTGAGTTCGAATTCATATTTTTTGGCTGGCAATTTTCCTGGAAATAATTTATCTAATCATCTGCAAAAAAAATATAAATTTGAACTCAAAGTTGTGAATTTTGTAAAATTCTGCTTTAATTGTTGATCAAACCGATATTGATTATGCCTGATTCAAGGCGCTGATGTTCATATGGACCTCGTTTATGGGCTTTTCTCCAGCGCTGGAAAATTCCAAAATTTTCTGAAGACTTCAAAATGTCTTGAAACTGCTTTCAATCGATTCGGGAGGTCGAAAATAGGGTATATACCAAATTTCAGCTTTTTTTCTTGATTAGATCAAATTTTCATATTAGTACGGACGATTTAGCTTAAAAAAAGCTAAAAGCCAAAAAAAATTCCCGGAAACGGGAAAGTTCGTATATAAGCTTTGTAGAGGGTGTATTTCAACATACCCGACTTTCCCTAAAATCGGTGAATATTTTGACCCCCTTTTGGGGGATGAGGAGGTTCAAAATTTCGTTTTTCGACTATAACTTTCAAAATTACGTATTCACGAAAAAATAGTTGGAACAAAAAGTGTAGAGAATAAAAAAACAAACAATTTTGTTATTTACAATTTTTTCCTAGGACGTCATGGGAGGGAGCTAGGGGTTCAGAAAAAAATCAATTTTGAAAATTTCCCATTATCAGAAAAAATCACCAAAAATCGGGTTAATCGACTTTTAGGAGCGGCTCTTTTGCATAGTACATCCTATTACTATGTAGAATAAGAAAATTGAACAACCGACCCCTCATCTCAAAGTAGGGGGTGGACCCCCTGTAGAAAAAGTTGCATTTTCCCCCTGGAATATCTCAGCTACAGTGAAAAATTCGAAAAATTGGTTCAAACAAACGTCGTATTGCGTTAAAACCTCCCTACTTTGAGATGAGGGGTCGGTTGTTCAATTTTCTTATTCTACATAGTAATAGGATGTACTATGCAAAAGAGCCGCTCCTAAAAGTCGATTAACCTGATTTTTGGTGATTTTTTCTGATAATGGGAAATTTTCAAAATTGATTTTTTTCTGAAGCCCCCAGCTCCCTTCCAGGACGTCCTAGGAAAAAATTGTAAATAACAAAATTGTTTGTTTTTTTATTCTCTACACTTTTTGTTTCAACTTTTTTTTTGTAAATACGTAATTTTGAAAGTTATAGTCGAAAAACGAAAATTTGAACCCCCTCACCCCCAAAAGGGGGTCAAAATATTCACCGATTTTAGGGAAAGTCGGGTATATTGAAATACACCCTTTACAAAGCTTATATACGAACTTTCCCGTTTCCGGGAATTTTTTTGGGTCAAAACCTAAAATGACCGTACTATATTCTGTAGGGCGATTTGGTAATCTTGAAGTTTTAAAAATTCGCCAAAATTCGAAAAATGAACTTCAGCACCTGCAATTTTGGATGTGGAGTTTTTTTTAAAATGTACTTTCGATTTATTTTTGTTTCGACATACCTCCCATGTCCCATGTAGGCACTTTCTTTTAAATTCAAAATTTTTTGAGTCCCTGTGTTTTCTTCATTTTAACGTTTTCGTTGTCTTCAAGATTCTGATGGGTTGCCATTTAGTCCTGTTACTTTCATCTCAGTGGGGTACAGTGTTTGAATGGCGTATACATCATCCAAACTCAATTTAAAATTTGAATCGAACTGTCCAGAATAATGTTCCCTCATTATCGCATTTGGATCTTTAGAATGATCTAGACCCAATACATGACCTATTTCATGTACAGCAATTTGAAAAAAATTTGGCCCTGAAAAATGACAAGAGCTTTGCCAAAATCACATTGAACATTAATTATAAATAAAATTTGGTGCATACTTAAAGCCCACTTGTCTTCACCTCGATCAATGGTTCATCATTCCACAATTCACTTACCATTCGTAGTATCCTCCAGTGTGTATTTTTCATTATCAACGTGCCAGTATTCTTCATCGTCGAAATGAATGAACGGTTTTTTACTCGAATCTGGATGATGTGGACCATAAGCATGAGCTAGAATTCCGTAAGGACCATCGAAAGCCGATTTGCAAATACCATGTCTCCCTTTTTCAAAGGAAATTGAAATATCGGGCTGGAATCAAAAACAGAATGATAATTTGGAAATAATTTTTTTATTGTTGTATCTTCTACAACTGTCTTAATTCGGTTTCACCTTGAACTGGTTATCGAGCTTGAATTTTAATGGCATGAATTCCTCCCATATTTTGAAAGCTCGAGTTATTTCTCGATTTTCCACATGCGGGGGCAGATGATATTCATTTTTGTGATTATTGTTTATTGAATATGTTATACTTTTCTTTGCCCACCTCCACTCTGCAAAAATTGAAAAATTGTAATTATTTTATCTGAACGAGGATCTAGATTTTTAGTTTTACTGGAGTTGTGTTTTTTGGTAAATAAAATGAGCAATTTATTGCACAATAATTTTTCATCGGAATTTTTAGACGGGCTTATTTAAAATTGTATCTGGCTTATTCATTCTTACCAGAATGAACAAATCGTTTATTTCTCAAATATTCTGAACGTTTATTCGGAAAACCCCAGCTCGGTTGTTGCATTTCAATCATTGTCTGCTTATTCAGTTTTCCTATACGAAGAAACTAAACATTACGTATTACTGCAGACTTCTTGGAAAAAAGCACAGTCAATTTGAAATTATGTATGTAATTCACTGATGACTGATGTACGTACCAGTCACTTCAAATTTGTTAAAATTTTGATATTCCTTCAAAGCTCTGGACATGGTTTCGTTAGATAATCTTGAACCAGTTTTGATATCCTCCTCTGATGACTGTATGTAACCAAACTCAGTTAACTGATCCTGATGAACAAAAAATCGATCGCGCTAGGTACATTGTTATATTTATTCCGTGAAAGAAAATAGGTACCTATTTAGTCATTGTTTTGGAAACCTGTTTTTCCAACAATCATTTCTGAATCTTAATCACTGGCAGGTTAACGGTGATTTTCAAAGGAATAATTAATGCATGATAACTAATTCATCGAACATAGTCTAACATCCGTTCTACTTGATGCAACCAAATTTCACAATGAATCATAATCATTCTCAAAAAATTATTGAGTGATGATTTTTCCTAAGAAGCCTACTCGTTTATTTTCATTTTTCTCCATCTAAGAAATTGGCAATTCTGTATTAAAAAAAATTTCCAAATGAATCAGTTGCGAGCTATTAATTTTTGTGTGATTAAATCATGGTCAGTTGAACGTTGAATGATTAAGTAATCAATTTTCAGAGCAAATTTTTTCCAAGGTACAGATTTTTTACGGAGCTACTCGCAAGCAAATAATTTTTCGAATTGGATAGGTAAGAAGGTATATTTGTTTTCGGATTTTTCTCAATTTTCTATTGCACTTACAGGCAATTTTCCGAAATCGCTGAGGTATTTTCCAAAATTGTTAGGATATGTTCCAAAATCGCTGGGATATTTTTCCAAATCACTGGGGTATGTTCCAAACACGCTGGGTTATTTTCCAAAATCGCGGGGTATTTTTAAAAATCACTGGGGTACTTTCCAAAAGTGCTGGGATATTTTCCAAAATCACTGGAGTATGTGCCAAAATTGCTGGGGTATGTTCCAAAGGATCCAAACTCACTGGGGGTATTTTCCAAAATTACTGGGGTATTTTTTATATTCACTGAGGTATTTTCCACACTCGCTTGGATATTTTCCCAAAAACCTTACTATATTGCTTGGGTAGGATCATAACAAACTTACATCTACCATGAATTTTTTTTTCAATCTTTTGCAGTGGTTCCAAAATTTTTTCAGTTTTGATGACCCGGCACCACCCCCTAATAACTTTTTGTGGGATCGATCTGATCATCAATTTTTTTTAAGTTGGACTAAATATACCATCGTTTTATGCCATTCAAGTCAAAATTCGTTCTGGGGCCTGAAAATTGCCTTACATCGACTTTTTTTTAAAAAAAGTGACATGACGACTACTTCGAGGTTGCTGAAAACGAATCATAAGTATGTCCAGTTTGGGTGTTCGAGTATTATTTTTTGAGATAGGATCAATATTCACCGTGAAAATGTATTTTTTTCGAGTTTTTATCAAAAAATTGTAATTTTTACCAAAAAAATATGGAAATTTTTACCAAAAATGACAATTTTTACCTACCAAAATTAGTAATGTTTACCAAAAATTGAAAATTTTCACTACCTAAAAAATTGTAATTTTTACAAATAATGGTAATTTTTACCAAAGAAATGGTAATTTTTACCAAAGAAATGGTAATTTTTACCAAAGAAATGGTAATTTTTACTAAAGAAATGGTACTTTTTACTAAAGAAATGATAAATTTTACCAATTTTTACCAAAAAATGGTAATTTTGACAATGGGTGGTAATTTTTACCAAAAATTTATAATTTTTGTCAAAAATTGTGATTTTTATCAGCAATGATGATTTTTACTAAAAATCGTATGTAATTACAAAATTGGAGGCTGTATTTTGCTCTTTAATGTTCCAAAAAAATACCACCAAATGAAAAAAAAAAAATTGATGAAATAAGTTCATACTTCCGGACTTTGAAACCCATTTTGAGGAAACTAGGGACGTGGTATGGCCCTCAAAAGTTCAAAACAACTTTTTCGAATTCTTTATGCATTTTTCCATACAAATTTCAAAAAAACAACGTAAAAAACAAAAACAATAAACAAAAAATAAAATCGAGTTTTTGCACACTGTTTTGGTTTCTTGAAATAATGTCACTAAAATAAGTACTACTGGATAAAAATTTTTACCATTAATTATAATTTTTTTACAATGATGATTTTTTCAGAAGATGGTAATTTTTACCAGAAATAGATTGTACATACATAATTACATTATTTTTACTGACTACTTTTGGTTAAATATTTTCAATTTTTCAAAATTTTTACGAACATACAATCAACTTAAGCTTACCACTTTTGGACTGCAATAATTTAAAGAGAAAAATTCATGTTTGGCGAATACGTTTGATGAATTTTTTTCTATACCAAATCAAATTTTAAGAGCACGTGTTGATGAAGGCTGAATTTTTTATTTGGTCACTTTGGAGTCAAGACACAACTCTTAGGCTACCTTGCAATTAAATTTCAAAAAAAAAATCGTATTTTTTACCTCGAAATTTTCAAACTTATTTTTTCATGTTTTAGAATTTTTTCAGACGGACTCACCTCGATATGTGCTGCATACACCTCGAATCGTTTTTCCAATCATCGAATCCGAAGCAAAGATACGAAAAAAAAAGAAACTCACCACAGCTCGTATTTCATCGAGGACTGGTGCCATCAATACTTGGTCAATTTCGAGCAAAAAAACGAAAATATTCCACGAAAGAAACACCACTTTTGAAATCAACGTGAAGATGAATTCCAGCAAAAGGAAGTTCATACCTACCCATTCGAAAAAGGTTCTACTCGTGAAGGAAAATCACATCTAAAAATGACTCGAAATAAAGATCGCACCATGATTAACATCCCAACGACGTAAGTTGATTGAAGAAAAGGATTTTTTTCAATTAGCTACGAGTACTTATATTTTGTAATGAGCTCGAAGATGGATTGACCAATCACTAATACACAATATCGATATTTATAGGGAATTGCAAAATGTAACTTTGTTTCGTGTTTCAACTAGTGCATTCGCAGTCATCAGTTCAATTTCTTACAATCGTGGTTCAACTTCGAAAATGGAATTTTGGGATGGAAAATTCCACTCGTACAGCAGAGTTCGTTTCCAGGTAAGAAATTAAAAATCGGTTCGAATTAGCATTTTAACCTCATCTTCAAAATAAGTATACCCCACAGAACCCAAGATTCTTTGGTATTTTCAACGATCCAAAACAATGACTTGGTACATACAAATGTCGAGGGTTCGTGGGTAAAACCCCATAGAGCTCGGTTTGGTAAATTAAAAGGCCCACAAATCGACTAGGTAAATAAACCGAGCCGGCTCGATGTGCGGTATTATATTATCCATAGGTCTACCCTCCTTCTTGCTCGGAGGTCGAACCCGGTATAAATAATGATAAAAACACATGTGTGACATAAAACGAACGATCTGTCATACTTCTTAAACAATCTCATCAGCGAACCAGCGAATTGTCTCTTTTCGGCTTGTAATGATCGGTCTTTGTGTTATTGTTGGGAAGCGTTAAAATGTTTCGGACGCGATGATTCATTGAATATTATAATCAGACGAATTGGCAATGGGAATTTACTCATTTGAACTGCGGCTGCCGATGAGCGGGTGGATGTTTTAGCGATTAGTAGAACAGAAATGATGAACGCGGAGGTGTAGGTAGTTATATACGTATGCAAATTACTGGCGAAAAAATACCGTTTAGTGTTTTTCTATGTGAGGTCAGTACTACTAACGGTGATTATTTTTTACTTTTGTTATTCGTCTGCTTCGATAATGTACGACATTCGAAAAGAAGCGCAATTTAGTACCTAGGTACATATGTATGTTTTGACTAGTTCCTAAATCATTGTGACGTAAAATGGATTTCAACGATCCAAGTTCAATGCTGAGTTTAAATTTTTTCAAACACTTAAATTTTTTCTATTTCTTTAATACTAATTTTTTTCAAAGCTGTAATCAATTTTAAAATTGTTCCATTAGTACCTACATATGTAACTGGTAGCTACCTACGTAGACCTACCTACAATTTTTTGAAATTTAAATCAGGGTGTCTAACGCTCCTAAAAAGTCAAACTGATCAAAAAAAAAGTCAAAATTTTGACCAAGAGGTCAAGCTAGTAATGTAAAGTCAAACTTTTTGACTCATTTGACTCAAAGGTCAAGCTTTTTCTCAAAAATTGAAAAAAAAATTATTCACAGGGGTTTTATTTTCTAAAAGTTCTGGAAAATTCAGGAAATTTTGA
The DNA here is from genome assembly GCA_033439095.1 of Pseudococcus viburni. Classification (NCBI taxonomy): domain Eukaryota; kingdom Metazoa; phylum Arthropoda; class Insecta; order Hemiptera; family Pseudococcidae; genus Pseudococcus; species Pseudococcus viburni. Next base: position 35,139 of record JAVBJF010000806.1, on the reverse strand, counting down.
AATTTTTATTGGAATTTTGTAAAAATTAAAAAGAAAGATAAATCATCTAGAAAAGTGTTTCTAAATTTTTCAAAAAATTTCGCCATCTCACCGCACGGGTCAAATTGTTACATTTCTTCACTGATTTTTTTTATTCGTTATTTTTTGTGATCGTGATGCCCAAAAAAATTGTTAGTGCACGTTTTTGTCGATTAAATTATGAATTAGAAAAATATTCCCTCGCCACACTCGGAGGTAATTTACACTTTTTCTTTCTATGTACATAATTATTCATTGATTTTTTTTTTTTGAAAACGTACTTTTTAATGAAATGTGATAAGAAGGGAATGCCATGATGCCCTTGACCAGGATGTTGGAAGGGAACGGAAAAGAATTGAAAAATTATTGGACACGTTTTTGAAAATTTCACTGAAAAAAAGTGATAAATTTTCAATTTTTAAAGAATTGTTTCACAAAAATTTTCGCTTTCGCTTCTTTTGGACTCAACACATTCATATCTCTCATGAAAATAATTAATATTTTACCCCTTGTTGATTTTTTATTTACTGGGACAAACCGAAATTATTGCAGGGCTTTTCAGCCTTTCATCGAATTCATGAATTTAAGGCACGTGTTTTTTAAAATTATTTTTTGGGGGAGGGGTAAGGGAGGGGGTAATGAATTCGTTGAGGAATTTTTGGCCCAGAAAAATCCGAACTTTTAATCGTTTTATTTGGTAGACTCCCTGACATGATGTTTCATTTTTCAAAACTTTGGGTACATATAAAATTTTGCATTTTTATTTTTAATTTGAAATGTTTTCTTTTATAAATTGAAGTTCTCAAGTTTTTGTGCTGTGGGGGGGGGGGAGTAGAAAATTTTCAGAATTCAATTTGAGACGTTTTCGTTGCCGGAAAATGGGACATAAGTATAAAAATCTCGTGAGAAGTAGTGATCTTTGAAAAAAAAAATCATTAGACACTATGCATTTCAAATCATTCTTCTACATAATTTCAGGTTGTAAGTACCTACATCACACAAATAAACTACCCCGTCTGTCTCCATGCTTTATGAATATCATAAGTACCTATTGTAAAAGGGCTAAAAAATTTTCAAAAACTGGTCTGGAAAACCTAGAAAAGTCAAGGAAAATCATTTCCGAAAAATTGTGGACCATCTGATTCACCTTTAATAAATACCTAATTTAAGTAAGTGAAAAAAGAGCTCATTGTGATTTTTTTTAATCAAATTTGTGAGCCTGGATATAGAAACCACCCTTGGGTGTAAAAAATTGATTTCTGAGTTGACACTGATTTTGGGCGCTTCAAAAGGTATAGAATCAAAGGAGAATTTCCACTCAAAATCCAATTTTTTACACCTAAGGGTGGTTTCTATATCCAGGGCTCACATTTGTTTTTGAGTTCGTAAAAATTTAAATTCGGGAGTTTATTATGATTTTTTTTTTGAATTTTTGTTTAAAGTTTTTCTTGAAAATTTGGTTTTTTGGGGGTAGCTCATAAAGAATCCAGAAAAGTCGTGCAAAAAGGTCAAGTCAAGTCAGTCTTTTTGCTCAACTGTTAGACAGATACCCTGTAAATTTTCTCAAAATTTATCCCACTTGGATTTTTTCAATTTTTTTTATTCATATCTTTATTACTTAAAATTTTTTTAAAAATTCAAAGTTGGAAAAATTTTTGCTAAATTTTCAATTGGAAAAATCTGGAGTGTTTTTCGAATTCAATGGGGTGTTTTCTAAAATCACTGGGAATTTTCTAAAATCAGGTGTTCTTCAAAATCACTGGGGTGTTTTCCATAATCACTTGGGTGTGTTTCGAAATCACTGGGATCTTTTCGAAAATCACTGAGGTATTTTCTAAAATCCCAAGGGGTGTTAAATCACTGGGATGTTTTCCAAAATCAGGTGTTCTTCAAAATCACTGGGGTGTTTTCCATAATCACTGGGGTGTGTTTCGAAATCACTGGGATCTTTTCGAAAATCACTGAGGTATTTTCTAAAATCCCAAGGGATGTTAAATAACTGGGATGTTTTCCAAAATCACTGGGATGTTTTCCAAAATCACTGGGATGTTTTCCAAAATCAGAAGTTCTTCAAAATCACTGGGGTGTTTTCCATAATCACTTGGGTGTGTTTCGAAATCACTGGGATCTTTTCGAAAATCACTGAGGTATTTTCTAAAATCCCAAGGGATGTTAAATCACTGGGATGTTTTCCAAAATCACTTGGGTGTTTTCTAGAATGACTGGAGTGTTTTCCAGAATCTTTGGAGTATTTACAAAATCACTTGTTTTTTTTTTCACAATCACCAGGGTGTTTTTTAAAATTACTGGTGTGTTTTCTAAAATCACTGAGGTGTTTTCCAGAATCACTGGGGTGTTTTCAAAATCACTTGGGTGTTTTCCAGAATCACCGAGTTGTTTTCTAAAATTACAGAAGTGTTTTCAAAATCACTTGGGTGTTTTCTAGAATCAGCGGGGTGTTTTTTGAAATCACTCCATAGGATCACTGGGGTATTTTCAAAATCACTTGAGTGTTTTCCATAATCACAGAGCTGTTTTCTAAAATCACTGGTGTGTTTTTAAAAATCATTGGGGTGTTTTTCAAAATCATTGGGGTGTTTTCCAGAATCCTTGGGGCCTTTTCTAGAATCACTGGAGTGTTTTCAAAATCACTTGGTGTTTTCCAGAATCAACGGGGTGTTTTTTGAAATCACTGAGGGTTGTCCATAATTACTGGAGTGTTATCTAAAATTGCTGATGTTTTCTAAAATCACTGGGACGTTTTATAAAATCACTGGGGTGTTTTTCAGAATCATTGGGGTGTTTTCTGGAATCACTGGGGCGTTTTCTAGAATCACTGGAGTGTTTTCAAAATCGCTTGGGTGTTTTTTGAAATCACTGGGGTGTTTTCCATAATCACCGAGCTGTTTTCTGAAATCACTATTTTCCATAATCACTGGGGTATGTTGAAAAAAAAATTCAAAATTTTTCGAAACTGTTTTAGAGTTGGATTTTTTTTAAATATAAAGTTGAAAAATGAAGAAATTGAAGTTGGAAACATTTTCTCAACATTTTTCCAATTTTGAGGTCTTGCAGTTTTTTCAGCTCCTTATTTTTAGAAATTTCTCCCAACTCAAAAGTTTTTTACAATAATTTAAAAATTGTTCCCTAAATTTTTTTCAATTTTGAAATTAAAAAAATTTTGACCTCAAGTTTTTCAAAATTTCTTTCAACTCAATAATTAGAAGAAATTCTAGGTAAATAAATATAATTTGAACTTGTATCGTCGAAATCCCATTCGCGTCAAAATAATTTAGGAGCTGGTTTGTTTTGCTTCTCCCTTCCTTCCTCTGTCTCTCTCGATTCAATCTGTTTATTGGCCTGGTGTAATATGCACGCGCTGCAATTTTTTTTCAATACTCGTACGGTAAACGTATAATGAAAATTCTCGGTTAGAATCATAATAACGCGACGATAGTTTATTTGGCGGTTGATTTCGCTTTCGTACTCATTTTATATGGATGGTACGATAGAAGGTCACGATGCTATGAAAATCCGGAAGAACGAGATGACGACGAGGTCGTGATTCTTTTTTTTAAATACTTCGTTTTCGTCGTTACAATGGTCATTTTTGCACATTGTACCTGCGCTACGTACCGTACTATAGGTATCGCACACTATACGCTACGTTTTGTCGAAAAAAAAATATATAAAATGGAAAAAAAGCGAAGAATAAGCAACCAACGGGTTCGTGAAACACACGTGCTACCTTACACACACCCATTTTTTTCCATACTTGAAAAAAAAATGTTATTCGTATTAGTTCTCTCTTTCTCTCGACGACCGAGAACCGACCCTCTTTTGTCGATGATGAAAAGGGTTTCCTATAAGGCGTAAGTACGTAAAAAAAAAAATACAACGAAATTCGCACGACCATCTCGGCGCAGCGGTATACTGCTGCGTACCAAGAACACAGTTTATGGCAGAAGGATCGGCCAGCTCGAGGAGAATAAATAATAATTAAAAACATATCGCGTGCATGAATTACTTTTACGCTGATTTTCTATTGTGATTGTAATGGTGGACACGCGGAATACCTCGCTCCCACATTGTTATAGATTGTATCATTGGCGAGCTAACGTCGTCGTCATTGTGAGAACTTGTTTATCGATGTGGAATAAATCATGTTAAATGATTTGTTAAATCTGCTTACTTTGATATCGTTACGCGGAATTTAATCAGCTTTGATCTTTTCTTACGTTGGTATTACGATGTCTCGTCGAACGACGTGAAATTTCGTTCAGGGAATTCCGCTAAAGTTTGAGGTAATTTGATGGCGGAAAAATGAGCTGGGAAGTTTTCGATGTTTCGAATTTATGAGAATGTAGGTTCGATTTTTGGCGAGTTTTTTTTGAGATTTCGGGGTGGAAAATGATTCGGTAGGTGGCTTTAAAATTGATCTTGGAATATTTTGAATTGTAGTTTATTTAAAAAATAATCTGTCTTGATTTATGAATCTTTTTTTTTTAGATTTTTGGCCAATTTTTGAACTAAAATTGCTTTTAAGTGGCAAAAATATCAAAAAAATTAAACAAAGTGAATTTTTTTATTTTTTGAGATAGTGATGGGTAGGAATGGGGGGGGGGGGGTGACAAATTTTCAAGACAATAAACCAACATTGAAACTGAAACTGTGAAAACTAAAAATCTGAATATTTGAATAAATTTCAGGTTCAATGTCGATTTTCGTTTTAAATTTTCTCTTTTATGGTCTTCAATTGTAGGTTAATGAATTTTTGAATTATTTCAAAATTTTTGATTTTTCATGCAGGTGGGTAATCGAATCCATGATTGAAAATAGAAATAACCCGAAGTTGGTATTTTTATTTATCAAAACAGGGGCGAAAAATTCCCAATTTCTGTCTTGACTGAAATTCTTTCCAATTTTACGAACTCCAAATGCAAAATTTTCAGCAAAAAAACTCTTCACCTCACCACCTTCGTAAATTTTTTACCCAAATCCAATTTTCTGAGCAAAAATGGGTTCGGGCAGTTGAATCTGCCCTCCTCCCTGCATGGTCTGGCTCTCTGATGACAAAAACAAATTGTAATGTAAATTTATGATTATTAACGTGTTTTTTTTGTCTTTTAAATTTTTTTTTAGCTTCCGAGTTTCAACTTCTTGATTTGGTAGGTATTGATTTTTGTAGCCTTGTATTCAGGGCAGTGCAGAATAAATGAGGGCTCGAGGGGAAAAAATGTAAGAGCAGAAAAAAGGTCTTTCAAATGTCGATACGATCTGGGCAAATCAAATTTTTCGTTTGAAGGTTCTCGTAGTGATGTGACAAAATTTTTTTAGCCCTAGCGGGCCCTCACTGGCCCCCTAAAGAAGCTCGAGCTCGGAACAACCCTCTCCCTCTCTCCCTCTGCGTATGCCATGCCTGCTTGTATTTTTGCAACACTCAAAAAATCTAAATGAATATTTTTTTTCCTAAATATACTTATTTATCCATTGACAATTTCGAATTTTGGTAGGTTTCAGTAAATTAAAAATTAATTTCAAAAAAAGATCCATTTTTTTAAAATTTAATATTGAAAATTGAGACAGAAACTGAAAATCTTTCGAACTCTACTAATTTAAAATTTGTTGACTTGGGTTTTCAAACCTTTTCAATTTGTTGTAAATTGTGAGTGGTAAGTAATTTTGGGGAATTTTAAAGGAGTCAGAATCGGCGGGAGAGAACATAGGCCTTATTTTCCCTCTTTTTCCCCTTAAAAAATTCTGAATAAAATTTTCAACGGTCCCATCCCCACCATATTCATATAAATTATCATGTACAATTTTATTTTTCTTGAACCGATAGAGTATAATACTGGAAAATTTCAATCTAAAGAAAAAATCAACTTTTCTACGTTTTCGACACAATTTTTCAAATTAAATTTTATCAAGTTGAAATTTTTTCGATTTTAGAAAATTTTATCAAACAAACGAACTTTTTGAGATTATTGCAAATTTATAAAACTGTTTTGAACCCAAAAGTAGGTATTAATCGATAAATTAGAAAAATTACTTACTGATTTAAAATTTGCCAATTTTTTCTTCGATTTTTTGTTTGATTGATCATCTCAAGTTTTTTTTCAGTTTTTAAAAGGCTTCAATATTATAAAAGGCCCTCATTAGGCCTCTTGTGGTTTTTCAAGTAAACTACGCACCCTCCCATTGATAAAAGTGAAAACTAGAAATACGTGTAATTTTGGATTTACATGCATTTAGATACAGAATAATAAGCACGTACTACCTTCACCTTGCTACCTACCTGGGTAGAAACGTTTCTTAAATACTCAGAAATTACTCTCTAATCTGAAGTACCCGTATTTTCAACTCGATGCTCCATTTTTCAAAGAATAAGAAAAGAGTATCTTCGCTCGAGTACCAATCCAATCAATAATATTTTGAGTATCGTTGTTTGTACCGTGATTCTTAAAACCTCAACCACTCGATGTTTACTCAACTTTTGCCATACAAACTCGCGAGGCTATCGAAATGATAATGAAAAAAAAAGAAATCGAAAAAAAAAACAGTTCTCGTGTTTGTGATTGATTTGTTTTGTTAAACACGTACCTACCTCACCTAATTATGATTGGCGTTGATTATTGTGCCAAAATCAAATGCTGTATGTGGAGATGAGATAAAATAATAGCATATCACAGTCTATTATCCTCTCCTTGTTAGAGAAAATCCCAAGACCTATATAAATTTTATGTTTGGATAAGTTGTCACGAAATGTGGTATTAGAAAAATTGAATTTGCAATACCTACCTAAGTAAATGTTTCCAGTTTGACTTGAACTTGACCTGATTATATTTTTTGATTTTTGGGAATGGAAAATGGGAACAAGAGTGAAAATTTTGGACTGAACTGATTTCTTTTAATTGTTCCGACTTGGACGAAAATTTTCCAAAAACAGTTCTTCGATTTCAAAAAAAAATCCTTTTTTATCTAATTTTTCCAACTGTAAATGTGGCAACTATTTTTCACCATAAATATTTCTTTGACTCGCTAGAATCACTTTGCGATAATTTTTGTGATTTTTTTTAATTTAGATTTTTTATTCAATTTTGAATGATTTTATCACGTTTCAGTTTGATTTCCATTCCCTCTCAAAATTTTCCATCTGAAATGCCCAATCAGAAGGAACCACAATATTCATGTTTTCTTTTTTCATTTTTGAGCAAATTTTTGATAAAAATAAATACGGTATTAAAAATATTACATATTTTAAATGCATCAAATTTCCAAGAAATGACCCAATAAATTTTATATAAATTAATTGGGTATAAAAATTTAATCAAACTACAGAATATTAAGTATATTTGACCTATCTACACATCTTTTTATTTTACAGTTTTTCCCTTTTACGGTGCAAAAATTTGTCTAATCGAATGTAATTGGATTAAAACTCCCTTCTCATTAATTTTTTCATTAAATACCATACCTAATTACACCATTATAGGTATTTATAAGTTAGGTACATCGTAGAATTAGGAACGTGTAAGTGCAAGTGTAATCGTTGATTCATTGAATTTTTCATTTACTCTTATCTATTGACTAGACTTTCTACCCGTCCTTCGGACGGGTGGTAATACTCCAAGAAGGATCATTAGTTAAATTGTGATTGTAAAAATTACAAACATTTCAAATTTTTTCAACTTACAAAGGTCAAATCAATTTGTTTTAGAATTACACAGGTCAATTTTTTTTTTAGTAACTCGTCTCATCACCATATTTTTTTGAATACCTCCACCCATTACTTAACGATTTGTTCAATTAATAATTCTCAAAAAATGCAAATTATAGAGGTCAAATCAGTTTTATTTTCAATAACCCTGAATCAATTTTTTTGGGTGTCCCCTTCCTTAATTTATAAAAATTTTAATAATTGTATCTATTCAGTTTGAACCCAAAATTGAATTATTTTTTTGAACACCCCTTATCATAAATTAAAAATTCGATCAATCAGGTCAAACCAATTTTTTTATATCCCCTCCCATTATTTGAAAAGTCGATTAATTGATTTGACCCGTATAAATTTTTTCAATGTCCCCTCTCAATAATTAAAAAGTAGATTAAATGTATTCTTTGAATGGCACTACTTCAAATTTTTTCAAACTCACATAAACAGGACAAATCATTTTTTTTTTCAATTATTTACACCAGTCGAATTAATTTTTTAAAATAGGTACCTCCCTTCCACTAATTTTGTTTGTTAAGTAATGGGTTGAAAATTCAAAAAAAAATGATCTGGGGTTCAAATTGATTACAAAAATTAAATTAAATTAATTCGAATTCTATAATTTGAAAAATGATTAATTGATCGAACTTTGAATAATGGGCGGCGTATTCAAAAAAAAAACGATTTAACAGGGAATATTTTTTCAATTTTTCTTTGAATACCTTCTTCCATTGATTAAAAATTTGATCAGTAATAATTTAAATTTTTTTTTCATTTGAAATTTGTATTCAATTTAACTCCAGGTCAAATTACTTTTTTGAATATCGCCTTCCATTAATGAACAATCTGAATCACTTTTTTCCAAAAATATCCCAGATTTTTTTAAAGTTTTCAAATTACACTAATGTAATTATTTTTTTGAAAAATGCCCAAGGTGGATTCAATTTCTTTTTTTTGAATACTTCCACCCATTTATGAACATTTCAATTGATTAATAAATTTTAAAAAATCAATTTCGAAGGCCGAATCAATTTTTTAAACTTTGTATCAGTTCAATTTGTATCTCAGGTCAATTTTTTTTCTGAATGTCCCCTCCCATTAATTAACAACTCCATCAATGATAAATTTTGAGTTTTTTTTTTTTTGAATTACAGAGGTCAAATCTTGAAAACTTAATTGAAACTGTCCTCACCCATTAATCAACAACTCCATCAATACCTAAATCATCATAGAGGTACCATCACAATCACCTGATAATTTTCGAAAATCCCCATAGAGCTCCGATACCATCACAATTTTCAAAAATCGTCATAGAGGTACATTCACTTCACACCAATTTTTATCATAAGGGTCGAATCAATATTTTTGAATGCATCTCCCATTAATTGAAAATTCGATCAGTTGTATTAAATTTGAATTTTATTTTAATAACCCTTGCCATTAATAATTTTTTTCAATTGACCTGGGATTCAAATTGAGTACAAATTAAAAAATCAATTTTTCTTTAAAATACCCCAGGATGAATAATTTTTTCTGTGGTATCCTCTCACATCATTAATTAATATGTTACATAGGTCAGATCAATTGTTTTCTAAAATATCCCAGGTGGAATTGATTATTTTTTTAATACTTCAATTTGAAAAATTCTATTCACTTCACCCCCCTCTCGTACAGTTATTATTTTTTAATACCTTTCCTGTTAATCAACAATTTCATCAATCAATCATAATTCTAAAAAAAATTAACTACTGAGGTCGACCCCATTTTTTTAAAACATAACTCAGGTTGAAACAATTTCTTTGAATTGACTAAAAATTCTATTGTATTCAGTTTGAACCCCAAATTCGACTCCCATTAATTAAAAATTGGATTAATTAATATTTTTTTCAAATCATACGGGTCGAATGCATTCTTTTTTAGAATTCGGCCTGGGGTTCAAATTGATGAAGAAAAATATTGAAAAAAGATTTGAATTCGTCTGGAAAAATAATTGATTCACCATCTGTTTTAAAAAAAATTGAAAAGTTGACTTAGTTGACTGTTTTTTGCATTGAAAAAAATAATTATTCAAATCCGCCTGGGATGTTTAAAAAATTGTTGAAAAATTTTTCAAGTTTGTTTAAAAATTAATTTTCTTGAAAAAAAATTATAAAAAATATTTGCTCCCTGTAGGACTCGAACCCCTATCATCCGGGGTGAGAATCCATGATGTAGTCAACTCGGCTACGTTGCTGTTGTTGATAAGGTCTACAAAATTCCGCACATTAGTCACCACAGGTCTCTCACTGGTTGAAATTTTCAAAACTTCACTTCAGCTTTCTCGGAGGAATATCTCGAAAACGAAGCCGTTTCAGCAAAAATCGAAGAGAACCAAAATTGTAGCCCGTAAAATTTGCTATCGTCAATGTGTCATTAGATTTTCGATTCGACGCACCCGTTTTGAGATATTCGCGAAAAACCGCATTTTCGGCTATCCGCCTTCTGATTGGCCAAACGGAAGCCGAAATTTGCCAAACTTTGGCGCGACTTTTCTCTAATTTAGAGGCGACTTTTTTGAAACTTTATGCGCGCTAAACCTTCTCCTCGGCAAGGGCTATCCGATGGCGCCACCCTCCACCCCCAACTCGCCGAATCTTCGGAGTTTACCCGTAACAACGAAAACACCACTTCTCTTTATATAATAGATTTATCGTAATGGCAATATTATCTATTCTAATTACTTACCTGTTTACTTCTTTGTCGTTTTTATCTGAGAAATTACTTATATTTTTGGGTATCATGGTGTCTATTGGCAAAAAAAACTAGAAAATCTAGAAATAGCAAAAATTCATTGGCGCACCCAAAATACTCGATGTTGGTAACGAGAAAATCATACGTACAATTTTGCAGACCATTTCGGAAAATGTATATTTCAAATTTGAGCCAATTTCATCAGTCTCATTTCGAGTAACTTTCAATTTTATAAAATTCCATTAGCCTAAATGTAAATAGGCAGGCAAGCGAGTATGACATAGCGTTTTAGAGAACATGCCCTTAAGTAAAAATTTATATTTTTCGGATTCAGTTGACACCATGAAAATTCGAGAAATGAATTTTAGTAGGTATCTGAAATTTTGGATTAGGTTCTTTTTGGGTATTTTTTCGAGATATTTTCGTATAGGCCTAGAATTTTACTACCGATCTTCCTTGTAAAACCGTTTTTGATAAACGTTTCATTTTTTTTTTTCGTAAAATATTTTTGAAAGGGTAAGTACCGGCGCGGCGGTTAAGATAGGCGAATCTGCCCCCGAGCTGAAATTCGAAACTAACAGATGGAATTTGGTTCTTAGGGTCTGAAAACCACGTGGTAAAAATTCTAGCCCCAGTTATTGGACAAAACGTTACTTTTTTCAGCCTTTCCATTAAAAATTTTCATTTCCGCGAGTTTTTCACCAAATTTTTTCAAATTTTCGTGAGGTGTACCCCGAAACTGAGGGGTATCTGTGGGTGGTTTGAAAAAAATTTTTGATGATTTTTTTCAATCCAAAAATTGCGTTTGAAAACTTCAATTCGAGTTTTCTACATGATGTTTCAGAGGTGCAATTTTGAAAAAAATATATTTTATGTACCTAGTCTCTATGTACATCATGATATTTTTTTCAGAATTTTTTAGATGGTGGAACACCTTGAAAAATGCGAAAAACAACGTTTTCACAGCGTTTTTCACTCATAAAATGGTCATTTTTGGCTGAAAAAAATTTTCTTGTAATTATATTCCAAAATACGAATTTATACACGTCTTGTCAGATTTTCACTTAATTTCATCTCTTTTTCGCGATTTTTGTAATTCCAAGTCCAAGATATCTCACTTTATTTTCCATACGAAATTGTCATACGAAAAGATTTGCAACAGATTTATGTTCAGCAGCTTAAACTATTTCAGTGAACTTCGTATGGCCAAAGCACTCAAATTTTGAAAATTCAGTTTTGAGTCAACGATTTATCATTTCCAAAAATACTGTAAATATTGGAAAAATAGACGTTTTCCACCCTTAATGTTTGGGCAATGAAGTGGGTATTTTTGAAAAATATCCAACCTGTCTGAAAGAAAATTACACGTAGAACATGATTGTTCATAACAATTTTTCAATTTTGAGGCTTATTTGAGAAGATATTCACGAAAAACCGGTTTTAGTAGATATATATCCTCTCTTTGGGGTAGTGGAGGGTTGTGGGGTGTCCATTTTAGTATGTTGTGTAGTGGACCATTACGAACGTAAAACGTGAAAAAAAAAATCAGGATTTAATTTTTGGGGGTCAACTCCTAAAGTGGCTCAACTAGAAGGCATTTTTTCACGTGAATTCTTGACCCCATCCTTCTGACTCCCCTGGCTACGCCACTGTCTACAGAACAACTTTCCTGCCCTTCTTCCCTAGTTCCATTCAACTCATTCAATTTTTTTGAAAACCGCGAATTAATCCACCCTCATAGGCATATGAATTATTATGAGACTCTACACGAGCCTATGGCAATATTTCATCGATTCCATCACATTAATACTATACACTAGGGTGGAGCGCGAAAAAAAAAACATACTTCGGATTTTGACCAAATTCGCTGGGGTTGTTAGGTCACTATCGGAGACTATCCAAAAAAAATTTGAGTCCCCCAGGTGAAGTTGGGGGGGAGCTAGGGGTTCTCAAAAGGCACCGCCTTTTGAAAAAAAACGTGGTTTTCTGTGTTTTTAAGGTCGAAAAAATGGCGTGAGATTCATGAAACAGCACTATAAAGGTGCAATTTGAGTTTTTACACCTCCCAAGACCATCGCCGTCATCCTCCGATCAAAACTCAGATCTCTACCAGGGGGTCCAAAAGTTGCAGATCGCGAAATTTCTATGTTGTGAAATTTTTTCTGGTACCAAATTGAATATTTTTACGCCACGCCGCCGGGTAATTTCTTTTTTAAATATTTGAAAAGAAATTTTTGAGAATTTTCCTTGATCAGTGCAGCCAACTGCAAATTGTGGTATTCAAATTTATGGAGTTGCTAACTATATGTTATGGCTAGAAAAATTTACATTTTTTTTTTCGTTTTTCAATCATCACAAAGAAATTATGGGTAAAATTTTTCCACCAGTGCAGCCAATTGTAATCCAAAAACATCAATGTATGGAATTTACGTTAATTTTAAATCAAGATAACAAAAACCCCTAGAAAAAAATATTTGTTATTTTTTACTCACTCTTACTTCTAGAATTTGATTCTGAAAAAAATTATTCACATTTTTTGCTCATTTATCTACCTACTCACAAATTATCATATTCTACTCAACATTCAACAAATAACACTAACACATCACAAAAGCGAATTTTTCGGCATTCTTGGCTAAAAAAATTAATAAGTTTGACGAAAATGATCAATCAATTTTAGGTACAAACCCGCTTAAAATACATGTTTGGCAGCACTCGCTAACAAACTCAAGTATCAAAAATTTTTAAAACAATTCGAATCAAAAAAAGATTTTCCTTCAAGCTCCTCATCTTAAACGAAATTTTACTCGTTTAGAATTTTATTCGTTTTAATTTTTTTATACTTTATTTGAAATATTATATTACCTATTATAATAAAATTACTCGTACATTTGAATAAAATTTCCAATCCGGAGTATTGTGATTTACAATTGGCTGCACTGGTATAAAAAATTTTACCCATAATTTCTTTGTGATGACTGAAAAACGAAAAAAAATGTAAATTTTCCTAGCCATAACATATAGTTAGCAACTTCATGATCAGATCAGAACGAATTCCATAAATTTGAATACCACAATTTGCAGTTGGCTGCACTGATCAAGGAAATTTCTCCACAACATACAAATTTTGCGATCTGCAACTTTTGGACCCCCTGCACAGTGGTCCAGGAGACCCCTCAAAACGCGCGAAATTCAGTATCATAAAAAAAGAGCAATAAAAGTGAGTAAAAATTAGTGTTTATATAGTTTTTTTGGTCGTAGATTACGAATTTGACAGAAAAAAATTGATTCGGGGCAATGGGGAGGGGGTAGAGGAGGTGCTGAAATCAAAATTCACCAAAAATATCGTGTAATATATATCGAAATCTAGGTTTTCGAGGTCGTAGATTAAGAATATGACAATAAAAAAATTTTTAGAGGTCATGGGGAGGGGGTGAGGGGCTCCTCAAATCAAAATTCACCATAATATCGCGTAGCATATCGGAATCTTGGGGTTCGAGGTCGTAGATTACGAATCCGACAAAAAATCTTTGTGAAAGTAAGAGGGAAGGGGTGGGGGTGCTGAAATTGGAGTTAAACCAAAATATCGTGTAGTAGATCAAAATCTAAGGTATTTTTGCGATTTTAGTAATATAAATTAGACCAAAAGTATAAGTGCCACGCCTCGGCACGAAAAATGTTATAGATGAAGTGGTAGTTTCAAGTACCCTGAACACGATTTTCCAAATAGTTTTTGCGTCCGTCTGCGTCCGTGTGGATTATAAGCAAAAATGTGCCTTTTTCAATGATTTTTTCCGTTTTTAGTAGTTTTTTTTATTTATTAATGTCATTATTTACATGCTGGGAATGTAAAGGGTTTGTAAATAATGACAATACTGGAAAAAAATTACTAAAAATGGGAAAAAATCGTTCAAAAAGGCACATTTTTGCTTATAATAATGTACACGGACGCAGACGGACGCAAAAACTATTTGGAAAATCGTGTTCAGGGTACTTGAAACTACCACTTCACCTATAACATTTTTCGTGCTGAGGCGTGGCACTTAAACTTTTGGTCTAATTTATATTACTAAAATCGCAAAAATACCTTAGATTTCAATCTACTACACGATATTTTGGTTTAACTCCAATTTCAGCACCCCACCCCTTCCCTCTTACATTCACAAAAATTTTTTGTTGGATTCGTAACCTACGACCTCGAAACCCTAGATTTCGATATGCTACACGATATTATGGTGAATTTTGATTTAAGCACCCCACCCCTTCCCATGACCTCTAAAAAAATTTTTATTGTCATATTCTTAATCTACGACCTCGAAAACCTAGATTTCGATATATTACACGATATTTCAGGTGAATTTCGATTTCAGCACCTCCCCTACCCCCTACCCATTGCCCCGAATTAATTTTTTTCTGCCAGATTCGTAATCTACGACCAAAAAAACTATATGTAGGTACACTATTTTTTACCCACTTTTATTGCTGTTTTTTATGATACTGAATTTCGCGCGTTTTGAGGGGTCTCCTGGACCACTGTGCCCTGGTAGAGGTCTGAGTTTTGATCGGAGAATGACGGCGATGGCGATGGTCTTGGGAGATGTAAAAACTCAAATCGCACCTTTTCAGTGCTGTTTCATGAATCTCACGCCATTTTTTCGACCTTAAAAACACAGAAAACCACGTTTTTTTTCAAAAGGCTGTGCCTTTTGAGAACCCCTAGCTCCCCCCAACTGCACCTGGGGGGCTCAAATTTTTTTGGGGTAGTCTCCGATAGTGACCCAGCAACCCCAGCGAATTTGGTCAAAATCCGAGGTATGTTTTTTTTTTCACGCTCCACCCTATACTATACACAGAGAGACTGTTACGAAAGATGTACCTACAGATAAAATATCAAAAGTTCCGCAAATCGTTACAAGTTCATTGGACGCTCATTCATGGCGTATTCATCAACCTTCCAGTGGTTATTGTTTCGTCTCGTTCAGTCGTTTGTATATTTGCAATCCATGTTATAAATCTCGAATGTGATATGACACGTTGAACTTCTACATACTCATACTTGTACGTATTCGTCTACGTCGACATGATTTATTAATAATACAACGCGAACGCAAGAAGCTGATTTAATATGTTTTATTATTGTTTATATTATGTTATTTTTTTTCACTCGTAGTACGATCGAAGCATTGATCAACGAAGTTTGCATGTGATTAAAATCCAATCACGTGATAAGTTCGTTTTCATCGGCAAACAACAACATTGTCTAGGTATCCAACTACACTCGACAACAAATTACACAATTTGTAATCATATTTTATTCCTAGGTGTAGCAGTGTAGCAAAACTATGGTCCATGGTGGAAAAAAAAATCGCCATACATATTCGCGAATATTTAACACAGTATCGTACCTACCTATATATTTTTTGACGTATGTACTATGTCCCTATGTATTATCTGTAGGAAGACGAATGCACAGCATTATACATTATGCGGAACTAATTTTGTGGTCGTTTGATAGTCGATGTATGGGTACGGAAACAGCATAGTGATTATGAGATAGGTACCTTATAGGTTCAGGTATCTCTGCTGTGTACGAATATGTGTTCTCGAATATGTCAAACGACGTTGGAATTCTCTCAACCAATTACCTACTCGTGTGCTAAACTTACCTAATGCCAAATCACACACACGTTGCATTTTACGGCGCGGCGGAGGTATCGGTGGTCAATTTTTTCAACAATATGGAAATTCCAGCATGTCTTGAGATAAATGCATGGGTCCGATTGCGAAATCGAAATCAGATCGTAGACCGCAGCAGCCAGCGCAGCGCTTACGGATAATTCGAAGGTTTTTCGGCGTTGGCGAATTTATTTCTAATTATTTTCGTACGTGATGGTCGCGATATGACGTTTTTATTTTAAAAAATTACTTTTTATGTTCGTTTCCGTCGCCGCCTTATCGGTCTGTTGTGGGCAATTGATGCGGTGACATTTCTTAACGATATGGTTTCTTGCAATCGATTATCGGGTGTAATTTGGCGATATATTTTCGAGGATGGAAGAGCTTACGTCATGTTTTTTTGATGGGGTTCCCAAATGATGATGGTAATGAAGAGTAAGAGTGGAGTGCTGATAAGCAGGATGGTGACCAAATGATCGAGTGATCGTGTCTAGGTGATCAGGTTTCCGAAGCGGCGGTGGTTTGGGGTATGATTTGATGTAGGTTATGATTTCAGATTCTCCTTGCCATTTTTGGAGGTTTACGATTGGGTTTTTGGAGTTTGATGGTTTTCGATTGTGCTTGGACGGTGTCAGTTGCAAAATTTTGCCACAAAAATTGTCAGTTTGTTTGTGGCAGGAAGAATCTTCCTCCTCGAAAAATAGGTTTTTCTAATTTTTAGGTGGAATGAAGTCTGAAAGGAATAAATCGAAGGATAAGGCGAACCAAACAGGAGGGGGGCAGAGGCACCGGCTCTCATAGGTAATGGTAAATATTTTTGGAGAATTTTTTTAAAACTCTCTCAATTATAAATCAATGAAAATTATCGAAAGTCACTGAGAAACAGTCAGAATTGCAGCACAAGAGAAAATCAGTAAACTTTTTTTTACTGAAAACAAATCAGTGAAAATTCGCTAAAAATCAGTGAATTTCGCTGATTTTTCCTGTGCTGCAAATCTGACTATTTATCAGTGACTTTTCACTGATTCAGAATGAGAGAGAAGATGATCTTTTATAAGGAATTTACATTTATTTTGATTCAAAAATGGGGAAAAATCATAATGTAGCATGAGTCAGAAAAATCATAAAAAATTCTATTTTAATCGAAATTTTTCATTTCATTTCCTCGATCTCCAGTAACCCAAATTTGATCAATTTTGGGCTGGAATAGGTCTTATAAACACTCCCAAACCTCAAAATTAGGTAATAAAACTTTTTAGTGAAAATCAATGAAAGAGGTAGAAAATGGAAGCTAAATGCAAAATTGAATTCCTCTCATTTTGCCCAAAAATGGTTGATACCGAATCAAAAATTACCCTAAATTTCATTCACTCAAGTCCTACAAATTATTACTCTTCAAAAAGCAGAAAAGGAAATCATGTCGAGGTTCTGAAAATTTTCAACATTTTTTTTTAAATTTTAAGAAGCCCAAAAAAGCTTGTGATTGGGGGGGGGGGGGGATCAACGCCTAGTTCAAATTAACATCATAACATACGAAAATTTGGAAACATTTAAATTTTTTGTGGTCATTAATCCAAAATCAGCCCTGAAAGGTACCTACTACCCCTTTTTGTTCTTGTAAGGGATAATATCTCAATATCAGTTACCAAAAGGTGGGATAGTCGCCGGGATGCACGAGTAGTCGTGACGGGGGAGGGGGGATTTACTCTAAGAAATGTGTAAACAATCGAGCTTGTGGAAAGAAAAGGTATTGAAACGAAATTTTAATGATTGGTGATACGAAACATTTCTTCTCGTGGTATGGATTTAAATTCAAAAAATCAGTCAGAGGTGGGGGGGGGATTCAAAATTTTAAAAATTTTCATGTTTGGTGTCAAAAATTAGGTTTTTTGGCATCCCAAATACGATTTTAAGACTACTTATTTTCTTTATAAAACGAAAAGAAACACACGAAGAGCAGAGGCAATAATCATATAATTTTGATTTGCATCCATTTGATTCAAAATGAATGATGGCCCAACGAATGCGATGAAGAACATCATGAACGAGAAGAAATGGAATGACGTCTTTTTTCTTAGATCTTTCAAATTATTTGATTCCGGACACAACAATTTTTTTAATTTTGATTATTTCTCCCTTATCCCTCGGCTTTTCAAAAAAATTAATAGTTTCAGAACTACCTATGTATACTTAAATGTAAAAAAAAAACTAATTTTGAGTACCTACGAACCCCAAAAATTGGCAAAATTTGGAATTGCCCCGTCTCTCTAAGCCACCATTCATTTTGAATAAAAAGGATGCAAATAGAAATTATGGGGTTGCTTCTGCCCTTCCGGAGCTCCTTTTCGTTTTCAAAGAAAACAATCTTTAAATCGTATTCGAGATGCTAAAAAACTTATTTTTTGACAACAAACATGAACATTTTTTAAATTTTGAATTCACACCCCCCCCCTCTCCTCCCAGCTGACCATAGGTAAAAAAAAACTGAAAGTTGGTAGTTACCCTATTTTCGACCTACCGAATCGATTGGAAGCGGGTTCTAGACGTTTTGGAGTCTCCAAAAATTTGTGGACGTCTCCAACTTTCTGATTATTACCTTGATGCGTGAGCAGTGAGCATATTTTCAAATTTTATCCAGAAAAATTCCCTACTCTAAAATGTAAATTTGAACTCGAAATTACGAATTTTGAAAAATTGTGCTTTAATTGATCAAATGGGTCACCGATATGGGTAATCCGCGATTGCAGGCACTGAAGTTCATATGGATCATTTTCATCTTCTGTTCTCCTGCACTGGAAATTCCAAAATTTTCTGGTGGCTCCAAAACATCTTGAAACCGCTTCCAATCAATTCGGCAGGTCAAAAATAGGACATTTACCGAATTTCAGATTTTTATTTCGTTGATTAGATCAAATATTCATATTATTTTGCAGGACGATGAAGTAATTTTGAAATTTCAAGAATTTTCCAAAATTCGAGAAATGAATTTCAGCACTTGAAATTTTGGATATCGAGTTCTTTTATGATGCATTTTCGATTTATTTTTGTTTGGGCTCAAAATTTTACTTTGGGTCGAGATACCTCCCTTCAGAGCATTGCAGCCAAATTTTTTGGCTTTGGCTTTCGGCTAAAACTGGTGACCTTGAAAAATAGAGCTTCGGCTATTGGCTATCATTTGGCTAGCTAAATCTAACCAAATTCAAAAACAATATACCCCTGTATTATTATTAAAATTTCACGCTGAGCTTGAAAATGGCTTTGAAAATGACATCTGATTCGCAGTTTAATAAAAAAATAGGCAAAAACTACCGCAGAAAATGAAAAAATGAAATATTCAAGGTAGATTTTGGAAAAAAGTTTTCCCCAAAATATGCCTTGTGAAAAAAGCATTGATTAATTCCATTTTTTTCAATTTTGATACTTTGGTTACCGATTTTGAAAAAGCTGTAAAGTAACTGATTTTTTTACCTTTTGGCTATTCAGCCGTAACAAATTTTGGCTTCAGATAGCTAATTTTAGCTGCAATGCTCTGCCTTCCTTGAATTGAGAAGATATTCACAAAAAAAAAATGGTGAACATAAAACACGAAAAAAAATCAGGATTGAATTTTTAGGGTCAAAATGACTGGACTAAAACCGTTTTTATTTTCAACGAAGCTGAAATTTTATACAGAGAATTTAATCTCCCCCTCCCTCCACCCTGTTGAATTTCTGGAAAGATACTTCAATTTTTCCATTTTTTGGCGAATTTTAAAATAAAAATGAGTTATTTCTCGCCAAAATTACGAAATTACACAGTAGCAAGGTCTCATACATACTACAATGTAGGTACCACCCTGAACTCTGCATTGTTTAAACACCTTAGTTAAAATCTAAATAGACTCGCAGATAATTACACGCAATTTGAAACCGTATAAATTACCGAGAGCAGATTCCTCGTAGGCTCGTACCTGATTAGCAACAATGTATCCACAGTAATGATTGTTATTTCTGCTTACTAAGCAAAACGTGATAAATGATGTTTAAACCGAAAACCCAGACTACTGGTACCTGCACATGCGAAAAGAAAATACCCGCCGCGCCGTACAAATTCATTCAACTGATAAAAAGTGACAACAGAATCGCACAGCTGAGGCTGAGGTGCGAGTAAAACGTGGACACTGAAATGCTAACCTACCAACCTACGTGCTTTCTACGTACATCAATACCTTTTCGTTAATGTTTATAGTTCATGGATATACATAATTTTGATTATTACGCGTTTCTTTTGTATTGTGAAGGTATAATTCGACGTAATCACATTGTATTCCTTTCAATGGTTAAAATAGCTAAAATCTTTCGATGAAAACGTAATACCTATCCAATGATTCGTATTTCGTATAATACGGAGGATATTCTATACGAATACTCGCGTATTCTTTTATCAAAACGTGACTCATTATCAAACTTTATGAATAATAGATTCCGCCGCGTCGCGTCCGTTTCCAGACAAAAACACTGCAGTTTAGAGATCTCGATATAGTTTGCAACATATTACTACGAGTACTACACACTGAATCATTGAAAATTCATATTCGTCATTTTAACATCAAAACGTAAACCCCGTCTGTCATCAGTGAAGAATCCGAATTTTGAATTAAGGAAGAGGGATGTTATTAGGGTGGATCGTTTTTCACTTTTCTTTTTGGAAATGGAATGAGGGGAGGAGAGGTGGCATGAAATTGATGTTTGCTGTTTGGATCTCAATACGACTTGGCTCTTAAAGGGGCATTCTAAAGGGTAGTTTTTGGTTGTTTGGGTAGTTCCAATATTGTTCAGTAGTTTCAAAATTATTGATTGGTAACTTACTAGTTACTAGCTCCTGAATAATT
This sequence comes from Pseudococcus viburni, assembly GCA_033439095.1. Lineage (NCBI taxonomy): Eukaryota > Metazoa > Arthropoda > Insecta > Hemiptera > Pseudococcidae > Pseudococcus > Pseudococcus viburni. The sequence goes on along the minus strand of JAVBJF010000806.1, from coordinate 14,134 downwards.
TTGACGTTAATGGAATTTCGACGATTTGAGTCCAAAGTTATTCTATTTTTAAACTATTAAATTTTTTTAAAATTGTATCCAATATTAACATTTTTCCAACAGTTCAAACTTCAATTTTCTCAAAATTTGTCCAATATTTTAATTTTTTTTAATGCTTTTAAATTTTATGTTTAAAAAAACTTTCCAATCGAGAATGTTGGAAGAAATTTAAAAAAACATGAAATTGAAATTTTTTGAATTCAAAATTGAAAAAAAATGAGGAAAAAATTTTTTTAATAAGAAGTTGAACAAAATTTTAAAAAATCAAAGCTGGAAAAATGATGAGAAAAATTAAAGTAGGAAACAATTTCAAAGCTGGGAAAAATTTTAATATTGAAAATTTTTCCAACTTCAATTCAATTTTTTCAAAATTTTATCGACATTTTGGCAGTATTGATCCAAAAACAGCATTATTGCCCAATTTTTCCTTAACCCCATTTTCAGGTTAACTTTTACTTGAAAAATAATTTTTTTTCGCACTTTTCAATTTTTTTTGCATAAAATGTCTAGCTCAGATTTGCAGAATGATACTTCAGTAAAATGGTTGCCAGTATTTTTCAAAAATAATTTTCTTTAAATTTCAGGATTTCTACAGTAGATTAATTTTTTTTTAAATCAGAGATCTTTAGGTAAAATAATTACATACGCACGCAGGTAAACAGAGAAAAATATGCATTTTTACATTTAATCAAGAATAGGTCACTGGCAAAATGAAAGAGATGACATTTTTCCTGGTTCAAAATATTCAATTTTTCTAGGGAATAGAACATTGGCAGGGAGAATTGGTACACACAATTATTTCAGAGCCGAATGTTTCATTTCTCGGTTTTTTAAACAAACATCTCTAATTCTTTGAACCCAAGCACCCGAGGAAGAAAATTTAAGCAGAAAAAATATTCTAAAGCTGAAATTCATAATTTTTTCGACATTTTAGTTTTGAAAAGGAAATGAGATCTTTAACTCTCACCAGTAGCGTAGCTAGACATTCCTGGGGGGGGGGAGAATCATGGAATAAACATTTTTTACCACGTTTAGTTATCAATTTTAATTATATGAATAAAAAAGCAAAGGGGAGGGGGTCGTGGAAAAACTGGTAGGTACAAATTTGTGTGAGCCTGGGTATAGAAACCATCCTTAGATGTCAAGAATTGGTTTTATAGTTGACAAAGATTTGGAGCTGTTCAGCTTTAGTAGAATCAAGGGAGAGCCTTAACTCAGAAACGAATTTTTGACACCTAAGGGTGGTTTCCACATCCAGCAGTGGTATATCCAAGAATTTCTTACGTGTGTGGGGGGAGGGGGGGGGGGTCCGACCTTTATTATTTTTTGAGAAATTTTGAGTTCAAACCCCTCCTTCTCTCCCCTTCCCACTGAATTTCCTTTTACTATAAAAACACTAAGTAAATTCAAAATTTGAACCATTTTCATAAATATTAAGGAATCGCACAGGTGCTGTGTTGGGATGTCTGCGAAATTTCCCATATCGATGGAAATTTTCAAGTGAAAAAGAGAAGAGATGGGGAAAAGGGAAATTGTGAGAAAGGGTATAGCCGGGTTTTAGGTGAATTCGGCCCCCGCTCCGATTTTCGATCTAACCCCTCAGATGGTGTACCATGATGTAAAAAAAAATTAGAAAAATTTTTGACCCCCCAACCCCACCCATTCGGAGTTATGGCCATTTTATTGCATTATTTTCAAGAATTTTTAATTTCAATGGAAGTGGCGGAAATTTTCTGTTCTTTGGCATAAAGTTACATCTCGTAGAGATGTATTTACGATAATTTTTTCAACAATTTTGGTGCACTCCTTCACGTTGTTTCGGCTATTTGAAGTTTTCAATCGTAAAAAACACCATATAAGCGAAGAGCGACCACCTTTTAAAAATATTCCAAAAACGTGTTTTTTAACGTAGATTCACGTCACGTATTCACTTTTGGCGACTTCGATGCACCAAGGGCCGAAAATCGCGAAAAATCGTACAAAAATGTTTTTTTTGGGCAGATTTTTCAAATTTTGAGCGTTTTGTATAGAGAGAAATGATTGAACGAAGAAACTAACGTCGGATTCGTGTTTAGCGCGTCAAAATACCCTGATAAACACCCTTTTCGCGATTGTTTTGCTTAAAGTCTCAAAATTCACCTTTTTCACTGGATTCGTGTTTAGCGGGTCAAAATACGGTATTTTGACCCGCTAAACACGAATCCGACGTTAGTTTCTTCATTTGGCAATTTTTTCCGTATAACGCACTCAAAACTTGAAAAATCTGCTAAAACAACAACATTTCCGCATGGTTTTTCGCGATTTTTGGACCTTTGTTCAAAGAAACAGCCGTTAGATCGAAAATCGGAGCGGGGGCCGAATTCACCTAAAACCCGGCTATACCCTTTGATCGAAAAAGAAGAAGAAATGTGAAATTTGCCTAATGGAGCGGAAAAAAGGGGAAAATACAAATTTCTGTGAACTTTTTAGTATTTTTATAGGAATTTGGTTTCGGTTTCATATAGAAAAGGGGGGAAAATGGAAAATTCCCCTAATGTAGCAAAAAAAAAAGGAAAAATTGCATATTTTTTGAATTTTTTGCTACCTATTTCACAAGAATTTTGTTTTGTGGGAAATCTGAGAAATGATGAAAAAAAAATGGGAAAAACGTAAGAAATTTATGAATTTATGAATAAAAGAAAAGAAAAACGTGGGAAATTCATGAATTTTATGAAAAAAACGTGAGAGGAAAACGCAGGAAATTTATGATTTTCTGTGGGAAAACTCACATAGGTTAAGTTTTTGAGGCCTGCGCTGAAATTTTATTCAAGGTACGCATACACGAACCCAAGCGAAGTGAGAGCAACATATTTTTCAAAAAAAACCTCATGAGCCGAAAATTACTGAAAAAAATTAAGCTATCAAAGCAGAAGAATTCTTGAAATAAAAGCTTTGATATCTGGGCAGAATAAAACTTCGTATATTTCAAGAAATATTCTCAATTTTCGGTGAAGTGTAAAATATTTTGACCCGAGCGATACCAGAGAGAAAAACTTTCAAAAAAATTCTCAAGAGCAGAAAATTACACTCACGTCGAAGCAGAAAAATCGTTGTAAAAAAACTTTTCAAAAGTAGGTAAATTGAGATGTTTTTGATTTTTGATAAATTTTATTTTCGTACAAAAGATTTTATTTATTGATTTTTGATAAATCAAAACAATCATTGAGAGGAGTCTGTTCTTTTCTCAAAAAATGTGGTTTTCGACTTGGTTTTTACTTTTTAAATTCGAATCGTCGATTTTGAGATTACAAATACTTTCCCAAAAAAATTCATCTTTGAAGGGTTTCTGAGGGGCTGTGCTCCCTCCTACCCCCGGATTTACGCCACTCACTCTCTCCCTAATTTCGCTTAAGAGTCATATACCCAAGCGAAGTTGAGGCTAAGATATGAAAAATTTATAATTTCAGAAACAAAATACCGTACCTTTTCCACTTTCCAAAATTTTAGTTAAAATACCACGATTTTGAGGTTAAAATTCTAAAATTCCATAATTCTTCAAATTCACTGCAACGAAATCGTAATTTATTTTCTGGCAATAATTTCAATGTTAAAAACATTTCTGCGGTTGGAAAAAAAATTTATTCGTTAAAAAAATGCTATGCAAAATGTACTCACTGCTGCATATTTGAACAAATTTTTTTTGTAAATTTCGTCTCCAGCAACGATGGAGTGCTTCTGAAAATTTAAATACTCGTGGGAATCACTCCCGACCAAATTTTAACCCAATGAAATATGCATGTATTGAAGATGTTGATGCATTTTGAACGCTTTGATGGTTGAAAATCCCTTTGATATGCGAGATAGGCAAGAATTTGCTACACGTACCTAGTAATTATTAAAACCTGCGAAATGAAATGTGCAAACATTTTTCCCATCTTGAAAATTTACATGTCTAAAGTGTGCATAATGTAAAACTGAGTCACCTACGAACTAATCAATTAATCACGTCGTTTTGCAAAATTCACCAAAAATTTGAATCATATGAAAAAATAACTGCAAATACATTGTTACGTAGTACATACTTTGAAAAATTCGTGTTAGGTACCGTAAATTCCGAAGATAAGAACAATGTGGCTCATGATGAGTGAATCATTCGCTCATAGTTTCGTACTACGCGAATATGATTTTTTCGATAAGAAACTCCAGTCGTCTTTGTGAAAAATTAACCACATGTAACAATTTTAATATGAATCATGAACAAAATGTGCTCAATTTAAGGAGGTAAAAATAAACGGCTCTTTTTATCGTACCTTTTACACAGAACACTCTTTTTGTCGCATGACTCTCGAAAAAATTTGTCGGTAAATCCGAAATCGTGTTGGAGAAAAAAATGTTCAAAAATGAGTCATATCTCGATGCAAGTTGAAATTTTTTCGCAATTTAATAAAATAATCAGACGACGATCAAATGATCGCAGCGTAATAATATTGATCAAGTGCCAAGATAGAAGTTCACGGCTTTAGGTCTTGGTTTTTTCAAGGGTAAAAGCCTCGTCATTATATTTTTTACGTTTTGATTTTTTTAATAAACAAGCTTCCTCGATCCTCCAGTTTGCGCAGATTTTTTCATAAACGCGGTGTTTATTCACGAATTTCCAGAAGGCGACGGGCGATCTGACCAGTGCGTGGAACTTCTTAGTGACTCATACTGAACATATGGATAATATTTTAATACCGTCGTACGTAGGTGGTTATATGCAGATGAAATTAGACTGTGCTGACAAACTCGTGTCTTTTATTTGTTCTGGGAACTTGATTAAGAAATCATTTATTCTTGTATTCTGGTCTACATAATTTTATAGGGTTTTAAAAATGTGTTAATAATGGTAAAATGAAGTGCACCCGACGAATATTAAAATTTACGTTGCACGTGAAAATCTGCGCATATTTAGTTCTTGGTATTTTGAGGCGTGCAAATGAACGAGTTTTTTTTCGTCGAGCTGTATGTAGTTATTTCGAAAGTGTTTTTCCAGTTGTGTCTTCGAGGCATCGTTATAAAATGTGTTGTTGGTAGGATGTCTAAGAATGTAAATACTTTGTACTGGTGTGATACAGCTACCGAATGGGAAGTGTAGGATTTAATTTGTGATTAGTATCGATATTATGACCAAATTTTTATAAGAAACCGTAAATGTGCATCACCAGATTTTTATATTTTTTGAAATGCATTAAATATTTCAATTTTTTTTACAAATTTTGTAAATGGGCGATATGGTTCTTTTTCTATGACATCATTTTTCCCTGGTTTTTTCCAACACTAAAATTTTTCTTGATTTTTTTCCTACTCTATGGGAATTTTCTTCCATAATCTTTTCCAAATTTTTTAGCTCAGCAGTTTTCTTCCAAATTTTTCCGACACTAAAGTTTTTCTCAATTTTTTCCTGCTCTAAATTTTCTTTCCAAAATCTTTTCAGTTTTCTTACCTCGAATATTTTATTCTAATTTTTTCCAACAATAAAATTTTTCACGATTTTTTCCTCAGTTTTTTACCTAAAAAATGTTCTTCAAAATTTTTCCAATACAAAATTTTTCTCGACTTTTCCTAATCCTAAATTTTTTTCCAAAATCTCTTCTCATTTTTTTCCAAAATCTCTTCTCATTTTTTTACCTCAAAAATTTACCTCAACATTTTTTTCCTTGTAATTTTTTCAATTCTGGAAAACTACTCTTAAAATTTGTTTTACTTCTGAAAAAATTTTTTTCTCTGATATTTTTCCTACCATTTTTTCAGATTTGAATTATTTCTCAATTTTTTCTACTTTTGCATTTTTTCTATGAAATTTTAATTTTCAACTCAAAATTATTTTCGAACCTACTCTCTCATTCTGAATCAGCGAAAAGTCACTGATAAACAGTCAGAATTGCAGCACAGGAAAAAATCAGCAATATTCACTGATTTTCAGCAAATTTTTGCTGATTTTTCAAATATTTTTACTGATTTTTCAAACATTTTCTCTGATTTTTCTGCTAATTTCATAAATTTTAGTTATTCTTTTCAGTGAATTTTCACTGATTTTTTAGTGATTTTTCTCACTGGTTTTCTCCTGTTCTGACTGTTTCTCAGTGATTTTCGATAATTTTCACTGATTTGTAAATGAGCGAGTAGAATTTTCTCAGTCTTTTTCAACTTTTAATTTATATCAAAATTAAGCAGTGTTTTTCCAGAACGAAAGAACTTTACAAGTCCAAAAACAATATGTAAGGAAAGGGGCTGTAAATTTTTTTTCGTTTTCTTTATCCCAGAAACTTCATTGTCATCTTTCAGCATTAAAAAATGAAAAAAAATTCACCCAAAGTCTTTTTCTTCTTACATGTACGATTCCTGAAAAAAAACTGCTCAATTGTTTCCAACTTTTAATTACCTATTTTGAAGCTGATAAAATTTTGATAACATTTTAGGATGAAAAAATGTAAAAAATGTAGAAAAAGAAAATGTTTCAAAGATATATTGAATAGTCAAAGTTGGAAAAAAATTGTGGTTAGGTTGGAAAAAATTTTACTATGAGAAAATTTTTGAATTGATAGAATGCAAAAGTTTACAAAAATGTAAAAAATTTTCAGAAAATAATTCAAAGTTGAAAAAAATTACGATGAAATATTTCTAGAATTGGAAAAAACTTGATGAAAACATTTACAAGTTGAAAAAAATTGATACAGATAGGTATGTTAGTGTTGGAAAAAAATTGAGAAAGTGTACTACCAACAATATTTTGGAACTTGAAAAAAAGACGTGTGTGTGGCGTGTGTGACAAAGAAGCAAATGAGCGAACGACGTAAATAAAAATTGCACCTCGAGAACAGAAAAACCTGATGATATGTACTTGCGGTTTCGTAATCAAAATAATTATGTACGCCATCAAAAACCATTGATTTTTAAGTGAAAATTACGGTGTATAGGTATGCAACTTATTCGACGTCTTGTTGTTTTTTCAAGAAATTGACTTAATAGGTTATTGACCGTTGATTTGCGTGTTTCTTGAAAAATAACCAACCAATAGTTTTTTTGTTCAGCTGAATCATGTCATGGATAATAAAATAGAATTCTGTTTACCTTGTGGTCTTCTGAGATTAAAAAAAAATTAGCGCGATGATTTACATTGTACGTATGTGACTAAAAGAGAGAGGTGAATGTATCCTAGAATAATGGCTGCCTTACGTTTGAATGATAAATGGAGTTGAAATATCGTAAAAATTGTCCCAGCATGTAAAACATCAATAATGTTGTTAAATTATTATGATTTCCAAAAATTTATTTTATATGAAATTGAAATGAAAAAAGGAATCGAACAAGTTGAAAATTCAGACCCCAAATTTTCTTCGAACACGTAGCAAATTTTAAGAAAATAAAATTGAAAATTTTCAAGAAAAATTCTGTAGCAGTCCAGCTAAGTGTATTTCGATTTAAGTACGTAGATATACAATTTTTATAAAATTTCTTTAGGCTACATTACTTCAAAAAAAATTTTAAAAATTAATTGAAATTTATTTTAATGACCGAAAAAAAATTTGGTTTACTTCAAGTCACTGAAAGAAGAAAAAAAAATGAATAGTAGGTACATATTTCGTGAATCAAAATGCAGTTGACAGCACTGCCGAAACATTTTTGTTTTTTATGATGTATTTTCGACACAGGTACATATTTTTGTTTCGACCCAAAATTTTATTTCTGGTTGGAATACCTCCCTTGTAAGAATTTTTTTAATTTTTGGAAAATTCCCAGCTTAAAAAATAACCCTATTTTTAGAAAATCGTCCTAGTTTTGGAAAAATTTTCAGGGTTTAAAAAATCTTTCGAAGAATAGAAAAAATTCCACAGTTGGAAAAATCGTCCCAATTTTTTAAAAAATTGACTAATTTTTGTAAAATATACGTACCTAATATATTTTTTTGTAAAATTGACTAAATTTTGAAAAATCCGCCAATTTTTGAAATACTACTTCAAATTTGCGAAAAATTGCGCAAGTTTAAATACTTAATGGAAAATTGTTCAAATATTCAGAATGATTTTGAAATTGAATACTACCTATCGTACATTATTTCTAATAATCCAAGTTGATGTAGGTATGAAATTTTGAAAATTTTTCAACCGAATTTTGAATTTTGTGGATAAGGTATGTGGTTTTTTTACGAATAATGTCCAATGACGATGTGAATAACTCTTTTCACCAAAAGATCTACCACACATACCGCATCAGTGCATATGTGTTTGCCCTGATTTTTAATTGAAGGAGTTATCGTACTGTCAATTCTTATGTTTGTCATATCTCGTAATCATGTTACTTATTGACCTTGGTGAAATACGTATTTTGTCACAGAACTCTGGACACAGGCCACTAGGGGTGATGGTTTTACAATTTTTCTCAAAAGTTGAATACAGGGATAACTTAAAAATTTTCCCAAAAATTACTCTTACGATTTTATTGTGTTCAAAATGTTCTTAAAAAATGGGGAAAAAATCTTCAAAATATACTTACCAAAGACGTTTTTTGATTTCTCCATGTAAATGGGCTGGTAGATCTCGGAGTCTTAACCCAGGGGAATGGGAAAAAACCGAAAACAATTAATTTTGAGAGAATTTCCAATTAAGTAAGTACCTACCTACTAATGTAGTGCAACTATTTTTATCCAAAATGATCGTTATTGGTGATAGATTTCAACCGTTACTCCTCGCCTCTGTTAATTTTCAAAATTCGAAAGTTTTTTTGGAAAATTGAGTGCGTAACAGAAAAAATTCTCCAACAACGATCATTTTCGGTAAAAATGGTTACTCCAAGATGTTTTATTGAATTTTTTTCGATTTTTTTGGTAACATTTTCAAGGTTTCCCCTATTAAAATCAAACAACAACAGCGTCATCTGATGTGGTATAAAATGAACGTATCATTGCGTCAAATTTTTTCCAATCTTGAATTTTCTCAAAAAAGTACCTAATGTTGAATATATTTTTTTAATTATTTTAACCAAGCAGATACCTATTACCTAGGTACCTAAGTTCAAATCACCTATCATTACAAACAGTGTAAGTGTAAAAACCGCGTATGAGAAAAGGGACCTAGGTATAACTTGTTTTCATTTTTTTTATGCTTCAAGCTTCATAGTCATCTTCCACTGAGTAAAAAGTAGAAAAAATTACACCTAGGTCTCTTTTTTCATGTACGATTTTTGAACTTACACTGCTGGTATTAATTAGATGTCTTGGATTTACAGGTACATACCTACTTAATATTATTTGGTCTTCATTTTTATTTATTTAAAATTTTTTCAATTCCAAAATTTTTTCCAAGTTATAAAATTTTGACAAATTTTTTAAAAATATTTTCATTTTACAAGTTTAGTTTTCTCAAATTCTTTCAAAATGTGAAATTCTGGTTTCTCAATTTTTAATTTTTTTTTCAAGTTTTCAAATTTTCACAATTCTTTTAACAATATTTTCGAGTTTAAATTTTCTCCATATTTTTTTGTAGGGTCACAAGGTTTAATTTCCTGGAACTTTTGCCAGAAGTTCAAATTTTTTCAAAATTATAATGCTTTCAACTTACACATTTTTCCTATTTTTTGCTAAATTCAAAAATTCAAAATGTGAAGACATCATGACGTATTTTCGTTTTGAGCTAAAAGAATTTGGGAAAATTATGTACCTAAGTATAGGTAATTTTGAAAAAATTTCAACTTGTGAAAAATTTAGAGAAAACTTTAACGTGGAATTTTTTTTAATAAATTAAGGAAATTAGAGAATTTGAAAAAAAAATAAGAAAGTTTTTTATTTATTAATTCATTTATTTGGATTATACTGACTTCAACCTTTTATTTACTTTTTAGATCATTTTGGCATTTTCATCAGGAAATTTGGATTTGTTTGTTCCTTAATTTATTAAAAAAATCATTTTTTTTAAATTTAAAATTTTTCTTTTAATTTTTTTGGAATTTTAATTTTTTATTCTGCGATTTTCGTTTCTTGATCGATACCACATTTTAAAATTTGTACCTAGGTACTCTTCATTTAAGAATGTGTTTTAGAGCTGAAGTTCGGCGAGTAATCCAAAAAACGGCTGGAATTGTTTCAGGATATTGATAATATTGTGTGCAAACCAAATTTCTGAATTTTACTCTGTTTAAATTATATTTTCATATTTTGAAATTTGAACTTCTGTAAGATCATGAGATTGAATTTTCTAAAATTCGCCAAAATTTGAAAACTAAAATTTTGAATATGGGGTCCTCTTTAAACAGCCTTTCAATATACTTTTATTTCTATTCAAATTTTTTTTTGCCAATTCGAATGTATTCTCTGTTGAAAAATTCAAAGAAAAATTGCAAGGCTATAGAAAAAAAATTCAAAAACTACATCATACCTCCCTGACTGAATATCTCTATCCCATCCCATTTCAATTTTTCTGATTTTATTCTCAATCCTTCTCAGGATCTCTTTGCAATAAATTTAGTGAAGGATTAAGGACCAATGTTTTTAATATCAAATTTCAGCTCTTTTCGCGATTAATCTTTCGAAATAAATTTTTCATTATTTTGACCGCAAAACTCCCACTCAATTGTAGTTTTTCCAAATAAAATCGATCTGAAATTCTATCACATCTTTTCGAATAGATTACGAATATCAAAAAACCTCGAATGAACATTAATATTTAATGAAATTAACAACCGAACAATATATTCAATATGTATTTGGCAAGAGAGAAAATCTTTGTTCATATACTCATAGATACTCAAACATTCGTTAAGAATTTGCCCATTCAATGGTTCAAAGAAGACGCGACCAAAGCTCGTACTTTCGTCAATCAAAAAATATCGCGTTGTTCCCGTTGCAAATCACTTTTTATAAGATATTCGTAGGCGTAGGTAGCAGGTACTTGGGTAATTTTCTCTAAAAATTAATATTATACCTACAAGGTCTTTACACGAATCGATTAACTATAATCCCGTTTTTTGCGTTTTTTGAACATTATCAACACGGGGAAATAGATTTTAAATACAGATTTTTCACTCTGTTATTTATCGTTCATGTAAAGACTCTGTATGTAGTATGTATGTGATGTAGGTAGGTTATGACAATGATGAGGAGTGCGGATGGAATGAAGAAAACTTGTTTTTTTTTCAAATCAACTATGGGTGTACATTTTCCAATTATATTGTTTAAACAGTGTATGTTTAACGGGTTTAGGAGAACTGTGATTAAAAAAATTTCGTTTGAATAAAATATAAACATACCTAGTACCCAGGTATACGCAACGTGATGAAATTCGAGGTAAGTGAAGTTGTGTTGGTTTATTTTTTTGTTTAAGATGATTTTTTTGAGAACGTATCTTTTTTTGCTGCTAAATAAATACGTACGTAAGTAATATTTCTTCAGTGGCAAATTTCTAAATTTTTTGTCTTTCGATTGAATTTTTTACCAATTATGAGGTAAATAAGTTGATACTTGTAGGATTCAATCGCTTAGACTTTTTCATTATTTTTTTTACCTAACTTTTTTTCCAACGTACAATTTTTTATGAATTTTTTTTGCGATTATTTTATTGGGTCGCTTCGACCATGGTGGAACCGTTTTTCCATAGTTCTGGGCCTCTTTAGTTCGATTATAAAATGAAGAGTTCTTTTAAAGGAGAGGGAAAGGTTGAAATTTTTGAAAAAATTATTTTTCCAAGTACCATTGATAGAGAAAGCTGAGCATTTCCCGAACACATTTACGATCACAAACAAAAAAACAACAAAAAAGTGTAGTAGGAAAATTGGATTGAAAAAAAGAAAACCTTGAGAAAAGCTGGGCCTTTGAATCAGTAAAATAGGTACCTACGTTTTCTGAAAACCTATTTTCCTCACTCAATGCCTGTTTTCTACTACGAGTAGATATCATACCAATCTTGGAGTTATCGCGACCTTTTTTTTTTCAGCATAAATATCTACATTTTAACTTGGTAATTTTTTATAACGGGTGGTGCATTTTCTTCCAAATTAAAAATGGTCGCCATGACAATAAATATACATTGTTGTCATTTTTAGATCAAATAATTTTTCCGTGCGTTTTTGCATAAAAAATTACCTCGTTAATCTTTAGATATTTAGATTGAAAATACATGTTCGAAATATCTCCAGGGTCAGTTTAATACGTAAATATACTTTACAAGGGACCTGCCCGAAGTCTGACGCGCCAAAAACAAATTTTTTACAGGCTTGAAGAGCATCACAAGAAACTTCCTCGGCCAAAATTTCAGCTCCCAAAGTTGAATTGGAGGGGAGTTATGGGGGCTTGAATTTCGAAACATTGCCGATACTAAATGCCATAAGTTACGAAGTTATTTCAATTTTTTTAGGTACTCTCTCAATTATAAGTCGGTGAAAATTATCGAAAATCACTGAGAAACAGTCAGAATTGTAGCACAGGAGAAAATCAGTGAATTTTTTTTACCGAAAACAAATTAGTGAGAAAAATCACTGGAAAATCAGTAAAAATTCACTGGAAAATCAGTGAAAAGTCACTGAAAAGTCAGTAAAATTTATGAAATTTGTTGAAAAATCAGCGAAAATTCGCTAAAAATCAGCGAATTTTACTGATTTTTCCTGTGCTGCAATCCTGACTATTTATCAGTGACTTTTCACTGATTCAGAATGAGGGAGTACTTCTCAGTTCTCACATAAATAAGGCATGAGTGAAAATTCACTCCCGAGGTTATACATGCGGATCCAGGCAAATACCCCACCCCCCACCTTCAGATGGCCTATACAGCGGGTAATTCGTGGTATAAAATTTATCCCCCAAGTACCATATGGAGGCGAATTATTTAGTTTTTTGTAATTTTTTTTCGGTGTATTAGGAGATTTTTCAAAATTCAAACTCCCATAACTTCCCCTCAAGTCAACTTTAGGTGCTGAAATTTTGGCTGTGGAAATTTCTTCTGATGCTCTACAAGCCTGTGAAATTTTTTTTTGTTTTTGGCGTGTCAGACCTCGGGAGGTCTATTGTTAATAGGAAACAGGGCATTAATCATTTTCAAAAAAAAAAAAAAAAAAAAGGATCCTGTATTCCTGCTTACCAAAATAATGAACACCTTATCCATTTCAAAGCTTTAGTAGGAAAAATAAATAGAGATATTGCATTTGAATATGGTGCAGAAAAAGGGGATTTTTATGCATTACGTTGAACTTCCTACTGAGGATAGGAATTCTGGGATTCAAGCACCCCAAAATTGGAGAATTTTATTCAAATGAATAATTTCGAAGAGATAATTAATTTAGGTTGACAACTTTAATAGTCGAATTTTGTTGAGATGTAGAATACCACCATAAAGGTACCTACTACAGCTTCAAAAAATTGTGATTTCAGCTTCCTACTTACAATGGTCAAATGTTTCCCTGATTACCTTTAATTTTGAGCAATTTTTTGAGATAAAGATTATTTATTCATCAAAAGTATATCTACTTTCTAGTAAGTTGGGCGATATTCTATTTGATTTTGATTATTTTAAGATGAATTTTTGAACAAATGTTGAAATTTCGACTGAGGACTATCCGAAGGGGTCAATTACCTCAAAATTTAAGAATTTACTTTTAAAAAACACTTTAAGGAGATAATCAAGAACAATGAAGGATTTCGAAAAAATAACTGTCACGGAGGGAATGCCCACGTCTGCCTGGTGGTAACACTGGGCCGACTGCCGAAAGGCTGGCAAGGATGGTAGGCTAGTCCTACCATCTCGTTGAGTAGTTTATCTGCTCCCATGGCGATAACTACGTTTACAAGTTTATTTCGTTAAGTTTGTGAGCTTTTGTGAATGAACACATAAGTGAGAATACATGTGAAGTGATCAATCGCGTGTGTTGTTTCTTTAATGTACCTTAGAGTAAAAGAGTCGTAAGGCTAGCCCTCCGCCATAAGAGAGGTGAAGTTTACTACATCATCGGGTAAAGGTTTGTAATGATACTTCTATCACACCTTTAAGGAGGTAGGAGAATCTTACCCTCCGACATTGGCGCCTTGAACGGGTGAAATTTTTTAAAACAAACGTCAGGTCCGAGTTTTGGCTCAACCTGCGTTTAATTTTTTCCT
>JAVBJF010000805.1:0-45340 GCA_033439095.1 Pseudococcus viburni | reverse complement strand
GATAATTGAACGTTGAAAAATATACCCGTGGCGTCGGAAAATGGAGTTCAAGGAATATATTGTACCTACTCCCGAAATCGCGACCCGGGTACAAAATATCAAATGTACCCCCTCCCACAAATTACATCAGATAGGAATTTTCAAAGCATTAAAACACGAAAAAATGTATTTTTTTGGACATTAAAAATCAATTTTTTTTCATTTTTTCAAAGCTTGGCCCTCGCTCGCTCGGGCATGGTCAGAATCACAATTCTATCATTTATTTGAGACGACAGTGCGAAAAAAGCCTCCCTTTTACCCCCTCTCACTATAATCCTTCTGGTATTCCAAGTCTCCATACCCAATTTTTACCCTCCCAAAAAAAGCTTCCGATGCCACTGTATCTCGTGCCTCCCCCCCCAGAAGGGGTGTCCAGTTACGCTACTGCAAGATGTAAACAGGAAAACAGAATCGTTCAGTGCGAACAACTTCGCTACCTCATATTTTCGTGATTTTGAGCTTCTCCTAAAAATTTTGCGCCTTCCAGCTGAAAAGGAAACGGAGGTAGGAAGCCAGGAGGCCTCAAAATGAAATAATTTTTGAAAAAAAAAAACAGTTTTCCGCCATTTTTGGGTAGTGCTACCTGCTGGGAACATCTTGAATCCTTGAATAATTGTAATTTGAGTTTCTAGACCTCCCCGAACAAATGACTCCAAAATGAATATCCTGTTTTTGGTCATACAGAATAATTTTTGATGAAATTTTTCAAAAAATTACTGTCAACTACGCTTTAATTCAATTTTCAAATAATTTAGTTGGCTATGCTGCTGCAAAAATTTTTCAAAAAATTGAATCTCTCCTTTTAATGATCAAAACAATTTTGGCCTCCTGGAATGATTTTTCATAAGATTTTTGAAAAATTCCGAAAAATTCTCATGGCGATGGCGGTACTGCCAACTGCATTTTGATTAACGTCATTTTCATAAAATTCAAGTTGTTCAATCAGTGATTTGAAAAATGAGCCAATTTTTTTTTGGTCATTAAAATAAAAGATTCAGTTTTTTGAAAAATTTTTGTAGCAGTGTTGCCAACTGAATTTTTTTGAAAATTGAATCAAAGTGTTTCATCAAAAATTATTCTTTGTGGCCAACAAATTTTTCGTTTGATTTTGAGGTGTTTGAATGAGCGATTTGAATTTGATATGATAGGTAAAAATTAAAAATTCCTCAAATTCGCGATCTACAACTTTTCAACCGTCTAGTAGTGGTCAAAAATCGGTTTCCAATTTCGAGGTTACTGGTACGAGGAGCTGTAGGAACTCAAATTTCACTACTTTGGGAATGATCGAGTTTCCCAGCCGAAAAAGTGACAAAAATCACATTTTTTCCGAAAATGACCTCACTTTTTTGAAGCCTTTCAGTTCCGTCTTTCTTTAGGCTAAGACGCTCAAATTTTTTTTGGGAGGGCTTCCACTCAATGTAAACAATCTCGCCAATTTTCTTCAAAATTCAAAATGATTTTCTTTCTCGACTCTAATGTGTAGCAAAGAGAGATTTCGCATTCAAAAAGAAGAAAAGTTGAGATTGGCGTCAAAACATCCATGGGCGTTCTGCGCCATTCGCGTAAACGAGCTCGTCTTATTTACTTCGTTTTGCTGTAGAAAATAATAAAAACGGTACTGTGTGAGCTGTGCCAAACACTAAACAGCCACCGTTAGCCTGTAAACAATGCTATTAATGGTTTTAAAATTAGTATACGTTCGTACGCGTTGAATTATTACATACGGCTCGACGCCTGCCTCAAGAGCGCGAAGGCGAAGGCGAGCTTATTAGGTTAAACTACGCGAAAGTTGCAAGTACTGGCGTATTGGCCGCGGATACGTTCATGTGGCACGTACGGGCATCCATGTTCGCAGGTTAACTGGCGAATCATGGTCGAAAGGGTGATTTTAAATGCCATTCATGTCGATACCAATCATCGTGATCTGCGTTCGATATGCGCACGTATACGATGTTGGGATTTGTTTATCTTTGTTTATGAACTGAGCAATGCAATCGTGTTGATAACCTAGCCAGTGTATGTACCGTTACATACGCTTTCAAATGCTAGATAAAAATCGTGGTAACGAAAGAAATTGATTTTTAATACGGAGTTCCGATAATGGAAATAGAAACATCGTGGATTTTTACCACAAAAATGTAAGAGATTAGGCTAATAAAAGGGATTTGTGCAGCTGTTGATAAGCTTGGAAAAAAGATTGACGGATGTC
This sequence comes from Pseudococcus viburni, assembly GCA_033439095.1. Lineage (NCBI taxonomy): Eukaryota > Metazoa > Arthropoda > Insecta > Hemiptera > Pseudococcidae > Pseudococcus > Pseudococcus viburni. Next base: position 43,092 of record JAVBJF010000805.1, on the reverse strand, counting down.
GAATCGTCAATTTTGGAAAATGTGTTTCATCAGATCGAGTTCCTTACTCGGAGTATACACCCTGCTTTATTACAAATGAATTTTGAATTTTTAAATTTATTCTTCTGTCATGATTTGAATAATTTTTTTCGTGAACAGACACCATTTTCTATAGAAAATAAATTTCATCATCTTTCCTCCTCCTCATCCCCCTCCCTCCGCAATGATGGTATGTTTGAAAAACGACCTGCCAAAACCCTGCTTTTTCGTTATGAAATGAAAGAAATTTTTCGTTTTTTGATTTTTTTCAAGTCATGCCTTATTTAGGTACCTATAATTTTTTGTGGATTTTTTTAAAACGAGTATTTCATCTTAGAATGTATCAACTTGGAATTCATACTTTTCTAAGTTTGAAAAGTGAGATTTTACTAGGACAAATTTTTACTGAAGGTAATTGTGTTATTCTACCTCATTTTTGTGCAAGTTTTCAAACCCTGATAAGCAGCTGAAAATTGATATTATGTACTGTGTATTTGAGGAGAAAACAGCTGATACTTTCAAATTTTCGTGAAAAAGCCATTTCAGCTAAAAAGTCGGCATTTTTATGTTTTGAAAACATTTTTCTAATTCTAAGATTTAGATTGTTTTTTCAAATTTTGGAGATTTTGTTGAACCATTTATCTGCCTACAACTCCTACAACCTAAATTTCATACATATTTTGGTCAATTTCTTCAATGATTTCCCATTTTCTTTCAAACATTTTTTTTTTGAAATTTTGTGGATTTTTTTTCAGAAATTCTCTAATTTTTTTTAAATTTGCATATTTTAACGAATACGTCCTAATACATTATGAATTTTCAAAGGAGGACTCGTGATCGATTCTTGGGGAAAAAATGCGAATTCGATGCTAATGCATCTTTCATCCCTCTTCACTCGTCTCATGGAGAAGGAACAAGGGGAAATAGAAAAAAATCTGATAATTATTTTCTATTGAAAATGTCAGAGCTTGAGATACTTACTCTTTGAAATGTTTTTATTTTTTCTGAAATACATACCTACCTACTAGTTATTAAAGCTCAAAAAATTTCTCAATAGGTACCAATTTTTTATTTTTTCAATTAAAAATAATCATTATACTTTTTTATCGTTCGGTACCTATTCAGTATTTAATGACTTTTTATTCAAATTTCAAGATATTCCTCAAATTTTTCTCTCAATACTTGTTCCTTCAGCTGTTTCCTACTGTAAGAGCAATTTAATATTTTTTGAAATTGAACTTTCAGTTTCATACCCTTTCCTGTCACTGTAAACATCCAATTTTCAGGGAAAATGAACGATTCCATCATCAAGCTGACATCTGAAAATGAAATGCATATAATTTTATGCGATAATTATGTTTTTTGAAAAAGCCAAATTCAAGTACATAAAATAAAATTTTAGAATAATAATGGCAAAGTTGCTCTAGAATTCCTTTCATTTTTTGCTTACCTACTTCTCATTTTGAAAGAGCCAAAGTCATCAAAAAGTAATGAATACTAAATTTTTGACTCCTTTAATTTTGACAATAGACATTTTCATGCGGACTTTTTTGTTTACTTTGAAAAATTATTCCAGAATCGACGTAGAATTGGGAAATCATTTTTTTAAATGTACATCCGTGTAGATTCGAAAAAGCATAAAAATGATTTTGAAATGTCGCAGTTTAAGGTACATTCGTTAATAGTTGACACTATTTTTTATTTAAAAAATAAACTTACACTTCACAAGTGGTGGTCTTTTTAAATTGCTAAAATTTTAAAATTTTGGATTTTTAAAAATTTGATTTTTTAAATTCCAATATATAATTTTTTTGGGGGGGGGGGGGGGTAAAATTGCTGAAAATAAATTATTATTTTGTAATTGGCGACGTGCGTCTCTTCACTCAACTCCCTTCCGTCTATTTCAAGTGTGACATATTTGTTGCACCTTAACAACATACTATAGGCAATACCTCGTACAAATCCTGATTGTTCAATGGTCGTGGGAGAGAGGAAAGATGGTTCTTCTTTGAATTATAATAAAAACGGGATTTCACAATTTTCGGATCATTCGGTATCATAATTTTTTTGAAATCTTTTCTTCTATGGAAGGGGATGATGGTGATTTTCAATTTTTTTAAAATTTTTTTGGAGATGGAATCTGAAAATTCGAGTTCTTATGACGACCAAAGAGGCGGTGAAAATATTTTCAAAATATTGATTGAGAAACCAACAGTGTAAGTAGTTCCATTTGAAAATTTTCCTGCTTCAAATTCAAATCTTTATTTTCTTGGAAAAAACGATTCTCGATTTTGCCTTCTTACAAAATAACAAAAAATTGAATTAAAAAAGAGGTTCTAAAATTTTTTTGGAAAGAGGTAAGTATTGATTTTTATCAAAAAAAAAACCTGACAGATGTCATGATTCTAGTTGTTTGATTCAGTTGTAAATGTCAAAGTTCGGCAAATCCTTGAAAATTACGACCTTTTGACCCCCCTCCCTATTTTGCTAATTCTCCTTCGCCTCATCTCTTTTTTTCAAACACATTTTGAAAAATAAAACTTTCAACCTTGTCAATGACTGACGTATATTTTGGCATATTTCTGAAATCTAATGTCACATCATTCGCAATTGTTAAACAAAAAACGCAGAAAAAAACTAATCAAACGACCAATCAACACTGCTGCCAAACGTCACCTCCGCGATTCGTCATGTGTTGTAACTGTAATTTATAAAACTGATATCTCTCGTATCAAAAAATCGCCAATGCTGTAATAACCGAAACACAATGTGTAGGTATGCCATGTTTAATCTCAAATCTAACAAATTATTCATTTTTTAATATAAAAATTTGAATTCGCGCGTCCCACTCCCGAATAAACTCTCGACTACGTCGCGATATACATCAACTATGCGTGAAAAAAATCTCGTATCTCCATCTGGTGACAAATCATCATAATCTTGTTGAACTAAAAATCAAATAGTGTGTCATTTCGTATCCAAAGAAATTTTAAAAACTTGCTGTCATTTCATTCTTTTGAAAGAAATGTTTGAAAAAACTTATTTGAGACGATTTCGACGCTCGAAAGTTCTTTAATTTTATTAATTTTTTTGAGAATTTCTCGACAGTTTTTTCATCGGAAAAACTCGTGTCATGCTATTTTCTCGGTATCTTCGGTTCTTATGGCTAATTAATAAATTAAAATGGTCCAATTAGGAAAACATTTCGCGGAAAAGAGGAAATGAACGATAAACAGCATTTCGTAATGTGCGTATAAATATTTATGGTGAATTTTTTTCGTAATTGTTGCTTTTGGAAGCACATGTGCGATTTGTGAAAAAAATTTGTTTATATTGCAAGCTTTTGCTTTTAGAACCAGAGTTATGACCGGTTTCCGAAGGTGGGGCGTCTTTGATACCTTCTTTTTATCTGGCTGTACATACGTTTTTTTTAGTTTCAGGTCGTTATACTCACGCCGAAACGATTATGATTTTTGAGTTTATTATTAGACGGTGACTTATTAACGTAACCCAAAAAGAATACAAAAAAAAAAGTTTTAAAAAAAGTCAAATCGTGATTTTTATCATCTTGTGAAAACAGTCTACAAAATCATACTTCATGTCCAACACATTTCCATACACCTTAAGGTGGTATCAAAGTCGCCCCATCGCTGGGGTTACTTTGATAGTTTGATTCAAATGATTGGTACTTCCCCCAAAATTTTCCAAAAATAATAATTTTTTTTTTAGTTAGAAAGAGAAAAGTCTCCTCTACAAAATGAGCCAATTAAATTTTCGGTAGGTGTTATAGTTTTCTTACAATCACGAGTTGAAGAGTGAAAAACGTGAATTTTCTATCAAAGTAACCCCAGTTTATTGGTATTTTAGATGGGAAGCTATGATAATTAATAGAACTTACTGAGGGAATCATTCGAAATCAGTAGCTAGAATTTTGAAATTAAGAGAATGTTATTTTCGGAAAGAGCATGTTCTAAAAGTTAAAACCCTTTGATTTGAAATTTCATTTGCCCAAGTTGCTTTCTATGTTTTTGATGAACTTTTGAAAAAAAAAGAGGCCGAGCGCAGCGAGGCCAAAGTTTTTGAAAAATTGGTTTTTAAACATCAAAAATAAGTTCATGGAAAAAAAATATAATGAATATTAATTGTAATAATTTTGAGGAAAAATACGAAAAAATGACTTCTTTAGGATTTAGATTATTTCTAAATTATGAAAAGGGAAAAATATGAGTACAATCAGGCCGAGCGCAGCGAGGCCAAAGTTTTAAAAAAATTAGATTTGGGAGGTGATTTCACGGATTGATCAAATTTCTGAAAAGGGACGTTCTCCACCAAACCTTTTTTCGAGGACTTAGAATGAGGTTTCTCGATACCCCTGATTTCAATTTTTAAACTTAAAATTTACCGACTTGATTTATCAAGTAGATACAATGACATCGGAAACTTTTTTCGGAGGGTGGAAAGTGAGTAAGGGTAAAGAGTGCCCTAACTTCGACCGCTTCCTAATTTCGACCACCGGTCGGTTTCGGCCACTATGGACGCAATCTACACGAAAAAAATTTTTTCATGTTCCTTTTTCATAGATGAATAATTGGAGACCAAAATCACAACCCTACAGGCAAAATTAACGGAGAAAATTGAAAAAAACGAAATCGCATAGGTGAAAATTTTTTTTACGTATTCTTTGATCTCAAATTATGAATAATTTGTTTAATAAATTCTACCAAATAATTGTGAATTGTGATGTGGCATGGTGTACGATTTCGATAAAATCATCGTCTTTGAAAACAACTGGAGGTACGCAACAAAAATTTTCACCAAAGTTCAAATTGTTTGGGGTGCCCTAATCTCGACCAGCTATGCTATCTTATGTGATCTGTTTTTTCAATGCGATTTTGTTTTTTCTGATTTTCTCCGTGAATTTTGGTTGTAGGGTTGTCGTTTTGGTCTCATTTTGTTTATCTGTGGAAGAAGAATATGAAAAAATTCTTTTCGGGTAGATTCCGCTCGATGCGGACGAAATCAGCTGGTGGTCGAAATTAGGAACCCAAAATTTCAATATCAATTTTTGAGTTCCCTCAAAGAAAAAATCGCAAATAATACAAAAAATGATTGTATCGGCTCAAAATTTTAGGGAGTGGTGGAGGAAGGATCAAGGTATTTTTTAAGCCATTTTCGACGTTTCTACCTCAAAAAGTCTTCGATTGGTGGAAGTTTGAAAAAAAGTGGTCGACATATGGCAACCTTACCCTTATAAAGACTTGAAATAACAGAAAAATTTTCAAGGGAGGAAACTTTTTTTTGCATTGTTGACTGAAATAATTTATACAAATGTAATTTTGTTAATGCCCAGGCGAAGCGAGGGCGAAAATTTGAAAAAATTGTGTGTTTAATGCCCAAAAAAGGCCTTTTTCATCAGTTGGGAAAATGACAAATTTTCCCAATTAATGTGTTGAAATGTTCAATTTTCCCAACTCGCAAGTAAAAAATTCCGTCGGGGAAGCTCTCCCATCGGTACGTCCCTGTATGTGACGATTTCTCTTGCTCTAATCGAGTGCAATCTGTAGTTTTTTGCTTTCCAATCAAACTACGGATACCCTGTATAATCTCAGAGGAGAAAACGAAACGTCACGAACAGTTATCAAAGAATAAGTGATTCGAGCGAGTCTCGTGCCAAAGTAGATTTCTATTTGATGTTTATCACCTGCTCTGGTGGAAAATTCTCAGGTCTTTTCGGATCACCGTTGACGGTTATAAATTAAGTACAATTTTAATTCGGCGGAGCGTCGTTTAAAAATAAACTCACGAGGCCCAGTACAGATATACAATTACTCAACGCGAATGTTACAATTTTTTACAATGATGGGGGAATGTTGATGTCTCGGCGTGTTACGTAGTTCATCACTCTGTATCATCGTCGTAATTAAATAACGTTGAAATAATTCCAAACCTACGAGATCCTATACCCTGTATAGGCTGTATGTATTTTAAAGGATATCAAGGTTGTAAAGTCGGATTGAAAATTTATTGCGGAAACGAGAGTAAATTTTTTCAATTTTTATGTTCTTTTTAACGAAGTGGTAATTATATAAACGTAGATGGGTAATTCTACCAAAACTGTCGCATTTAAGTTACTTATAAATTTCTCGAGTACTAAATGCGCTAGAGTGCTTTTTTTTGCATTGTTTTATTGGATATCATCTCCCCCACCTTTTCCAGCGAAAAAAATAATTTTTCCCCTCCCCCACCACCCCCTGCATAAATTTTAATGGTCAAAAGTTCCATCGTCGTGGCTGTTACCACTCATGGTTTTCAACTTTACTTACCCCTAGCACTGAAGATAATTGATATTTTTGAAAAATTTTAAAAACATGATATTGGTAGAGTGTTGGGGTACACGTTGACCTCTCCGAGGGTCGCCAGAAGGGCACTGGGTGACCTCAAGACGAAGCCAAAACTCTGTTACTAGGTTTTTGTTCCATCGTCGTGGCGAAATTTCATTAATTTTTTCTGGCTCTGTTACTTCGTATTTAATTTTTTTCAATCGCAATACTGATTCAGGGGTGTAATAGGAACAACCTTTATCGGTTGAATTTTAAATTCCTGACTACTTGGTCAATCTTGAAATGAAAATTTGTGAAAATTCTTGTGTTTACAATTTTTTACATTCCATCGTCGTGGCTATCAATTTTCGAATTGTGCTTATGGTATTGAGCTATAAATAAGAAAAATATATTCCACAAGCAAGTATATCAACACAAATTCATCACAATGCACTTTAAAATCAATTCGCAATTGAAAAAATGGGAAATATTCAAGATTTTTCTTACGTCGTGGCTACTACTTTCATTTCCTTCGTCGTGGCGAAGATGATTTTTGCATCCACGACGAAGGATTTTTTTTCCGCAACGTGAGAACTTTGAACATGTAAATAGTATAATTCATTCTGCATCCAGTGGGCTTGACCCCTTCAATGAATTAGGTGCCACTACGATGGAACTAAAGACCACACAAAGGAAATTCTATGGTCATGGAACCCACGATTATAGATTTTCCATAGTAGTGGATACCAAAAATTTGAATCGCCCCACACCCTCCCCTGGGGGCTATGAACTGAGCCAAATACAAAAAATGGTGTCTCGAACGTATACATTTTAGATTTCAATCAAAAAAAATTAAGAAATTCAACTTTTATTTTTCGAATTTCATATACTGGAAATGCGACAGTTTTGGTAGAATTACCCAGATACGAAATGTGTACAGTTTGGCGTTTAATCACGCTTCGTTTATTGTTTTATTTCCGTTTTCTAATATCCATATCGTTTTCGTTGGTTATAGGTGGAAAATTTATACAGATTTCGATGTCATTATGGTGTATTTTGATGGCAGCGTACACGTGGGCTGATAAAGCAGCAATTAACCAGAAAAATATCACGTTGAAGAGTAAGTACAACGTGGAAAATATTGTCATTATTATTGTAAAACGAACCCTAGGATTAGACATTTGGTGCCCATATCACGATTCGGTCGGCGGCGACAACGCCAGGTCGTCAAAGGGTAACGTAAATCGAGTTATTCGTCTATTCACAATGATAATTCACCGTGTACAAAGGCCTATATAAGTTAATGCTCGTTCATCTGGGTTATTATTATATACGAATATTACATACATATACCTTGCCTTCATAAAGACAAGCTATGAGTAACTTGTTGTCTGTCTGTTTACCATATGTGTGCCTTATAGCTGTCTGCTTGGCTTTGGTTACGTCATTTTGTGGAGTACTCGGTTTTCTCCTATCCATAAGGTGCCCCTATGGTCCCTACCTACGTTTCACTTATATTTGTGTACGAGTTTCTGAGAAAATTGAATTTACTGCGGTTTTTGAACCAAGTGCAGCTCGGCAAAATGCGATGATGAATTTTACGTTTGTCTCGTACGTTTACACGGTGCTGAGTAATGTGACAGTCGCGAAGAACGAATTTTAACGCCGGTGTTATTATTAGAATTCGAAGATGGTTATGTCGTATCAGTCTGGGTCGGCGACTATCGAAGTGAAATTTTCATGGTCGAAATGCGTCTCGTCCGAGGCTTTGAGATGCGTATAAAATATGCTGTAGGGTGTTTGTTGTGAAACTGTGAATATTTTTTTTCGAATTTTGAGGTTTTACCCCCTGGGATGGTTCATTTTCCCTTAAAAAGGAGTTTCCCGAAATTTCAGTCTCCTACATCAATTTTGAGCCATGCGCAGGACTCTCCTTTTTCTCATGAGATTCATGCCGAAAAACAATCTTTGGGGGAAAAAGGAACAAATAAAAAGAAAATTTTCAACTTTTCCTCAAAAATCTGAAAATATGACTCAATTTTACTTTTTAGAGATGAACTTTGCACTGAAGGAGCCATTCTAGGAGAGGGTTCAGGAGGGCATAAAATTGAGTAAAAATATCTAATTTGATAATCCCAGAATTTTATTCTTCCTTGCACGATACTTCGGGTCCAAAAGTCATATCTAAAAATCAAAATGGGACGATATTTTCAGATTTTTGAAAAAAATTCAGAATTTTGCATTTTCCCTAAAAAAATTATGTTAAGTTATGTAAATCTCGTACGAAATAAGAGGGTTCAACTTATGGCCTCTAATTGATGCGAGGAGCTGAAATTTTAAGGATCTTATTTTTAGAGGAAAATGAACCACCTCAGGGGAAGGGGAGGCATCCAAAATTCTAAAATTTGATTTAAGATACCATACTTAACGTATACCTATACATAATATTTTGGAGGTGTTTTTCATTTGGATGTTTTTAGATTGTTGGTACAGAGGGCAGTATGCAGTATAGAGGTGAAGAGGGGAAATGAAAGAAATTATAATATTTTCAATGAACTTAGTTTAAAATGACGAGGTGGCCAATAAGAGTGCTGATTTGCAAAAGAACTCTGCTTTTAGAATAATCAACTCGAAATTCGTAAGTTGGTCGACAGAATGCGTGAATGTGTCATGTGTGGATTTTATAGTCGAGCATCGATAGTTTCCCAGAAAATTATATCGTCACTTTTATGGTTTGTCGAATTGTACCTACTCAAAAATAAATTTTTCAACGAGGTTCTCGAGAAAAAATATGGTTATTTTGTTTATTAATTTCCCGAAGTAAGCTTTTTGGCAGGGGTATTGTTCTAATTGATAGCCCTTTTTGGGACTTGGAGAGGTAGCTAATTCAAAGAAATCGTGAAATTTATACTTTAAGCCAGTTCTTGATTTTACGATTTTTCTTGAAAATTTTCCTACTAATTCAATTTCTGAAATCGAGGTTCTTCATTAAAAATATCTCAGAATTGAATAAATTGAATGTTCTTTTCTTTCATTTCAGCAGAACGAATCAATTTTTTTACTTCCAAACTGACTGCTGTGTAAAAATTTGGAAAAGGATGCGTTTTAAAGTGCACAACTTAAAAATGTTGATGATTTTCAAAATGTGACAACATTCTTTGATTGCTTTCAAAATTTGTAAAACATTTGTGTAGGCATTTGTAAAAAAATTCTAACTTCGTGAAAAAAAATTATTGGTGGGTAGATAGTAGATACCTATTGAAAATCTCTGATCGTCTTTAAACCAAAATTTTGAATTTTTTTAGCTGAAAAATGCTGAAAATATTTTCAAACTTTGGAAGTAGGTATTTCGAATAAAATTTCAGATTTCAAAATCAAAAATATGAATAATTTTTACAAAATGTTCTAATTTTAGAAAAAAAAAAGTTGCAAATTTTAGAATTTTTTATGCATTTTGGTATTTTTATTATTTGCCGACAAAATATTTTTGAACTGAAGAATCTTATTTTGTGCTTATTTTTTTACCTTTCACCGTGAAATGCAGCTTTTCATCCGTTCTCATGAGAGAATTTTATTCTTTTTTGGCGATCCTATGTTTTTTATGTTCCATTTCGCCTCATAAATTATGAAAATTGCTCATCAACCAAGTACATACTTATAGAAAATATAACTTTGATGTCTACAGTGCTGTAGTGCTGTAGCTATGTAAGGATTTTACGAGTTCAGTCTATACCCGCCCCCATAAAACTCAAACGTCAGGCATTATTTTCGTTTTCTTTGTTTCCTATTGAAATTGTCTCATAGGATGAGGGGGGGGGGTACCTATCCCAACTGAGAGTAAGATTCTGAAATTTCCAAAATTTCAAGGGCTGAAGTGCATTTTTCGAATTTTTGAAATTTTAAAATTACCTCATCGCCCTGCAAAACACGAAATAATCTAATCAACAAAAATCGGAAATTTGGTACATAGCCTATTTCTGACCTGCCGAATCGATTGGAAGCGGGTTCGAGCCTTTTCGAAGCCTCCAGAAAATTTTGAACTTTTCCATCGCTGGAAAAAAGCCCGTAAGAATGGTCATTAGCACCTTATGAATTTTAACTCGAAGTTACGAATTTCGGAAAACTGTGCTTTAATCGATCAAATAGGTCATCAATATGAGTAATTCGCGATTATATAGATGCTGAAGTTTATATGGACCATTTTTATGGGCTTTTCTGTAGTGCTGAAAAAGTCCAACATTTCCCGGAGACTTCAAAACATCTCGAAACCGCTTCCAATCGATTCGGGAGGTCAAAAGTAGCCAATTTTCAGCTTTTTTCGGTGATTCGATCAAATGTTCACGTTTAGCAGGGCGATGAGATAGGTACTGCCTAAGTAATTTTGAAATTTCAAAGATTCGCCGGAATTCGAAAAACGCTTTTCAGCCCTTAAAATTTTAAAAAAGGATTTCTTTTATGAATTATTTTCAATTTGTTTTTGGTTTGGCTCAAAATTTTACTTTGAGTTGGGAAACCTTCCTTGTCAGGTAAAAATTATTTATGTTAAAACGATCTTTCCTCTCCTGGAAATTGAAAGACAAACCTTTTCCATTGTTTTATCCCATCTACGTCACTGAGTATTTGAATAAATTTTCTCCCCAAGTAAGCATGATTTATAACTTTTCAGTTGTAGTCAGGTCTCAATCGTACAAAAAAAGGCTTCCGTGCGAAATTTTTGTTAAAATTGATTTTGTGATTGATTCTTGTCCTGGACACTAAAACAAAGAAATTAAGCCCGTATGCCCTTTTTTTCCCTCCCCCTTTCCCCAGGGTCCACCCCCCAACATTTCAAACGTGTGTATCGCCTTATCTATGGGTTGTAATGAAAAAATTTTCAAACAAAAGTTGTTCCTCAACACCTAATGTACATTTTCATTTCTTATCAAAATCCATTTTGGAGCAACTCCTGCCCCCCAAATTTGAAAATGAAACAGTTTTCATCAAACTTCAAAATCCCGTTTTCTTTATTTTAAGGGAAAAGTTTCGGAGATACGACAAACTTTGTAACTACAAAAAGTATTCAGAATTGAATTTTCTTTCCAATGAGTTTTATCACGACCATTTTCGTCAACTTTTTTTGACAGGGTGGATCTCTACCCCTCCCCCTTATCTCAAATGTTGGACTCACGAAAAAAAAATTGAACGATTTTTGTTTTTCGATATCTGAAGCATAATTTTATTTATTGTCGGAATTCATTTTGGAGCAAATTTTGTTTGTGGGTCCAAATTTTGTGAAAACGAGGAAGGGGGGAGAGGTCTACTCTGTCGGGAAAATTTGATGAAAATGGTCGCGATAGAGCTCATTGGAAAGGAAATTCAATTCTGAATACTTTTTGTGATTACAAATTTTGTCGTACCTCTGAAACTTTTCGTTTAAAATAAGGAAAACGTGATTTTAAGATTTTCTCAAAAACATGTTTTGTTTCCAAATTTGGGGAACAGGAGTTGCCCCAAAATGGATTTTGATGAGAAATGAAAATGTACATTGGGTGCTGAGAAACAACTTTTGTTTGAAAATTTTTTCATTACAACCCATAAATAAGGCGATACACACATTTGAAATGTTGGGGGGTGAACCCTGGGGAAAGGGGGAGGGGGAAAAAGGGCATACGGGCTTAATTTCTTTGTTTTAGTGTCCAGGACAAGAATCGATGATAAAATCAATTTTAACAGGAATAGCGCGCCGATGTACGATTGAGACCTGACTATTGGGGGGAGAGTATGTATCTCGTTTACCTTGATATGACTGATTCAGTACTTGAATAATATACGTACTTGAATAGCTGCATACTTAGTACTTTACTTACATATTTCTTGAATATTCATTTTTTTTTTTTGTAATCGATAGATAACCAAACGAACAGCATATTTATGGAAGACGAACCGGTAAATCTTGTCTGTAGTGGGCCATCATCGGACGTGAAAAATGTTACTTATAAGTGGTATAAGGATAGAAAAAACTTAGCAGATTCCAAAAATGTTAAAATCAGTAAACAATGGTAACTTTTTTTTGGTTTTCATTCTTTTCCACAAAATTTTTCATAGGTAATTCTCCACTGACAAATAATGTTCATTTTAGGTTAAAATTCAAGCCAATTAAGAAACGAGACAATGGCACATATTATTGCAATGTGAACTGGAATGAAAACGACACAGTAGAAAGTTTCTGGTATAATATTACGATAAACGTGCAACCGAAGATATATTATAAACCGGAGCAACCCACCCCAAATACTACATTACAAATAATGAGCCGTAAAACTGACGACAAAGTGGAAGATCATCGTGAACGTAGATTCCTACCCGAGAGTCAAACTTTGATTAATCACGTTGTTAAACTTATCAATGGAAATGTCACGCTGAGTTGTCCACATTCGAAAAGTGCGTACTCGTATGATTGGGAATTAATACTTAGAAGTTTATTGCGAATTCAAATCAATACCATTCATTTACAGGTAAAACAAATATCACTATAAAATGGTATAAAAATCATACCGAAATGAAAAAATTTTCGAATAAGGGGAATTTGACGTTGAATGACCTAGCAAAGGAAGACGAAGGAGTTTACGAATGTGAAACTAAACCCTCTTCTAATAACCAAGATCATCATACCATTTACAAAGTACAAGTTTTCAGTAAGTTGACGACATTGTTTTGTTTTTTTCACTCAAACTGCAAAATTCATATCTTTAATATAGAGTGTTTCAAAGTTGACCGCGCTCCTTCCAACCAGTGACTAGTGAGTGGGCCACTCATCCTGAGTCGAAGTATGCATGTTTGCCTAACCTTCGAACTGCAGGGGCTGAGTTATGCTCTATGAAAAATTTTCTTTTTGAATTTCTTTTCGCACTGTCTACCGAGCGTTACTCGACAACCAAGATAGGTAGAAATTGCGCTTTGCGGCAACGGATAGCCCACTTTCTCTAGAATTTTTCTATGTGGTTGTTAACTTTGGCAGGTGAACTAGGGTGGGTGTACCGCATCAAATATTCGAAAAAAAAACGTGTAAAAAAGTTGACAATTTTTTCTATTTTTGTAAATAACTAAAAAAGTTGTCCTCTATTGAGTGAATTATTATTAATGTTTCTAGAAGAAAAAACTTTGATCTTTCCAATGGAGCAAACCCCACTCCTCTATTTTGCTCGAATCAAAAGTTATGAGCATTTGATTTTGAGAAGAATACAAGAAAAACCTCACTTTTTTGATTTTTTAAATTTCAAAAATTTCTATTTTAGTAACTAAATGAGACCGGGATATGGGGTTTGCAGCATTCAATTAACCAAGTATTGCACTACATAAAATCGAAATGATATCTTCAAGTTCTTCATTAAAATGATTTTTTGTCAAAAAAAAATTCGAAAAATTTTTTATTGAAAATTTTTATTTGAAAAATTGAGGTATATCATTCCTATGTTGCGTAGTGTTATACTTGGTTAATTCAGTGCTGCAAACCCCACCTTCCTATCTCATTTAGTCGCAAAGATAGAAATTTTTGAAATTTGAAAAATCAAAAAAGTGAGGGTTTTCTTGTATTTTTTACAAAATTAAACGCTCATAACTTTTGATTCAAGCAAGATAGAGGAGTGGGGTTTGCTCAATTGGAAAGATCAAAGTTTTTTGTTTTAGAAACATTGCTAATAATGGTACCAAAAGAGGATAACTTTTTTAGTTATTTACAAAAATAGAAAAAATCGTCAACTTTTTTACACGTTTTTTTCGAATATTTGATGCGATACACCCACCCTAGTTCACCTGCAAAAATTATCAACCGCATAGAAAAATTCTAGAGAAAGTGGGCTATCCGTTGCCGCAAAGCGCAACTTTCTACCTATCTTGGTTGTCGAGTAACGCTCGGTAGAAAGTGCGAAAAGAAATTCAAGAAATTTTTTTTTCAAAGAGCATAACTCAGCCCCTGCAGTTTGAAGGTTAGGCAAACATACATACTTCGACTCAGGATGAGTGGCCCACTCACAGGTTGGAAGGAGCGCGGTCAACTTTGAAACACCCTGTATATTAACTCAAAGCACATGTTTTTTCTCTTTATTTGAAAAATAATAATTTTCGTCCATTTTTAGATAACACAGATGATATGCCAATAATTATAGAAGGACCGACCAACAGGACAGTTTCTAATGGTGAAGATACCTTTTTCACATGCGTAGTGTCAAATTCAAATGATGGCGTTATTTGGCGTTATTCGACCAAAAATCCATCATCGATCGATTTTAGTCAGACGATTCCTTTAGTGAGTTTCTATAAGTTCTAACTCGCACGTAGAAATTTGTAATTTGAAATATCATACTAATTTTCATCGATGTTTTGGACTGCAGTCTAGTCACATTTCGGATCCGAAAAAATTAATGCTTCGTGATGTCAACGGAAGTAATACCGGATGGTATACCTGTGTTGTTGTCCGTAATGATTCCATTGTAAAAACAAGTAGCGCTTGGTTAGAAGTCAACACTACTCGTAAGTTGAAATTTCAATATGTATTATGTACCTAGGTAATTCTATTGGCAGATGAAAGGGTTTGGGAAAAACATGATCATTTGGATAAAATTATTTTTTGGGTAGGTACTAGGTAAGCAAAAACACAGTTCTGAAAAATTGTCAAAATTGATTTTTTCAATAAATAATTAAAGCTAAGAAGAGGAGAAGGGGCTTGCATTTTGTAAATTTTAATAAAATCCTACTAATCTCTAATTTTTGGTTTGAAACGAATATTTTTGTCTTTGGTAGACTTTTTGATGAGCCATTTAAAATAAATCTTTGTCCAAAATTAGTCACCAAAAATCGCCGTTTTCGATAAGAAAAATTGAAATTTTGAATTTTTTTGTATAATACTCAATAACCTGAAATCTCAAAAACAATTCGACTGACAATTTTCATTTGACTTCTGTGACGTTTAACATTTAAATCTCTGACAAGTGTCGCTTGATTTCTGAAAAAAGTACATTTGACTTCTGATAAAAGTAATTTTGTTTCTTTTTCGAATTATTTAGAATAAATCAAAAAATACTGATAAGCTGGACACCAAACCATCCGGCGTAACTTGTTCCTAAATCATTTTTCGGAAATGAGATTTCGACGATCTATGTCCAAATTTATCCAAAGTTCAACTGTTTTCAACTCTAAATTTTTCAATTTTAAATTTTTTTCAAAACTGTATCCAAATTCCAATTATTTTAGATTTATTGTTATTTTAATTCCCAAGTTCAAATTTTTTCAACTTCAGCTTTTTCAATGTCTTCAGCTCTAATTTTTTTCGAAATTGTATCCCATTAAAAATTTTTTCCAACTGTTTTATTTATGTTTCAATTCTCTCAAAATTTCTCTAGTTTTGATTTTTTCATTTTCGTATTTATTAAAATTTCTTTTAATTACCAAGCTCAAAATAATTTTCGAGAACATGGAATTGAAAACTTTTTTCTAAAAATTCCAAGTTGAAAATTTTTAAAATTAATAAAAAAAATTTCAGATGGAAAAAATTTTTTAAAATATGAAGTTGAAAAAAGTTTGAGAAAATTTTAATTGAAAAAATTTTACGATTGGAAAAAATTTTAGTATTAATAATTTTATCAACTTTGCTTTCTTGAAATCTCTTTCAACTTCATATTTTTAAAATTTCTTTCAACTCAGTTAATAATTAAAAGGAATTTTAAAAAGTAGGTACTTACCTATTAAATAACGGGTGTTCTATGAATGGTCTATACTTACTATGTACTTACTTCTTGTTTTGGATATAACTGGGTACCACTAAAAAAACTAGAGATGAACATGTTGCCGATCTGGAAAATCGAAGGGCAAATGCTGCTCATGTTGAAAAGTGAAAAATTTTCTTCCGAAGATTTTTTGTACAATATCAAAAATGAAGAAATCAAGTCAAGAGTCATTCAAAAATTCAAAATTGAGAGAATTTGAAAATTTTTTGAAGGTAATTTATTTTGAGTAACCCGTACTTCCTTCATTTTTGATGTGGGCAAAGAGTCTTCAGAACAAAATTTCTCAAATTTCCAACGTAGCGTAGGTAGATGAAATCCCAAATTTTGAGCATTTTTTTTGGAGCCCTTCAATTTTAAAGTTGGGCAAAAAGTCATTAAATGAAAATTTGTTCAGTTTTCAAAGTACCTAATATCCATTCCAATTGTTAAAATTTTTTTAACTCAATTTCTTAGCAGCAGAATTTGTCCCTTCAATTTTCAAGATCGGTAACATATGTTTATCTCAATTTTTTAGTGGTACCTACACTGAGAAAAATGGAGAATGAAAAATGAATAGAAAGTGTTGCAAAAAATTATAAATTTTATTCAAAAAAAATAAATTTTATCCAAAAATAAATAAATTTTATCCAAAAATAATAAATTTTATCAAAAAAAAATAAAGTTTATCCAAAAAAAATAATAACGGGGCACCATTCGCAAAATTAGCAATTTTTATCAAAAAAATAATAAAATTTATCACGAAATTTGGTAAAGTTTATTGCATAGAAAATAAAGTTTGTCAATTTTGCGATAAATATTATTATTTTTTGAATAAATTTTACTAGTTTTGTGAATGGTGCCTTTGTTTTTATTATTACGTTTAATAAAATTTATTTTTTATTTTTTTGAGTGTACCCGGTAACATAAACAAGACGTATGGCAGACGATTCATGGAACATCCTGTATATGAAATCGAAAAAAAAATCAAAGTTGGAAATTTTTTGAGAAAATTCAAATTAAAAAAAAAATAGTTGAAAAAAATGTTAGTAGGTATTAATAATTTTTCTAAATTTGTTTTCTTAAAATTTTCTTCAAGTTCATATTTTTAAAATTTCTTTCAACTTGGAAATTAATCTCAACTCTCAATAATCTTTCCAATTGAAAATTTCCCAAAAAATTTTTCAATTTCGAATTTTTCAAAAAAATGCCAACTTTGTTTTTTAAAATTTCTTCCAACTCACTGAGTTTTTAGAAGAAATTCAAAAAATAAGACAAACATGAAATCGAATTTAAAAAAAAATCAAAGTTAGAAAAGTTTTGAGAAAATTTTAAAAATCCTGACGGATGGAATTTGACACGTAATGTCATCTCATGATCTCATCATGTGGAAGTGAGCCCCTATGTGTTATAATTTTTTATTTTTGTCATTTTTTGAAGAAACGACAAGAAATTACGATTTCTAAATTCAGTATTACTGTTGTTTTGGTCGTTTTTTGATTAAAATACAAGAAATGACTGTTTTAAGATAATGAAAAAGTGTCGTTACTGTCCTTTTTTAATGAAACGACAAAAAATGACCATTTTCAAATGCAGTATAATACTATAGTTCTTATCGCTTTTTGATTAAAAGACAAGAAATGACCACTTTGGGATAGGTACTGAAAAAGTGTCGTTTCTGTCGCTTTTTAAAGAAACGACAAGGAACGACAATTTTAGGATACTGAAACATTTTCGTTTTTGTCGTTTTTTCAAAGAAACGATAAGAAATGACTCTTAAAATTTAGTAAAACTGTCGTTTCTGTTATTTTTTGATGAAACGACAAGAAACGACTGTTGTAGGATATTGAAAATTTGTAGTTTCTGTCGTCTATTGAAAAAATGACAAGAAATGACCATCTTGGGATACCTATTGATAAATTGTCGTTTTTCTCGTTATTTGAAGAAACGACAAGAAACGACAATTTTAGGATACATGCTGAAAATTTTTCGTTTTTGTCGTTTTTTAAAGAAACTACAAAAAATTACAATTTAAAATGCAGTAAGTAAAACTGTCATTTTTATCGTTTTTTAATGAAACGACAAAAAAAGACCATTTAAGACCATTTAAAGACATTAAAAACTAAAAAAATTTCATTGCATTGAATTAGGAAAAAATTATGTTAGTTTTTTTTGTCCATTATGCATTTACTTTATGCTATTTATCCAAGTATTTAAATCCATTTACCTACTGGACTGAAAAAAAAGGTAATTTTTTTGATACCTACTTTTCAGAAATTGATAACGGGGCTATCGATAATAACAACGATGAAGATAACGCCGAAGATCAAGGAAAAGATATCACTCCAACTCCAACTACTAACGGTGCTCCTTATTTCATGAAAAAAGATATGCCCTGGACAATTGGAAAACCAGCCGGAAATACTATACAACTGAAGTGTATTTCGGGAGGTAGATACATAAATTTCCCATTTTTGTAACTAAAGTACATATTTCAGTACCTACACCATTTCACAAGAGAAGGTAAATTTTGGCATAAAATTCTACAGGTAATCAACCTCTGAATGTAACATGGTCAAAAGATGGGTTCCCGCCGACCAGAAGTTTGGGAATGACAAAGTATCGTAAATGGTCTTTGATGATGGAAGATTTAACGCCCAGTGATTCGGGAAATTATACATGCGTCGTATGTAACACAATTGGCTGCATAAATCACACGTTTCTAGTCGAAGTAGTAGGTGAGATATTTTGAAAAAGACTGACTTGAATGGTTGATTATTAATTTTTGATAAAGAACGTACTGTCTCGTACGTAGCAGAGGCGTCGTCAAGGGGGGGCCCGGGGGGGCCAGGCCCCCCCGGAAAAAGTTCTGGCCCCCGCTTGGCCCCCCCAATTCATGTTGTGTTTATAAATTTACGTTACAGTTACATCAAATAGGGATTTTCAAAGCATTAAAACATGAAAAAACGTCTTTTTAAGGCAATTAAAATCCAATTTTTTCAAAATTTCGCCCTCGCTTCGCTCGGGCACAAACAAAATAACACTTCTTTAATTTAATTGAGACGAAAGTGCGGAAGAATGCTCCCTTTTTTCCACCTCCCCATTTTAGCAGGTGAAAAAAGTCAGTCCCCCTTTTGCACTTCGAAAAAGCAGAAAAATTGTCCAACACATGGCCCCTTTTGTGCCCCCCCAATTTTCCATTCTGTCGACGCCACTGGTACGTAGTATGTTTCTTTTTATTGAGCGCTGGCAAAATAGAGTGGTAGGATAAAGTTTATTAACCATAAGAATAATTCAAAACGAGTTCGAAGCGGGACGTGTGTTTGTTTGATGTAGGATTCTAATTTTCATGTATTTTGTGTACGTACTTTTATACATGTACTTAGGTACCTAGGTACCTACCTATATTTTGTCATTGAAGTACATAATAACAATATACCAAGGCGTAGAGTAACTTCCGTTTGATTGAATGAGGCAGTGAGACCTCTAATGGGCGGAGTCCTCTCAGGATTTATATAATTTATAAAAAATTGGACTTTTCTGCATTTTTTTTTTTTGCAAAGCACATTTCCTTTAAATTTTTTCTCGAATTTATGTGATTTTGGTATAAATTTAATATACCTACATCGTGATTATAGCGCGATATCCCTCACCACCGGTTATTGTAAAAGGCTATCCTAAAAATATCACTGTACTGGTAAATACCACCGCGATACTCGAATGTCCGACACTTTCCGACAACGAACCGTTTATTACTTGGATCAAACCTTATAACATGTCGGATGAAGGAGAGAAACCGCCGGCAGGAGTTCTCCTACAGGTATTTAAAAAAAACGCCGGAACTCCGGAACCCTTTGGAAATGGCGGTGTTTGGGAAGCCTCATATTATTACACTTTGTACACTCTATTAGTATTAAGTTATCTTATGGTCGGCGTCCAATCGCACACGGTTTGGAGCTTTTTAACATGGTGATTTTTATTCTTCTAATTTATTTTATTATATTTTGGTGTACACAGAGGTAATACGACATAGTCCAGTATTAACCACAGCGCCTCAAAATAAAACACTTGTCGTTGGTGAATCGAGCAGCTTTGAGTGTAAATTTTTATCTGGGCTTCATCCATTTATTAAATGGTTCAAAGCTTACTTTAAAAATGAAACAGAACTTCAAATTGCTATGAATAAGGTAGAGGTACATCGTTTTCACTGAGTGGCCTGGATATTGTTTTTCACTGCAGTGTACTAACATTACTAACAAGATGGCTTTTCGGTGAGAGGTACTGGCTTGCATTTTTTCCCTTTTTTTTCTTGAATGGTGTTGCTTTTTGTTTGACGTAGTCGTTGAAATTAAAGGGTTTGCGGTGGTTTTGCATGCGAATGTTATGATTTGTATTTATGTGTTATCTGGCATGATTTTGTGATTGGGGATCAAGGATTTTAAAAAATTGATATGGTTTGAAATGCATTTTTTTAACCAATGTTGTTGAAGATAGATGAATGATTTCAAATTTCAAAAATTTCCGAAATTCGTCTTTTAAAACACGAAGTAAGGAGATTTAAGGAGTTGAAGAAATATTACCCACTGGGCTATTCCATACTAAAACAGACCAAAAATGAAGTTGGGTCTTCGATTTCGCTCAAATTTTTTTCACTAGTTCCCCTTCGTGATCTATTCACAAAACCACGATCATTTTTTTCCAACTCTCAAGGGGGTGGGGAAGCGGGCCTTGAAATTTTTATGCAATTACGATTTATAGCCGAATTATCCAACTTTGAAGGCTTATATCTCGAGATAGGTTGTACTTGGGGAAAAACTGTATGCGGGATCTCAAAGATAATTAATAGAAGATTCAAAAACGGTGGGTAATTATATTTTGAAAAGCTCAAAGTTGAACTTTGGTGGTGAAAGCTCAACTTTCATAATAAGAACAAAAGATGAAAGTTATCATTTAAAAATCTGAAAAAATTACAGTGAGTAGCTTTTTCTACCCTTTTTTCAACCAACAAATTTTTAAGATGGGATCTCTAGACCCTGGGGGTACAGGGGTCCACAAGTTCGACCAAAATTCAAAAAAATCGAAAAAGTGAAGTAACACATCGATTACTACTAATTCGAATTCGAAGGCGCTGATTTCGAATATGTACTCAGTTTTTTCATTCGACCTCTCTGAACACACCCCCCTCCCCCCATTAGACTCCTTGATAGAGGGTACATACCAAATTACGGATTTTTTCTTTGATTACCTACATAAAAATTTCATATTTTGCAGAACGATGAAATATTTTGAGTAATTTTGAAATTTCAAAAATCCGCCAAAATTCGAGAAATAAACTTCAGCATCTGAAATTTTGAATTTCGGGTTCTTTTATGATGTACTTTCGATTTATTTTCGTTTTTTGAGAACCTGCCACCTAAAAAGACACACAGATTTAAAAAATAAACTAAAAAGCTCAACAAACCAAAATCATCCAACTTTTTTCAGAAATGAAAGTAAAACAAAGCGAAAAAATTTCAAGAATCCCTTCAAAAAGCAAAAACAACGTAAACAATTTTCAAAACTAAGTTAAAAGAAAACATGAGCATTTTTTAAAAAAATGAACAGTTAAAAAAACATTTTTAGAGAGAAAAAAAGCAAGAAAGTAGGCGAGTAATTTTAAAAATAAACTGAATAACAAGCTACGTTCTTAAGGAAAAAAATTTCAAAACAAATGATTTTTGAAAAAACACTATTTTTATGACTGATGTTGAGGCCAAATTTTAAAAAAATAAGTAGCCTCAAAAAGCAAATGTTTTCCGAAAATTAGGTATTTAAAAAAAAACAACAAAAAAAACAGCCGAACCGTTTTCAGAACTAAAGTAATAGGTATACAAAAGTCACTTTAAAAAAATCATCTTCAGAGAAAAACGGTTTTCAGAAAAAAGAAACAAAACAAAAACAAAAATCAAAATATTTTCAAATATATAAATTTGACCAACGCTATTAACTTTTCAAGATTGATGACAGGGGAAGTAGATGAAGCGCCTGTGAATGTTACAACTAAAAAAAAAATATTCCGAACAATTTTGGAGGAAATTTCAAATAAAATGACATAACTAATACTTACGCATAACTTTCATCTAGAAATTCCCATTCAAATGCTTTATTTTATTTTTTTTTAAATGATTGCAACACACGTACCAGATTTTTTTCAATTCCAATTTCTCAAAGAGTTTTTCGAAATGTTTGAAAAGTATAATCCTTTTTGAAGTCAAGAAAAAATTATAGATGGAAAGAGGAGATAGGTATGCAAGATTATATTTAGTGCTTAAAACCTTTATAATTGAATTGTTCATGCTTTTCTAGTACTCGACTTTAATTATTCATTTTTACGTTTTATTTCTTCTTTCATCTAGCTAGTTATTTTGCAAGTGCATAGGTAGATGTTGGATTGTTGGTGCACCCAAAGAAATTTGTAAACGTAAAAATTTATACAGGATAACTCTTTTTGAGCCGGAATTTTTTGAAAAATACATTTTTGAAATGCTCATCTAAGATTCAACGGTTAAAATTTTAATTAAAAATTCTACAAATCAGGTTTATACGATCAATAAATTTCAATAAGAAAAGCGAATAACTACTGAAGTTGGTATTTGTAAGGAGTGAGCATACGGGCTAAAAATCGAGAAATCTTTGCCTTGTGTGGATTATTTCCCAATTTCTTCGACTCCATTTAGTACAAATTTTTCAAATTAGAAAATCTGAGATTATAATTTTTCCAAATTTTCCGATTCGAATGTCTGCTAAAAATACAAATCTGCTGCGGAAGAGTTACCCCCCTTAACCCCGACTTTCATCATTTGAAACTACTCAGATGTAGGTATAGGCTATTTGTAGGTAATTTTTATTCCGAAATTTTTATGAAAATCAGATGAACATTTTTTCTTGACTTTCTAAACTCTTTCTTTGAAAAAAAAACAACTATAATTTTGATCAAACGTTCAAAGATGGCAAATCCATAGATTAAGTATAGGTATTCTTAATCTATGGGCAAATCTCCTTTGATGGAAATGATGGAATCTTCTTATTTCTTGGTGCACCAGTGTAATTATTCATTTGAGTGTGACTTTATAACAAAATAACGCATGACAATTTGAATTAAATTTTGATCGACTGGAAGAAAAAGCACATTATAACAGATTCATTTTTTGTTTACAGTCAAATAATGACGGCATAGATAATCCAGAAATTCTCGAATTTAACAATGTAACGTTCGCTGATGCGGGATGGTACACTTGCGCCGCCGCTAATGGACTTGGGATCGCGTATGCCAATGCTTATTTAAATGTCGTCGATAGTAAGTATTTAATCAAACTGGGGAACTTTGTTTTGGACAATTACTCATCGATTTTATTCTTTGTATTTAGAATTGGAAGATCCTGTGGTCCAGGCTATGCCAGTGCAAAAGTATCCAACATTTACCACTATTATCATCGTCGTCTTGAGTACTTCATTTGTTGCCGCAATGATGGTGGTTATTTGTATTCTTCGTAGATTTAAAAAGTGAGTTACTTCTTTTTTTTTTTAATGAAATTTTAATTTTCAAATTGGATTGGAACGAATTTATTATCACGCATTATTTCAGGGAAAGGCAAAAGAAAATTATCGCATTGGAGACGTTGACTCATTGGACAAAGAAAATCATCGTAGAAAAACAAACCATCTTGAGTGAAAATTTACAAGGACCTTTGGTAGAGATATTTCCAAACTTTATGTTTTGAGGTATTTTGAAGAAACTGAGACTTAATTTTGTTGGTCTTGTAGCAAATTCCAGTTGTGAAGATTGAACGCCAGAAAGCTCAAAGTGTACGAACTGATTCATTTTCAATGACCGAATACGAACTACCAGTGGATTCTGATTGGGAATTCCCCAGAGAACATTTGCAATTGGGTAAAAGTCTAGGAGAGGGAGCATTCGGCAAGGTTGTGAAAGCCGAAGCGTATGGTATTCTGGAGCAAAATGTTACCACAACTGTGGCTGTCAAAATGCTGAAAGGTTTGTTCGATCTACTGACAATGGAAGTACTCCAGTGGGTTATATTTGAATGAAAATTGGATATTCGGAAAGAGCATGTTCCGTAACCTCTTTAATCAAAATTTCAGCTGCCCATTTTTTTTTTCAATTTTTGGCGAATTTTTGAAAGTTTATAAATTTTTATTTTTGGTGGAAATGCAATATCTTTGAAATGAGATACCTTTTCCAGTGAAGTTGATGAAAATTTGGTTCCCATCTAATATCAACCTCTTCAATCCGAATTTCACCATTTTTGGCCACTTTGGAGCTTCTTGCGAGATTTTGATTTTTTCTATATTTTTGAATTTCTCCAAGAATCCGGGAAAAATTTTCAGGCATGAGCAGACCTGAACAGGCCTGGCTTTTAACAATGGAAATATATTCAAAACCCTTATTTTTATTGACCTGATTAGGTACCTATACCTAATCATACCTGCTCAAAATCGGTCATTTTTCAGGCCTGCTCATGCCTGAAGATTTTCCCCTGGGAAATGAGAAAAATAATTTCGGCTGCTACAAAACTGGTTCTCGCTTTTTTTCAAAACGTTTAACAATGTCTGTGTTTTTTTGTGCCAAACCACACCAAACATTAGCTGAATAGGCCCCCAATTTTTTTTTTAGCCAGCTTTAAATTTGATCATTTTTGTTAAGTAGGTATTATTTTTTTTAATTTGAAATATATCTAGTGAAAAAATACACTTTAGGTGGGACTGCAAAAATTCAGAACATTTTATCAATCATCTCAAATCTCAATATTGAGCCAATTTTTTTTTGGCCAAGAATAAATTCAAATATTTTTATGACAGTACCTACTGTCAACTGCATCCTAACGTACTCACGCAATTTAAAAAAAAATTTCGTTGGAGTTACTGCAAAAAAATTTGTTGGCTCAATTTTGAGCTAACTGAGTAAGCGATTTAAATGTGGTGAAAATCAAGAAATCTTCAAATTCGTGATCTGCAATGCCCTTGAACAGGACAATAAGTGGTACTCAATTTTCAAAATCAATGAGTTAGAGAGGTATCGAATTTAAAATTGCGCTTTTTCAAAAAAGAGGGACACAGGAAGGGAGAATCATTATATTATAAAATTGACAAAAATACTTTTTTTTTTCCAAAAGTGAAACCTCACGCCCTTCAGGGCAAACAGCTCAATTTTTGAGAAGTCTTCTGCTCAAGCTCAAAGTAACCTACCTAATCATTTTTTTCAAAATCTATCGATTTTTTTTTATTCCAAACAATTTTATAGTATGAAGAGTCGTTTTCCAAAACGCATTAACGAGAAAAAAGTGTTTTCGAGATAAACGAAAAAAACTTTTCCATTCAACAAATCATACGCATTCGGTTTGAAACCTTTTTAACATAGTAGTTGGGACGACCCTCGATACACCAGGTGACATTGCGAAGTTTCAAACATTGTTACCTATCCACAATGGACTGAGAAAAAACAGCACTAATGCGTTTTGGAAAACAGATTGGGATTCTGATGCGTTTTGGAAAACAAATTCGGACTTAATGCGTTTTGGAAAACTCATTATTGCATCATTACCCAAAAAAAAACAGAGAATAAAATTTTATAACTTCGTAAATGGGTAATTCTACCAAAAACACACTTTTCAAAATGATTTTTTCTTTGAAAAAAAAGTGTTTTTTAAAAAAAATTTTTAGGGGGAATTGCTTGGATACCAACCCAAGACCTCATAAATAATGTTGGGTCAAATTCATATTCACATAAAAAAGGGCCTTATGTAAAAGCCATGTTAATCAACCACGGTGAAGGAAAAGAAATTTGTAGCCACGGTGATGGAAAAAAGCTAAATAAATGATTATAATAATCACTCAACATACTTTAAAAAAAAAAATTCAACATAATTAGAACCAATACTTGCCAAACGATATTTTTTTTGTATTTTTTTAATCTCATCAGCTCATAGTTCCTTCAGTTGATGACCCACGGTGATGGAACGAAAAAAAGTAATTTCGGCATTTTTTATTGATTTATCTTGATATAAGGAACAGGGTAACTCAGGTTTGATTTTTCATCAGTGGATGAGATTTTGGACCAGCATCCAAAGAAAAGTTAACTCATACATCCGCAAAAAATATTTACAGTAAGCCATACATGAGCAATGAAAATTGACCACGGTGAAGGAACAAAACTCGTGCTACAGAGCTTCAAGGCCACCTCAGAGCTTGAGATTGTCACTAAAATGAATTTTGTTTAGACCTTGATCTGCGTACAGGTGTAAGGAACAGAGGAAACCAAGTCGCGAGAACGGAACTTCTATCACTCTTTGCTGGTCGTAAAAATAACTTTGAAAAACGAGGTGTGCTACAGCCACGGTGATGGAAATTTTGCCCACTAAGGGGGCTCTACGTCAGAAGGGGGAGGGGGTGGACACATTACAATTTATAAAATTGGTAGAGAGGGTCACTATGATTGACCCAGCTATATTCAAACATTTCATTAATGTGCTGTACACGAAATTTTTTGCATGTACGCCAAAATGTGTGTTTTTGGTAGAATTACCCAACTAATCATTTATTATTAAAATCACAATCTTTGATGGGATCCCTTCACCCCTGGGGGGGGGGGGGGATACAGGGGTCCACAATTTTGCCCACAATTGAAAAAAAAATGATGAAACGTATCGATTTCTACTGATTCGAAGGCGCTAAGTTCGAATATGTAATCGGTTTTTTCAATCAACCCCTCTAAATCCTCTTATTGGCCCCCTTGATGAGGTCAAAATTCAAAAAAATGAAAAATAACGTGTGACCTGTCGTTCATGAGGTTTTTGAGGGCGCTGAGTTCGAGTATTTGCTTATTTTTTGAATTTGACCCTTCGGTGCCCTTCTAGCTCCCCAATTTTGGGAACGGGGGCTGAGAAATGAAAACCAGTGAAAATCAATATGCCACACCCAATTTTCATTTTTCAGTCCCCTTTTTCCCAAAATTGGGGAGCTAGAAGGGCATCGAAAGGTCAAATTCAAAAAATAAGCAAATATTCGAACTTAGCACCCTCAAAAACCTCATAAACGACACGTCATATGACATTTTTCGAAGATATAAAGCTGCGCCGTGTCGATAATGCGTTTTGGAAAACAGATGTTGAATTTAGGGTTTCGCTTTATGCTGAATAACACAAAGTTCAAGTAGGTATTCTGGTAGGTAAGTGCTACATGTTGTGTAGTATGTTCTCCTGAACAATTTGGCTCAAAAAAACGATTTTCGAAAAAATGGTCGATAATGCGTTTTGGAAAACGACACTTCGTATCCTTCTTCCAAAAAAAAGTACTGATAAGATCTTGAAAAAGTACAAGCAGAAGGACGTCGAAGGAAGGTCAAGATACATTTTTGAACCTATATGTGTCCACCCCACCACACCCCTCCATCATATTGCCACTGCTAAATAAAAACACATGAATAAGGTGGGGTGGGTACATAGGAAAGGGAGGGTGTCAAGTGAGTATTAATACCACCAATTTACACAATATTACTATTTTCACGGCCGAAACACACAGTTTAGAACGATTTTATACCTATTATCACGTTTTCAAATGATAGTATTTTTCTCATAACCCCCTTCTTTCAGGACTCTCTTTCTCCTCTGCTAATGATTGTACAAAAAAAAGTTTCATACAAAAAATATTGGAAATTGACTGTCAAACAAAAATGTACTGAACTAGTTTTACCGAAAAATCAAATCCAAATGAGATGGAAGCGAAAAACTGTTTTTTAGGGGGTGGAACCCCCATAAAAAAATTAGCAAGGGGTCTGGAGGTGGTAACTCTTAGGGGTTACTCAGGGGACTTCTCTCGACAGTTTTACGCAATAAAAGCTTTGCTGGTCAGAAATGCTGTTTTTTGTCTAATTTGCCCACACTAATTTATAGCTTTTAAGAATCTCGTTTCAACTGAAAAATAAAGATTTTTGAAAATTTAAAAATTCTCCAAAATTTAAACAATTACTCAATTTGGAAAGCTGAAATTTTGATTACGACGGTTTTAGTTTATGCTCCTTCCGAAAATCGTATCCTCACTGCAATTTCAGCTAATCATCCCAAGCAACAATATTTATTTCGAATAATATCTGGAAATTTCTAATTTAAATATCAATGATGTTTTCAGAGCAACCCACCGACACCGATATGATGGATTTAGTAGCGGAAATGGAATTAATGAAAGTAATAGGCAGGCACAGAAATATTCTAAATTTACTGGGATGCTGCACCGAAGGAGGAATTTTACTCGTTATTGTTGAATACGCTCCGCACGGAAATCTACGTGATTTCCTCAGACAACATCGTCATTCATCTGGATATGAACCAGCCATCGGAGCCACCTTCAAGGAGAAAACATTGCATGAAAAAACCCTAGTGAATTTCGCTTACCAAATAGCCCGAGGCATGGAATATTTAGCTTCCAAAAGGGTAATTGTTGAACCAACCCTCCCCTCTCGATTACTATTTACATTTTTTTTCAAGGACTAGGAGTCGACTCCGGAGTCAAGGTGGAGTCAGGAGTCGAGGTGTGAAAGTGATTCCGGAGTCGAGGTGGAGTCAGGAGACAATATCCTCCTTGACTCCGGGAGTTAGGAGGAGTCAGAAGTCAACTTTTTGACTGATTTCTATTCTCTACTCCAAAATTGGAGTCAAACTGACTCCAAATTGACTCAGACTCCGGATTGATTCCGGAGTCAAGCTGGAGTCAGGAGTCAAGGTTTGAAGTTGACTCCGAAGTCGAGGTGGAGTCAGGAATCAGGGTGTGAGTTTGACTCCGGAGTTGAGGTAGAGTCAGGGTCTGAAAGTGACTCTGGAGTCAAGCAGGAGTCAGGAGCCAGCTTTCTCTCCAGACTCGGGAGTCAAACTGGAGTCAGGAGTCAAATTTCTCCCATGACTCCGGAGTCAACTTCCTCCCTGGACTCCAGAGTCAGGAGTCAACTTTTTGGCTGACACCTATTCCCTGTTTTTTTTTTTTTTTTTTTTTTCACACGAGTATGATATAAATTTCAGTGTATACATAGAGATCTGGCTGCTCGTAATATTCTTGTATCTGATGACTACGAAATGAAAATAGCCGATTTTGGTCTCGCTAGGGATATCCACAATAATGATTATTACCGGAAAACCACTGATGGTAGATTACCAGTCAAATGGATGGCTCCGGAAGCCTTATTCCATCGAGTTTATACATCGCAATCCGACGTGTAAATAAAATAACTCATTATCATTTTCCGGGAGAAAAAAATTTAGAAATATTCAATTTTTGTATGTATAATTTCTAGATGGTCGTTTGGTGTGTTATTATGGGAAATTATGACTCTGGGTGGAGTACCATATCCTACCATTCCAAATATGGAAGAATTATTCAAATTATTGCGTATGGGACATCGTATGGAAAAACCACCTCATTGTTCTTTGCAAATGTAAGAGCAATTGTATTTTATCAGCTTTACTCAGGAATTTTTCATTTATCATAACATGGCATCATTTTTCAGTTACTACATAATGCGTGATTGTTGGAGTTACGATCCGAACGACCGCCCCGAATTTTCCACTATTGTCAAAGAATTAGAAGAAATATTAATGAATTATAGAGTAAGTACATACAATTTTAGTTTACACATTTTGAGCAATAATTGGAAAACCTCGTTAATCATTTTGTTTTGAACTTCTAGGAATATTTAGACTTGGAGCCTCCCGAAATAGAGACCCCTACGACTAGTCCAGGATCCAGCGATAGCGAAGATAACTTATTATGATAACAATTTCTTTAAATAATTTTTTGTGTTTTAATAAATGTAAAGAAAGAAGCTTACCAAATGTAGCCTAATCAAATATTCAGTATTATTTGTTTTTATTTTATTATTGTTTGTTTTCTTTTTCTTGTATAAATCGGATCTCATTAAATATTTAAGTTTTTATTTTCCAACCATCGGAATTTAGAAATTTGCATCATTGAGGCTATTATAGATTTGCATTTATTATTTTTTATTCGAGAGAAGTCTGGTGATTTTTTTTTCCTTTTTTTGTAATTTTGAATGTAAAAGTATAATTTTAATAATTTATGTGTGTAATAAATTTTTACTGAATGTAAAATTTGTATATCTTGTTTAACTTATTTAATGGCTTTTTTTTGTAATATTTTATTACTTTTTTTAATTTGTTGTTGTTACGTTCTACTGTCATTTAAATGTAGTAGTTTCACTTTTTTTATTTGTTTTACAAATCTAATAATTGTTGTATTCATTTAATGTTGACCTTGTTGTGCTATCTAAATATTTGTTATCTTGTACACAAATTTGTATGCATGAAAGAAATTGTAAGAAAAAAATTCAATTTTATGAATAAATTATTTTTAAATTTTATTATAATAAGAATTATTACTTTTTCAAATTTTTTCCAGCAGTACCTAACTTATAGCTTCAAAGAGTATTCATATTTTTTGTTGTTTGAAAAAATATAGGTAATTGCATGTGGGCTATTCCATACTAGAACGGACCAAAAATGAAGTCGGGTCTTCCGATTTCGCTCAAATTTTTTTTACGAGTTCCCCTTGGTGGTCTATTCACAAAACCACGATCATTTTTTTTCTAACCCTCAAGGAGGCGGGGGGCAGGCCTCGAAAATTTTATGCAATTGCGATTTTTAGCAAAACGGCTCAACTTTGAAGGCTCATATCTCGAGATAGGTGGTACTTGGGAGAACACTGTTTGCAGGGTCGGAAAGAGAATTGATAGGAGATTCAAACGTGATAATAACATTTTGAAAAGCTCAAAGTTGAACTTTGGCAGTGAAAGCTCAACTTTCATGACAAAAACAAAGTATGAAAGCTACCATTTAAAAATCTGAAAAAATTACTGTGAGTAGTGCTTTTCACCCTCTCTTCAACCAACAAATTTTCAAGATGGAGTCTCTGAACCCCTGGGGAGTAGAGGGGTCCACACTTTTGACCAAAATTCAAAAAAATCGAAAAAGTGGAGTAACTCATCGATTACCACTAATTCGAGGGCGCTGATTTCGAATATGTACTTAGTTTTTTGATTCGACCCCTCTGAACCCCCCTTCAGCCCCCTTAATGGGGTCAAAATTCAAAAAAATGAAAAATAACGTGTGGCATATCGTTTGATAGGTTTTTGAGGGCCCTGAGTTCGAATATTTACGTATTTTTTGGATTTGACCCTCCAGTGTCCCCCTAGCCACCCCAATTTTGGGAAAAAGTATGTTAAGGAATGAAAATATCGTGTGACGTATCGATTCCAACTAATGTGAGGGCGTAGAATTCGAATATCGACTTACTTTTGTGATCTGAGGACTTCCTCCTCCGTGCGCTGACCCACCCCCTCCAGTAATAGCAACAACACTTCTAAAAACACGATTTTGTATTCCCTAATAGTGTAGCATTTAAGTTCACTTCATCGAATATGTTTATACCACTTCACTTTTGAAATTTTATTAATATAGTTCGTTACTAGAATTCCAGGTTTTATTTCTATATTCCATACATATACGAGCCCATATTTAAACAGCAAATGAGTAAAAAAATACGGTGGAGGGAGGTGGGTCAGCTCACGGAGGAGGAAGTCCTCAGATCACAAAAGTAAGTCGATATTCGAATTCTACGCCCTCACATTAGTTGAAATCGATACGTCACACGATATTTTCATTCCTTAACATACTTTTTCCCAAAATTGGGGTGGCTAGGGGGACACTGGAGGGTCAAACCCAAAAAATACGTAAATATTCGAACTCAGGGCCCTCAAAAACCTATCAAACGATATGCCACACGTTATTTTTCATTTTTTTGAATTTTGACCCCATTAAGGGGGCTGAAGGGGGGTTCAGAGGGGTCGAATCAAAAAACTAAGTACATATTCGAAATCAGCGCCCTCGAATTAGTGGTAATCGATGGGTTACTCCACTTTTTCGATCTTTTTGAATTTTGGTCAAAATTGTAGACCCCTCTACCCCCCAGGGGTTCAGAGACTCCATCTTGAAAATTTGTTGGTTAAAAAGAGGGTGAAAAGCACTACTTACAGTAATTTTTTCAGATTTTTAAATGGTAGCTTTCATACTTTGTTTTTGTCATGAAAGTTGAGCTTTCACTGCCAAAGTTCAACTTTGAGCTTTTCAAAATGTTATTATCACGTTTGAATCTCCTATCAATTCTCTTTCCAACCCTGCAAACAGTGTTCTCCCAAGTACCACCTATCTCGAGATATGAGCCTTCAAAGTTGAGCCGTTTTGCTAAAAATCGCAATTGCATAAAATTTTCGAGGCCTGCCCCCCCGCCCCCTTGAGGGTTAGAAAAAAAATGATCGTGGTTTTGTGAATAGACCACCAAGGGGAACTCGTAAAAAAAATTTGAGCGAAATCGGAAGACCCGACTTCATTTTTGGTCCGTTTTAGTATGGAATAGCCCATGTTTGAACTTTAGAAACAAAATGAAGAAAAGACACTATTTGCGGGGGAGGGGTGGGGGATTCAGAAATTTTCGACTGATTTTTGGAAAATTTTCAATGCATGTGAAGTTAGCTTCATTTCTGGAGATTCACGATTACCGATACCAACACGTATTTTTCTGGTAAAAAATGGTACCAATACCAGAGATGAGCTCAGTGATGGAAAACTGGAACTAAAATTGAAAAACTGGAACTGGAACTGGAACTAGAACTAGAACTGAAAAAGAAATTCAATCCTACATTTTAAAGGACAATAAATTTTTTGAATTTGAAGACTGTTGGTTTGAATTTTAATTTGCTATTTCTCCTAGATGAAAAAACTTGGTTGCTTGATGCGGAAACCACTGTAAAAAAAATGATCG
Source organism: Pseudococcus viburni (assembly GCA_033439095.1). Classification (NCBI taxonomy): domain Eukaryota; kingdom Metazoa; phylum Arthropoda; class Insecta; order Hemiptera; family Pseudococcidae; genus Pseudococcus; species Pseudococcus viburni. The sequence goes on along the minus strand of JAVBJF010000805.1, from coordinate 10,139 downwards.
AATTATTAACATGACAATTGAGAAGTGAATTATTTATACCTAGTGACATCGAAACTTCATAAGTTGTATCAAAGGTGATGGCATTTGATTCCTTGCTTAGTCAAAATGGTTATTTTTTTGCTTAAGGGGGGGGGGGGGAAGGTGGTGTCAGCTTATTCAGATTATGAACGAAGATGAAATCTATTAAATATCAGAGTTATTTTCAAGGGGGAAAAAATTGAAAATGGAATGAGTTCTAGAAGATATTCGAAGCCTCTGAATCCATTTCTGCTGTCCTTTTGAACCCAACCTAAATTGAGACTCATATAGGCGAAGAAAGAGGGGGGGGGGGGTCGTGATGAAAAATATCCTGAAATAGATCTATATTTTTGGATCAAAGAACTCCATTTCCGGGATCATTCCCCCCAAACCCCCTCAAGGATGGAAGGGGGGCTGAAGACCAAAATTGAAATTTATTTGAATGAGTGCCAAAAGGTTCCTTTTTTGATCCTCATTGAAAAACTTTGAAAATATTCAGAATTTAAGAAGAAAAATTTTTCTTCGAGGAATAGATTCCATATGCGCGTACGTAAAAAAACTAGGATTATTTAATTTAAATAAAATCAAACAATTTGAAGTTCATTACTCAATGAGGTGTGAATTTGATGTGATTTTGGTTGCGTTTACTGGCAATGAAGGAGTACATTACACCGTCTGCGTATACATTAAAATAACTGCATCATAGAGCTTTATGGTCACATCCTTTGTGCCTATTACCTGATTATTTGGCGTATAAAATACCAAGTTTTCAACTTTTTTTCTGTGAGTATAATTTTTAAAAAAGAAAAATATCTGGAAAATTTTTATACCATCTGATTTGAAATCTAAATCTAAAGGTACTTTCCAAAATGATATCCATACTTTTCGATTTCGTTTACGAACAAAAAACTCGTACATAACCAAAAAGTAATCATATCATTTGAATTTTCATTCTGTTCTCTCTAAGAAAATTCATTATCAAAAATTTTCATTGTTGATACCTTCTTGAGTTATGTTGTGAGTAAATACGGTTTGTATCACAATACAATAATTATTTCTGACTTCCGAACGACTCATTGTACTGATTTCCGAGGTGTCAATGTACTGACTTCCGAAGGACTCATTGTACTCTGACTTCCGAAGGAGTCATTGTACTTACTTCCGAAGGACTCATTGTACTGATTTCCGAGGGGTTAATGTACCGACTTCCAAAGGACTACTTTTTTTTTTCATTCGATTTTTTCAAGCCTTTATTAAAGTTGATTACTCAAAGTAAAACTCGAATATTATGAATTTTAGGTTGTAGATTACGAATCTGATGTCCATTTCCGGCGAAGGACCCTTGCTTTGGAAATATTTCCAATTTTTATCTCAAAAAAACGAAAAAATTGCCCCGAAATGTGTTGAAATATCGCTAATTAATTGATTTGGGGTCGCAAATCACGAATATACGGTTTGTATCGCAATACAATAATTATTTCTGACTTCCGAACGACTCATTGTACTGATTTCCGAGGTGTCAATGTACTGACTTCCGAAGGACTCATTGTACTCTGACTTTTGAAGGAGTCATTGTACTTACTTCCGAAGGACTCATTGTACTCTCACTTCCGAAGGAGTCATTGTACTTACTTCCGAAGGACTCATTGTACTTACTTCCGAAGGACTCATTGTACTCTGACTTCCGGAGGATCTATTGTACTCTGACTTCCGAAGGAGTCATTGTACTGACTTTCGAAGGAGTCATTGTACTGACTTCCGAACGACTCATTGTACTGATTTCCAAGGGGTCAATGTACCGACTTCCGAAGGACTACTTTTTTTTTTCATTCGATTTTTTCAAGCCTTTATTAAAGTTGATTACTCAAAGTAAAACTCGAATACTATGAATTTTAGGTTGTAGATTACGAATCCGATGTCCATTTCCGGCGCCGGACCCTTGTTTTGGAAATATTTCCAATTTTTATCTCAAAAAAACGAAAAAATTGCCCCGAAATGTGTTGAAATATCGCTAATTATTTGATTTGGGGTCGCAAATCACGAATATACAGTTTGTCTCGAAATACAATAATTATTTCTGACTTCCGAACGACTCATTGTACTGATTTCCGAGGTGACAATGTACTGACTTCCGAAGGACTCATTGTACTCTGACTTCCGAAGGAGTCATTGTACTTACTACCAAAGGACTCATTGTACTTACTTCCGAAGGACTCATTGTACTAACTTCCGAAGGACTCATTGTATTCTGACTTCCGGAGGATCTATTGTACTCTGACTTCCGAAGGAGTCATTGTACTGACTTCCGAACGACTCATTGTACTGATTTCCGAGGGGTCAATGTACTGACTTCCGAAGGACTCATTGTACTCTGACTTCCGAAGAAGTCATTGTACTTACTTCCGAAGGACTCATTGTACTGATTTCGGAGGGGTCAATGTACCGACTTCCAAATGACTACTTTTTTTTTCATTCGATTTTTTCAAGCCTTTATTAAAGTTGATTACTCAAAGTAAAACTCGAATATTATGAATTTTAGGTTGTAGATTACGAATCCGATGTCCATTTCCGGCGAACGACCCTTGCTTTGGAAATATTTCCAATTTTTATCTCAAAAAAATGAAAAAAATTGCCCCGAAATGTGTTGAAATATCGCTAATTAATTGATTTGGGGTCGCAAACACGAATATACGGTTTGTATCGCAATATAATAATTATTTCTGACTTCCGAACGACTCATTGTACTCTCACTTCCGGAGGATCTATTGTACTCTGACTTCCGAAGGAGTCATTGTACTGACTTCCGAACGACTCATTGTACTGATTTCCGAGGGGTCAATGTACTGACTTCCGAAGGACTCATTGTACTCTGACTTCCGAAGGAGTCATTGTACTTACTTCCGAAGGAGTCATTGTACTGATTTCGGAGGGGTCAATGTACCGACTTCCAAATGACTACTTTTTTTTTCATTCGATTTTTTCAAGCCTTTATTAAAGTTGATTACTCAAAGTAAAACTCGAATATTATGAATTTTAGGTTGTAAATTACGAATCCGATGTCCATTTCCGGCGAACGACCCTTGCTTTGGAAATATTTCCAATTTTTATCTCAAAAAAACGAAAAAATTGCCCCGAAATGTGTTGAAATATCGCTAATTAATTGATTTGGGGTTGCAAATCACGAATATACGGTTTGTATTGCAATACAATAATTATTTCTGACTTCCGAACGACTCATTGTACTGATTTCCGAGGTGTACTTACTTCCGAAGGACTCATTGTACTTACTTCCGAAGGAGTCATTGTACTTACTTCCGAAGGACTCATTGTACTCTGACTTCCGGAGGATCTATTGTACTCTGACTTCCGAAGGAGTCATTGTACTGACTTTCGAACGACTCATTGTACTGATTTCGGAGGGGTCAATGTACTGACTTCCGAAGGACTCATTGTACTCTGACTTCCGAAGGAGTCATTGTACTGACTTTCGAACGACTCATTGTACTGATTTCGGAGGGGTCAATGTACCGACTTCCAAATGACTACTTTTTTTTCATTCGATTTTTTCAAGCCTTTATTAAAGTTGATTACTCAAAGTAAAACTCGAATATTATGAATTTTAGGTTGTAGATTACGAATCCGATGTCCATTTCTGGCGAAGGACCCTTGCTTTGGAAATATTTCCAATTATTATCTCAAAAAAACGAAAAAATTGCCCCGAAATGTGTTGAAATATCGCTAATTAATTGATTTGGGGTCGCAAATCACCAATATACGGTTTGTATCGCAATACAATAATTATTTCTGACTTCCGAACGACTCATTGTACTCTCACTTCCGAAGGAGTCATTGTACTTACTTCCGAAGGACTCATTGTACTTACTTCCGAAGGACTCATTGTACTTACTTCCGAAGGACTCATTGTACTCTGACTTCCGGAGGATCTTTTGTACTCTGACTTCCGAAGGAGTCATTGTACTGACTTTCGAAGGAGTCATTGTACTGACTTCCGAACGACTCATTGTACTGATTTCCGAGGGGTCAATGTACCGGACTTCCAAAGGACTACTTTTTTTTTCATTCGATTTTTTCAAGCCTTTATTAAAGTTGATTACTCAAAGTAAAACTCGAATATTATGAATTTTAGGTTGTAGATTACGAATCCGATGTCCATTTCTGGCGCCGGACCCTTGCTTTGGAAATATTTCCAATTTTTATCTCAAAAAAACGAAAAAATTGCCCCGAAATGTGTTGAAATATCGCTAATTAATTGATTTGGGGTCGCAAATCACGAATATACGGTTCGTATCGCAATACAATAATTATTTCTGACTTCCGAACGACTCATTGTACTGATTTCCGAGGTGTCAATGTACTGACTTCCGAAGGACTCATTGTACTCTCACTTCCGAAGGAGTCATTGTACTTACTTCCGAAGGACTCATTGTACTCTCACTTCCGAAGGACTCATTGTACTCTCACTTCCGGAGGAGTCATTGTACTCTGACTTCCGAAGGAGTCATTGTACTGACTTCCGAACGACTCATTGTACTGATTTCCGAGGGGTCAATGTACAGACTTCCAAAGGACTACTTTTTTTTTCATTCGATTTTTTCAAGCCTTTATTAAAGTTGATTACTCAAAGTAAAACTCGAATATTATGAATTTTAGGTTGTAGATTACGAATCCGATGTCCATTTCTGGCGCCGGACCCTTGCTTTCGAAATATTTCCAATTTTTATCTCAAAAAAACGAAAAAATTGCCCCGAAATGTGTTGAAATATCGCTAATTAATTGATTTGGGGTCGCAAATCACGAATATACGGTTTGTATCGCAATATAATAATTATTTCTTACTTCCGAAGGACTCATTGTACTTACTTCCGAAGGACTCATTGTACTCTGACTTCCGGAGGATCTTTTGTACTCTGACTTCCGAAGGAGTCATTTTACTGACTTTCGAAGGAGTCATTGTACTGACTTTCTGTTGTGTTTTTAGAAGATCGTATATTTAGCGAATATATACAAAAGCATGCTAGATACTATGAGCATTTAGAATAACGGTTAATTTACATTGTTGCCACGTCTATGGCGATGTTGAACTCGTATGCATACTACCTACTAAGTTACCTACTAAATAGAATACTACATTCTCCCCCACTAAAAAAAAATTCGAAATTTATATAGAATAATTAACTTAATTCTAAGTTTAGAAAATTACCATGCAATTATGACCTAATTTAATGAGACATGGAAGTCACCTAAGCGTTTAGGCAACCTACGGTTTCTACTCGAAGTCCTCAAGGGTCCAGGCTGATCTGGGGCCTGAGGTAACGGATCCGGTGGATCTACTGTAGCTTCATTTGAATTCTGAGATATATTACGATTTTGATTCGTTTCTGGAGTCGATGTTTCATCTCTCTGCGACTGGGGGTTCGCAGAAAGTGACTGGGAATTATTTCCAGCTACTTGAGGCTGCGGGGTGGTAGAAACGGACTGATTTCCACCTGTGACAATCCTGCGACTTGGAATACGATAGTACGTATTTTCCCCAAATGAGATTCGTTTTTCCTGCTTTTCCGGAACTGATGTCGTTTTGATTTGGTCTATGTGACGTTTAATGACTCTTCCTGTATCAAGCTTGACGTTGAAATGTCTAGTACCAAGTACTTCTTGTACTCTACCAAATTGCCATTCTGATTTACCAGAATGTGAGTTGAAAATTCGAACTTGAACTCGATCACCTGCATTGATTTTGCGACATGGTAATTCCGTGTGATTTTTCCAAGGCTCTGGAACTGTTGGGAAAATTGCATCTAGGCGAATTCGAATTTTACGACCTAGGTAATTTTCCGCCGGAGATTTTCCAGAGATGAGTGGAGTAGCTCTATATTTTAGAAGTATATTTTGAATCTTGTGCTCCAATGGATCTCGTTCTTTTTCACAGGCCTGGAGTCTATTTTTCAAAGTTTGAACATTGCGTTCTGCCAATCCGTTTGTTGCAGGAAAATTTGGCGCAATATATTTGTTTTTTATACCATGATTTCGACAAAATGTAACAAACTCGTCACTTTTGAAAATTGTAGCATTGTCACTCACGATTATTTTTGGATAACCATGCATGGTGAAAATTTTTCTCAATTTTTGAATAGTTGACAGAGATGTGGGAGCGGACTTTTCGATTTCTACTTCCGCCCATTTTGAACGTGCATCAACCACCACAAGGAACCAATGGTCTTGGAATTTCCCGGCATGGTCAATATGAATTCTTTCCCAATTTTCTTCTGGGATTTCCCAAGGATGAACTTTCGCTCTTGAAGGATTTTTCTGGTTTTCGGCGCATTCTTCACAGCTCTTTACAAGTCGTTCAATTTCAGAATCGATCCCAATCCATGTGACATATCTTCTTGCCAGCTGCTTCATTTTCTGAATTCCGATGTGACATTCATGCAATTCATTTAAAATGACGTTTCTCAAGGATTTTGGAACAACAACTCTGTCATTTCTAAACAGGACGCCTTTATTTATTGTATATTCGGAATCAATGTCGGTAGTTGAAATTTCATTCAGAATTTTGCTCAAGTCTGGGTCTTGAGCAGTTTCTTTAGCGATTAGAGATGCGGTTACTTTTTCTCCGGATATTTGAAAAATTTGGTCATCGTAGAAATCATCCAGCTCGCGACTCACAGCATCCACCGAATGAATTGAAGTATGAATTGGTAATGGTAACGGTGCTCTTGATAACGCATCCACATTTGTATTTTCTGAGCCTTTTTTAAATTTTATCGAAAAATTGAATTCAGATAAAAATGATGCAAATCTGAGTAATCGTGCATTTGTCATTTTTGGCAATGCTTTTGAAGGATGAAAAATATGTGTCAATGGCGCATTATCAGTGATGAGAACGAATTTAGCCCCATATAAATAATTATAGAAATGTTTCACGCCAAACATAATGGCAAGGGCTTCGCGATCAAGCTGACTGTAATTTTGCTCTGTTTTTGTAAGTGCTCTACTGGCATACGCTACTGGTCGTTCTTCTTCATTGATTCTGTGACTTAAAACTGCAGCTATACCATTTGGGCTAGCATCTGTTGTAAGGAAGATAGGTAAGGTTGAGTCAAATGGAATGAGTACCCGATCACTGCAAATTTCTTCCTTCAATTTAATGAATGCCGCCTCACATGCCGCTGACCATGAGAATCGAACTCCTTTGCATAAAAGTTTTCTAATTGGCGCTGACATTTCCGAGAATCTAGGTATAAATTTTGAGTAATATGTTACTAGGCCTAGGAACGTGTGGACTTCGTCTAAATTTTTAGGCCTAGGCATGTTTTGAACTGCAGCAACCTTCCCCGGAGATTTTTTTATTTTTCCATGGCCGATGACATAGCCAAGGAACTCAATTTCTTCTTTGAAAAAGAAGCATTTTCGTCTATTGAGGTGCAGATCAAATTTTCGGAGAACTTCTAGGCATCTACGTAAATTCTGTTCACATTCTTCAAGCGTTTCTCCAAATATTAGAATATCGTCGAAATAAAATAGCACTCCGGGGAGGTGACCCAGGATTTATCTCATTACTTTGTTGAAAATTGATGGCGCTGTTTTAATACCAAAACTGAGACGATTCACAGCAAACGTACCAAATATTGTAGTGATAGCCTGGATTAGCGCCGATCTTTTTGTTACACCTAGGTGCATAAATGCTTTGAAAAGATCTAATTTGCAAAAGCGTTTTGCTTTTCTTAGTTTTGGATTTTCCAAAATTTCACTAATTTTTGGAATCGGATGATTTGAAGACACCAGTCGCTCGTTTACGCCTGTTTTGTAATCTGCTGCTAGGCGAACATCTTGATTTGGCTTTGGAATGGCGACCAGCGGAGATCCCCAATCACTATATTCTAGTGGTGTGATAATACCAACGTTTTGGAGCTCTCCGAGTGAATTCTTGACAGGGGGGCGAAGTGCGTATGGAATATTTCGTTCCTTTGTGAAACAGGGTTTAGCTCCATCACGTAATTCAAGGTCAACTTCGATGCCTGGAATGAGACCAATTTTTTGCTCAAAAACGTCTTGAAATTCTGAGATTATATTACTAGCATCTTTCACTTGATTAGTTGTTGAATCACAGCGAGAATAGTAATTTGAAATAGGGTTGAAAGTATCAATTTCCAATAATTCTATACCCAAAGCGCGAATCCAAGTGCGGCCTAGAAGTGCATCATGGCCAGGGGGAACAATATACAACGTCGATGTAATCTTCTTACTTTTATAACGTATTCTGAGAGTAGCTCTTCCAAGTACTGGTATCAGATTCTTGGTGTACGAACGAAAAATTAAATTGCTTGGTTCGAGGTCGACGTCGAGTTGTAGCTTATGTCAATTTTTTTGAATCGGGGAGTCGTAGTGTAGGGAAATGAAAGGGCGGTGAGGGAAGCTGAGCGGCCCTGGGATTTTTTTAAACTGATTAGGATGATTTTTTACTGATGGGACGTGGTTTATCTTTTGGTTTTAACTTTATGACGTCGGGGAGAAGGTTTGATTTTTCCAGTTCCTTCTTTTGAACTGTGCTTTAAAAAATAACGGCTTTTGTCAAAAGAAGTCAAAAATTGGGATCACTGGGACTAGGAAGTTTTCCGTAGCCACGTCTTTAACCGGGTGAACTGGGTCGAAAAATAAAATTTTTGCTGAGATTTTATTATTTTTTCCGCATTCACATTTTGATTCGAGTTGAAAATCGCAGTCGTTGATGTCTTTTTGTAAAGCTGAGATATAATCGGTGACAGTTTGCTTCTCCTTTTGAACATTGTTTAGAAAGTAGTGCTGAGTAACAACGACGCTCTTTTTCGGCGACAGATAATCAGTGAAGCTTTGTACCAACGATTTGTAATCCAAGTCTTTAATTGGCTTACTTGGGCCTAGATATGCTGCTAGGTTATTATAATGACTGGAGCCGACAGAGTTAAGCAGAAGTTGAGCTTTTTTACATTCGTTTTTGATGCATTTCATGTCGGCATGGTTCTCGAATCTCTCCATATAACTCGAAAATTTTTCCATCTTTGGGTCGAAATGTTCAAAAGGGACCATATTACTGGGAACATCGGTGGCAGCGGCGTCATTTTTATCTGCAGCATTCGATTTCGGCGCGGAAGATTGAATTTGATTTACCAAATTATCGGCGAATTTGTTGAATTGCGTCATAAACTCTGAGAACTGTGTGGAATCCATTCTAGTGATGAACTCGAGCTACCGGCCGAATTAAAACTGAGACTTCTTTAAACCCGAGAAAACCGCACTAATATGACGATATTTTAACATTTTTTTACAATATAATTTTAATATTTCATCACAAAACATTTTTTTAATCCTCGTCGCCACTTGTTGTGTTTTTAGAAGATCGTATATTTAGCGAATATATACAAAAGCATGCTAGATACTATGAGCATTTAGAATAACGGTTAATTTACATTGTTGCCACGTCTATGGCGATGTTGAACTCGGGATTACCGACCGGGTCCCCTACCATACCCTATTTGGCAACGCTGCAACGAGGCGACGAAACGAGAAGTGAACCCCGGTATACCCGGGTATACCTCGATAAATGAATCAGCATTGAACGTTGCATGTGCATTTATTTTTTGAGGTACCTGAGGACCTGACAAATCATGGGATCTACCTTAGTTTTTACGTTACGTATTCGGTCTAATTCCCTGCTTCTTCCCTGAATGGTGAAATTCGAATTTGTCTCGGCGCAGATCTCTATGCGTGGGTGGTTTTGTAGATGAGTCAGTTACATTACAAGGAAAGAAAGGAGACTACAGGAAACCGGTTCCTGGAATTGTCCTTAGTATATAGTCGTGTACATGGTACATGGCAAGGCGATGAAAGAAATTAACTGTTACCTTTAGGGCATAAGGAGGAGGTGGAAGGGCGGTATATTTTTTTTTGGAAGGGATGTGGCATGCGTTCAATGTCACTCTATTGTGTATTATTGTAGTATGAAAAAAAGGCAATCGAGTTCTATTTCTTAGGTTCTGATGTAAAAAATTAAAAAATATAATTGTAACAGCCTTAAAAGTAAAATTTTTAGCAGAGCAAAAATAAATTCGAAAAGTACGTCA
>JAVBJF010000804.1:0-45531 GCA_033439095.1 Pseudococcus viburni | reverse complement strand
AATAACTTTATATTAAAACGAAACAACAACAAGGTTTAACAAATGAACATGTTTACTCCACGAACGTATAACGAAAAGAGTGAAGACGCTGGTCTTGCGTCACCGGTTGCTTCGCACACTAGTGCCTCCGGAGTAACTGTAGGCATCACAATGCCTCGACACTTCGGTCCTAACACAATTATGTACCATACTCTTTGCCATGACGATTTTGGGCGATAATGTACGTAAAAAACGATTTTTTTTGTTCAAGGGGGTTCTGCGCCAGGAGCATTGATTTTTCCAAAATTTTTATTGAAATATTGATAACAGATGGTTATTGATATTGGTCTTCATCTTTATATCAAATATCAAGAACAAAATATGAATGTAAATTTAGAGATTTTTTCATATTTTCATCATTGTGGTATATTTTGTCGAAAATCCCTGACAGAATCAGAAAGATTTCGTAGAGTTTTTCGAATTATGTGAAAGAAATTACGGCCATTTTTTGCCCAAGTTAGAAACTTAGAAATCACCACAGCTTTGAGAAGTACTGAAACCATTAATCATAAGTCATAACATCTTTTATTTTCTTCTCTACAACATTGGGAGGAAAAATCCAACTTATTTTATGTACAATTTTACTGAAAATTGTAAAATTTTTCATTCCAGATTTAACGAAATATCTAGACTCTTATCAAGTGCGAGAAACGACCAGCATGTTGGAATTAATACACGGCAAAGAAACTAGTAAGTAAAATTTTACGAATTCCATTCAAATTTAATATCATCGTAAAACGAACGATCGACGTAAAATTTAATTCAGTTAGGATTTTTTTCACGCCAGCCATATTTTACATAAAATAAACAACGATGAAATCTGCATGATTTAATTAAGATACTGAGACGAGGTTTTGTTAAAGCTCCCTCCAAAGGGTACATCTGTTAATTAAAAATCTATTGGTGCCGAATCGTAGTGGTTGAGTTTGTATAAGCTTAAAAAAAGGCCCCTATAAGTATGTTTTACCGCTTACAAATAATGGTAATTTTATTGTTGTTTTTAATTTCACCGTAAAAAGTATATAAGGCCTCATTTCGTATTCGGCTGGTTAACGATGCAATGTCGAAACTTAAGAAGCTGTTTCAAGTCGTAGAAAATCTTCTTCAAGTATAAACCACTTGTACTGGGGTTCGGTTCCGGGTTATAGGGTATTGGTATTTGAAAAGTTTCTACATGCTTGCTTTACGATCGCTAACGTTGAAATTAGAAAATTACTCGGTTTGCCAATATGCATGTTGGTTTCTCATTATGAAAGTGGTAGATATTGGATCGATACATTCATATTGTCGAATGTAATTTTGGAATGGTGATATTTGTAAAAAAAAATCGGGAAATGTGCCGAATGTTTGAAAATAAAAAAATAAAACAAGGTTAAATTACCTGCTGCTGAAAACTGTGTAATTTGACGTTTTTATTAAAGAAAAAAATGGTCTTCCGAAGAAAGAAAAAATACAAATTACTAAATAAAACAAGGCTGGATAATTCAAATATGTAAATGGTTCAGTAGCGAAATAAGAGAAATATATAAGAACGTACTAATCAGGTAGTATAAGAATTTGTCTCTTTTTCCCCTTTTTTTGGGTCGATGATAAAGTGGAAAAGATCCGCAATTACATCGTTTGTTTCTGTACACGCCGTTTTCAAAGTAATTTATATCCTTTAGCGATCGCTGCGGTGTACTTTTTATCATTATTTAAAAAATTATCGAAAGCGAGGAAACGAACCGTCGGCGTCGACTCGCATCTCGCAGTTTCTTTTAATCATCGATATTTTTCGCGATATGGGTTCGGTGTTGGTTAATTTTTGAACGGCGGCGCGGACCGGATGAAAAATATTTCAAAGATAATTAAAGCGAACTTACTTGAGGATTATATTTTCGAGTCGTTTTGGAACGGAGTAAACTTTAATTAAGCCTAAATCCACGAATCCGCCGTACAGAAACCATTACTGTAAACTAAAGCTACCGCAAATGGCGTAATTTATTTTGACAGTTGTATGCGTATAGGTAAGTTGTGTGTTAAATTTACACCTGCTATATCATCGTATTCGTAAATGAATCAAATCATAACCGAAATATTTGCGTGCGTGAATTTATTCGTTAAATTCTTTGCTATAGATGTAGGTATCAAATCGAGGTTGGATTTTATATTTTACCTGGTGGTGAAGTTTTCCTTAAAGTGGATAACCCGATACGTACCGTAACTGTCTGAATTTTGCAAAATGAGGATGTGTTTTGGGATTTGAAGTCCAAATGGTTTTAATTTTTGAGAAAATATCTTGAACGATTATGTAAATTTTTGTAGAAATGTCAAAATATGAGGTACATTTCCCTTCAATATTTTATAAATTTTTTTCAATGATTTTGACTACTTGTTGGTATCAAAATCAGGGTTTCAAAAACGTTATGAAAACGAAAAAAACGAAAACAAAATTTTACAAATAACGTTGAACGAAAAAAAACCAATTTCTTTTCTTCTTTTTTCGTTTTTAATTTTTTTTCAACATTTTGGTGACGAAACGGTGATTTAAATTGATTTTCAAATCTATATATGTAGATCTGTGGTGGGATGATGGGGTATAAATTTTTAAAATTAAATATTTAGGGTACAAAAAGCTCAAGATTTTGAGATTCCAACTCTCAAAAATCAAGTGAAAAACAATAAAGAGTCAATTTACAATGGCGAAATCTTAAAAAATTGGATTTTTCAATCATAAAAAAAACTAAGATTTCATAGAGAAAGGAGAGACATAAAAATGAAAACTTGACCTGTCTTTATATTTTTCGTTTCATGGGATAAAATGACTTGATGAAATAATGGCTGTTCATTTTTTATTCCAGTTTATGAAGAAATTCTTTAAAAAACACTATATTTTGCCCATTTCGTGCTCTTCTGATAAATTTTTCAACTTTTCATCATTATATGTCATTACCACGTATTCACATTTTTACTTTCAAAAAAAAAAAAATCAAAAACGAAAAAAAACGTTTTTAAAAAACGAAAACGTTATAATTTTATTAAAAACGAAAACAAAAACGATAACGAAAACCCAAAAATTTAACGTTTTTGAAACCCTGATCAAAATATGACTGTATTCAAGCATTTTAGAAAATTTCCCACTTTTTTTTTAATTCATTGAAAATGATCTTCCTTTTAGTACCTACCTAGTACCTACCTACCTAGTTTGATGGTTTCTACCAAATAATGCCATCAGGACTTGTTTTTCAACGCTAACCTACTTTTAAAAAAGTATTTTTTCTCAAAAATCTTTATAATGAGAAAGAAATTGAATACCTAAATCATTTTTGGGGAAATTTCTATTAAAAATTAAAATGATGTTTAACATTGATATTTTTATCCAAAAAATCATCTAAACGCGATGCTTTTTCGCCCTTTCCTTCTTCATTTTAGAAAAATTTTATCAAAATTGAGAGAAATATGTTGCACATCTCTAAGCCTCGCCCGCCTAACCTCATGACCCCCTCCACTCCAACCTAACCTTACCTAACATAGGTACCAGACTGCCTGTTGAATTATGTTGGAGTGGAGGGGGTCGTGATGTTAGGTGGGTAGGGCTTTGAGAGGGAAGGGGAGGGGCGATGGGAGGGTCTTAGGGAGAGGCGAGGGTAAAAAGACGTGGTCATGGGAGGGTGAGGGTAAAAGGGCGGGGCAGTGGGCGGGGCGTACCACAGTGGCACATATACTACTTTGAAAATATTTTCAAAGATACTTTTTTTGATTTTTCACTGAAAATTTAAATAAAAAGTCATAGCAGGTGGGACGCTAATTGAAGAGTTGGATTTTTGGATTGGAACTTCAGTATAAATTCATTATTCAATAAAATTTACTTTTTAGAGCTTTAAAAGGAGTTGGGTTAAGCTGGGAAGCTAAAAATTGAATATGTTGGAGTAAATGCCGATATTTATCTGTGGTAAGAATTTTAGATTTTTTTTCCGCCCTGGGCTTGTTTTAGGGCTTCCATTAAAAAGAGCCCACTCCCAGTTTTCCGGTTCGGGGGCCAAAAATGGCAAAAGGCACCTCAGTGACTTCTACAGACTCTAATACCCAACATGGTAGCTTCCCAGGTCATTTTGTTTGGGTTGTCGACTGAACAAAGTAAAGTTGATAATGGACTCATTCCATATCAACTGGAACCAAAAATAAAGTTGAATCTTGCGATTTCGCTGAAATTTTTTCACGAGTTTTCTTTGATGGTCTAATGAAATATCCGTCATTATTTCCATCATGATTCTCGAAGAGACTGGGGGAGGGGTGGATCTTGGAACTTTTGAAGAATTGCGATTTTTTGCTGAACTACTCCACTTTAAAGGCAGGTATCTCGGGCTCGATTGTACTTATGAAAAAACTGTTTGCAAGGTTTGAAAGAAAATTGATAGAAGATTCAAAAACGATAATCCAATTTTGAAAAGCTCAAATTAAGGCTATCATTTAAAAATCTGAAAAAATTACAATGCAGAGTCCTTCTTACGTTTTTTTCAATCAACAAATTTTCAAAATGAGATCTCGACACCCTTGGAGGTTATGGAAGTCCTCAATTTTGTCTAAAATTCGAAAAAAATAATAAAAGTTAATTAACATATCGATCTCTACTAATTTGAGGGTGTTGAGTTCGAATATGTACTCAGTTTTTTAATCAGACCTCTCTGAACTTCTCTGTCAGCCTCATTGTTGAGTCAAAATTCAAAAAATGAAAAATAAGGTGTGACGTGTCGTTTGTTAAATTTTTGCGGGCACTTGGTTCGAATATTTGCTTATTTTTTGAATTCAACCCTTCAGTACCCTCCTGGCCGCCAATTTTGATGAAAGGAATGCGAAAAATGAATTTAACGTGTAGCACATCGATTTTCACTAATTTGAGGTCACCGTGTTCGAATATCGACTTCATTTTTCGATATGATCCTTTCTCACGCTGTAAACTCACCCCCTATTCAATTTTTTTTTACTCTTCAATAAATTATTCGACTAATTATCAGCAAAGAATGAATTTTTTTTTGAAATTCAGAAATTGAAATCTTGAGATTTTGCCGGAAGAGAAGGGGGAAACATTGGAATAAATCTGAACTTCATAGTTACGCCTAGTTGAAGTCATTTCACTATAATTTTTTTTTAGGGAACATGAAAATTGGAAAAGAAAAGTGTCCATTGCGATTTTCTTTATTTATCTAGAATAATTTAATAATTCGAAACCTGACCCTTCGAAGGTTTGAGAAGTGAAACCAATGCCTAGACAAGTTGGAGGGGGGGAGGGTCGTTTCTGGAAACCATAAATGAAAAAATCCAATTTATCCTCATTCACCTCAATTAATTCGAAGACTTGAATTTCCTGCTCTCAAAATCCCTAATTCCAAAACACGAAGACTCAATTTCGAAACTGAAATTTCATAATTTGTACGATTGTAAATTTCCAATATAGTAACCACCTATCTACGAGGATCAAAATATCAACGATTAATATGGTGGTTTTTCGTCAAAGGTGTTACACGAACATCGCGTGTTTTCTTAAAGTGAAATTATTACGCGCTGAGACGCTGGCATTTGATTTATTCGAGGTCAAAGGTAAGATTCGGTATTGTTAAGTTTCCACCATATAACGTATTATTTTCGTGGCTAAATTGGGTTATTTATGAGGTGCATCTCTTTGATAAACTACACACGATGTTACCACTACGTTCACCTTTTACGATTTTTTTTTACGACCAACGAACAATTCGTTTGGCATGCAAAAAAAAAGTAAGAGGAAAACTGGCAATGACGCAATATTACAATTATTTTTGATATTTCCGAAAATTGCTGAGAAAAAGGTACGAGTTTTTCGTATCGGTAGGTAGCTAGGTACGTATTTTGATAGGGTGTCCCAAATCGATGATATTGAACTCACAGTACTAGAAACCATCGACTATATTGCATAACCAAAAATCAGATTACATTGGGAAATTTCCAACGAGATAGAGATTGGTTTGAAAAAAAAATGAATATCCCATTTAAAATGTGTATCTTTTTGTATAAGACGAGTATATACCTAAAGGTTCAAGAAAAACATCGAAATGTAGTTTTACCCAGTTTCATTTTAAGTTTCAAATTTGATTTCACTTCCTGGTACATTTCAATTACAGTGGGAGCTTTAGTTAAAATTAATGTCGACAGTTCGTACTATTTTCGAATTTATCTCCGTGCTATTGAATTACGTGTGGGTTAAAACTATAGAATCTAGTACGACCTTGAATCAACAACGATGACAAACGTCGTATTTCCTTTTATTTTTCTTTCATTTTTGCAAAAAAAATGAAACTGGGATGTTTGAAGAAAGGACGTTGTAATTTGTGAAACTTTACTGGTTCTAAGGCGATTATTCCGTTCAGTGAATTTTGCCCTTTTTTAACCCTGTAAAAAGATATTTAAAATTTGTGGTTGATTTAAATCACAAAGAAGAAGATCCTGCGAATATTTGGGAATTTTTTGGGGCTAGATTCGAGACATTGAATTGGTATTGGCATTCTTTGGTATGTTAAGGACAAAAAAAAGGAGAAGGAGAAAAATCTATTGGAATCTATATTTTCTCAATTTTACTTCTCTTTTAAATTTTATGTACTTACTTCAAACGAAACGTGTGCTCGGGGACAATTGAGGGGCTTAGTTCCAAAACTCACTTTTGCCAAAAAAAAATCGATGTCGTTTTTTTTGCAGATTTCGATTCAGTATGAAAAACTGAACCAGAATCCGCAAAAAAAACGACATCGATTTTTTTTGGCAAAAGTGAGTTTTGGAACTAAGCCCCTCAATTGTAAAAGGGTGTGGGAGGGGGTGTTACATTCCCAGACGCTTTTCAGTCGGAAAATTCGGCAAAATAATTTCTAGTTGGCAAAATCGAGGCGAAAAAATATTTCTATTTTCTAAACATAAAGAAAGCCAATTCAGTTTCCCGAATTCATTTTTTGATTTCGGTTTTACGAACTCAAATAATGAAGTACGAAATTTTTCAGATTAAAGGTCTAAAAATTATCCTGTGTTTTAAAAAAAAAAAAAATAGGAATATTTACTTTTTTAAATAAGTACTTAATTCATGGAAAATAGTATAAGTATTAAATTTCAGAAAATGAGACAAGTACTTGAAGGGTTGAAATTTTTTGGAAAAATAGGACAATTTAAAGAATTGGAGATTTTAAAAAACTTGAAATTTTTTTAAAAAAAATTAATGATTTGAAAAAACTGAAAAATTCATAAACTTTGAAAAATTTAGAAATGGACGGAAATTTATACACTGAGACAATTTGAAGAATTCCGAAGTTACAAGTAAATGACAAACTTTTGAAAAATGACATTTGAAAATCTAGTAAATTTAAAAAAATCAATGAATTTAGAAGAACTAAAAAATTTTAAACACTCGAAGAATTTGAAAAACAATAAAATTTAGAAAATGAACGAAATTTTAAACATTGTCACACTTTAAAGAATTTATTAATTATGAAGAATTTGGAAACTTGAGAACCTTTAAGAAATTGATAAATTTTATAAAATTGACAAATTTCGAACAATTAAAAACTTTGGAAAATTGACAGAATTTGAAAAGTTGAGACAATTATTGGAAAAGTTGTTGAGCTTTGAAATTTTTTAAATGAACTCTAAAAAATTGTCAAAATTTGAAGAATTAAGAAATTTTGATAACTAAAGAGCCCTTCAGAAATTGAAAAATTTAAGAAAACGAAATCTTTGAAAAACTAACCAATCTGAAAACTTGATTAATTTTTCATAATCGATAAAATTTGAAAAATTGACAGTCTGATTAACGAATTTTTAAAAATTGACAAAATTTTTAAAAGTTGATACAGTTTGAAGAATTAGAAAATTTTTAAAACTTTTCATTGGTAAACTTTTGAAAAATTACATTTTTTCACATAGATTTAGCATAAATTTTGATAACAGTGGCACTTATCGTACGCCTACTTATGGATGGATGAGTGCGCAGCCGGAAAATTACTTCGCCGCCGTCGACTTTCATCTCATCGGAATTTCGAGGACGGAGATTTTTCCTCACCCAAAAAGTGGAAAAAGGCTTGTAGAATGTTTTAACAAATTTCCACTTTCCACTTTTCAGATGTATTTTTTCTAAAAATTTCCGCCCTCGCTTCGCTCGGGCAACATTTTCAAGTTCTTCTTTAAAATTACACTTACGAGGGACCCTCACCAACTGTCCGACGCCGATCCACCTGAGGGATTGCCTATGTACAGGTTTTCAAGGGGCAACGTACAAACTGTGCTTGAAATATCTGAAACGGAGCTGGTTTGTATGTGGTTTGTAAGATACAGTGTTGCCAACATTGAAAAATTATCAAAATTGAAAATTGAAAATTTTTGTATTCAATAATAATTGAAAACTAATATATGCATAAGGTAGGGGGTGGTGTGGAGAGTAAAATTTGTGGTATGCATATTTTGCCTAACTCGAAATTTGAAGGGGCAATCGACTTTCAAAAACAATTATTTTGGTAATTAATTTTTGTTCAACTTTTTTCAATTCTGCCCCTTCAAATGTCGAGTTAGGCAAAATATGCATACCACAAATTTTACTCTCCACACCACCCCTACCTTATGCATATATTAGTTTTCAATTATTATTGAATACAAAAATTTTCAATTTTCAATTTTAATAATTTTTCAATGTTGGCAACACTGCATCTTCCAAACCAGCTCCGTTTCAGATATTTCAAGCACAGTTTGTACGTTGCCCCTTGAAAACCTATACATAGGCAATCCCTCAGGTGGATCGGCGTCGGACAGTTGGTGAGGGTCCCTCGTTAGACACGACGTAGATTTCTGCTTATGGACTGTTATTTCATTTTACGTAATTCGGCATAATTCGAATTTTAGTATCCGAAGTTACGGTAGTTAGTCGGCAATTATCTTCTCACTCTCTCCCCCAAAAATTATGCTGAAATCGTCCCCGCGTGTGCTGTGTTGAAAAGAATTTTTAAAATGAGAAAAATTCCCAGTCTGAAGAGCTAATCTTTGAAAAATTTTAAAAACCGGATTATTTTTACACGTGAATAAAAATTAACATTTTTAATGGTGGAATTTAAAATAAAAACTGCCGAAAATGCTAAAAATATTAGTCACGCTATTCGGAAATAATTTTTCTTTGATTATACTTCATGTAATTTTTGATAAACGAATTTGACGAATGTTACGATTGTGGTACTATCAGCGTTGTCGTGTTTAATGGCAATAGTAAAAATGGACGTATTTAATCGAGGTTTCAGTCAGACTTGTTTTCGGCTCAACCCAAGGGGAGAAGGCAGACGTAATTTTAACCAAAGAAAATTAAACAGAAAATTGAAATATTAAAAGTTCAAGGCTTGAATAACCGCTTTCGAAGGAATACGGAACGAATTGAAATTTAGAAGAAAAAATTCCACCGTTGGTTTGATTATTTACTGCTGAGAGATTCGTGGAAAACACGTCTGATTAGGCTTAGGAAACGTACAACTACAGACGACTTAAGTGGTATAATTAGATACCAGAGTATGCAATTTGTTTAACACGGATAAGAAAATGTGATAAGTTCGCTAACTAAATCCCAGCACGAGAACTGTAAGACAAGTGAGTTTTGGGGAAAAGGTTGAACACAACTACCTACAAGTTGTGCTGTTCAGCGAATACGAAAACGCGAGACCCAAGTCGCTTTCCCAGATGTCTTTGAAAAACACGATTCCACCCGAGCAGTTCGAGTGTACCTACGTAACGTATATGCAACTTATTCGCCACAAATACCGGAATTTATACGTATCATCTTCGCAAACCCCACGAAATAACGTATAATGTAGTTTGTCACACGTGCTTATATGCAGCAAGTTTTCCGGAAATCTGCGACCAAAAGCTATATCGATCAAAATACAATTAGGTATAATTTAAAACTAGTGAGTAAAAAAACCATTCTTAACAGTCGAGTTTAAATAAACTTTCGAACGTATCGCCGAAAATCATTGAAGAAATTTTTCTCGGCGATTTTCAAACGAGTAGGTAAAAACGGTTGGAAAAATTCGATTTCTCTCGCCAGCCAATTTTCGTTTTCAATTATTTACAAACTTTTTACCCTCTCTAATCCTTGACGTATCATTTACTCCTTCGCCTCGAAATAAATATATCAAACTTTCGAACGCTCGATCGCTTTTATTGTACACATTTCTTTTAGCAAATAAAAAATGTTTTTGAACATGAGAGGTCAAGCGATTTAGTCTCGGAGAATTGGATAAAGCGATATAGCTATTATCCTAACCGTTGAGATGATTTTTCTCTCTCTTTTCCTCTACTTTTTTCCTGATAAAGAATTAGTTTTGGTGGTTTTTTTTTCGTTCTTTAGTAAGGTGGTCGGATTTAAACGGAAACGGATAACTTTAAAGTGAAATTTTATTAAAAGAGTAAAAATGTTTCTGAAAAGATTTTTATATTCAGTTACCGAAGCGAATTTCTCTTTTATATGGAAAATGAAACTAATTGAATCGGTAAACGTTGCTAACTCGAACGTTTCCAGGTATTTTTTAAAGGTTTCGTCGTATAAGAAAAAAAGCCAACGATACGTAGTGTTATCTTCGTATACCGGTGTGTTTCTTTTTGGATTCTCAGCTATAGGTACACTGGTTTCTTGCGAGTGGCGGAATTTTGCAAAGTTAATCATTTGTTTTAGATTCCTCGCTTTTCTTTTATTTTTATTACGTAAAAAACGATTCGGTTTTGGAATAGGTATTTTGGTTGTAAATTATCTTGACGAAAGAGGAAGTCTTATCTGGAATGGTGAGATCGAGCTAATGAATTAGCCTCAGAATACAAAAAATCTGTTTGAAATTATCTCTCGAAAATGTTATAGCTGTTTTCATAATTTACAAAAAATTAAACATTCGAAATGCTTACTTGAATTCTTTTAGAGAAGAAAAAACATGCTTAACATCCGATTTTTTTTTCAAATTTCAATTTTTTTATTGATGGCCTACACTTAATTTTTTATACACAGGAAATGAACCTGAAAAATTTTTAGCTTGCAAAAATAAAAGCTGATAAAATTTCAATTAGTATTCACCTTTTAATAAACAAAATATTAAAAAAATCAAATGCCTCTGTTTTTTTGCCTCCTCCCTCTTTCCATAAAACTGAAAGATTTTCATGATGTCACAAAATCCGTGAAGTTGTTTTTTTTTTTTAATTGACCACCCTAAAAAAAGAAAGGATTGAAAACTTCTGGGTTTTTTCTGAGTAATTTCCTCGATATTGAAAGAGAGTACTTGCAGCTACACATGATAATTATAAAAAATAATTTCGAATCTCAAAATTTTTATAATTTTAAGGAAAATTTTAGGTAATTCTTTTTAAATGTTTGCAATTTTTATTAACTTGAAAGTCGCCTAAATAAATAGTAAAGCTTCATCTTGTCTAACGAAGACAAATTTTATTCAACATCCATTTGTGCTAAATCAAAACTTGATATAAATTTTTCATCAAAATTTTAAAGAAATTTTCAGTTGAAATTTTGAAGAAATTTTCAGTTAAAATTTTGAAGAAATTTTCAGTTGAAATTTTGAAGAAATTTTCTGTTGAAATTTTGAAAAGTTTTCAATCAATATTTTAATGAAATTTTCTATCCAAATGAAGAAATCTCAAGTCAACATTTTAAAGAAATTCTCACTTGAAATATCAAGAAATTCTCTGTCAAAATTTTGAAGAAATTTTTTCAATTGAAATTAACAAGACATTTTTTCAATTGAAATTATCAAGAAATTTTTTCAATTGAAATTCCTCTGTCGCTGATAGGTATACAACAAGGTTGAGATAGGATGATGAACGACTAGGTGAATTGCCTATATCTCATTGACGTAATCTAGGCCTAGCACACGTGGTCTGCTGAGATGACACAATTTGAAGGTTAGGCTTTTAAACACCATGTGTCTATCCGTTCTTCTCTTCTCTCAAGATATCTCTCCCTGCACAAATGAATTCGATGAGTTGTCGTAAATACAGTAGCAAATAATAACAACAAGAATATTTAAGACATGTGAATTCAATTCGCACCAAACATTACATTTCTTGGCTAACGAGTAGCGAAACAAAATAGATGTTTGCACGACGACATATTAAAACTGAACTAACAAATTGCTGATCTACAAAGGCGACACAATATTGTTAGGAGAGAGACGCAGGGGTGTGAAAGTCAATGTGTGATTGGCTGAGAGGATTCTCTGACCAAGCTCTACATTTGAACCCGGTATGAGTAGAACTTTCTAGAAGCTTTCAGTCGTAAATAGTGCGCCTCCGAGAAGTCGCAAGCCAAAAACCTACTTACCGAATCTCTCTTCTTCACCTACCTACTAACGTAGATAATCGACTGTGCACAGAGGTGCAACGATTACAATTTTAATCGATTATAATCGATTCTCATCCTCCAATTAAAATAATCGGACGAGCATCGATTATTCCTCGATTAATCGAAGATAAGTAAACAAAAATTTCCAATCTTTCTGATTGGCCAAATTTTATGTAACATAATTTTTTTTTCTAATCAAAACAATTTGAGTATCTGACGTCACATATCTCTGGCCAATGAAGAATACTTGAATTTTAGGGACCGATTAATCGATTATTTCCTATTATTTTTGAAAACACCATCGATGTAGCATCCATTATAATCGTTGCATCTCTGACTGTGCAAGCGTGAAAACTGGTTCACAGTGCACAACCTAGCGCCGCAGTCAAAAACCCTGTTCACCTTTTGGTGCGAAGCTGGGAGGAATAATTCTCACCACTTCAATTTTCAAGAAATTTTCAACTGACATTTTCAAGAAATTTTCAACTGACATTTTCAAGAAATTTTCAACTGACATTTTCAAGAAATTTTCAACTGACATTTTCAAGAAATTTTCAACTGACATTTTCAAGAAATTTTCAATTGACATTTTCAAGAAATTTTCAACTGACATTTTCAAGAAATTTTCAACTGACATTTTCAAGAAATTTTCAACTGACATTTTCAAGAAATTTTCAACTGACATTTTCAAGAAATTTTCTGTCAAAATTTTGAAGATATTTTCAATTGAAGTTTTGAAGAAATTTTCCCCTCAAAATTTTAAAGAAATTCTCAATCAAAATTTTGAAGAGATTTTCAATTGAAATTTTGAAGAAATTTTCTGTCAAAATTTTGAGAAATTTTTCCAGGAATTTTGATGGAATTTTTCATCCAAACTTTGAGAAAATTTTTTAATGAAATTGAAAATTTTTAGCAGTAAAAACATTATGAGACATTAGAAAGAATTCAAGAAATCCGAAAAATATCCAAAAATTGAGAATATTTGTTGAAGAAATATTGAAAATGAATTTAGCAGTTATTGATAGGTAATCATATATGAGACGCAGCCAGGGATACCCGACCATATGTCGGAAATTTGTTTTCGTTTTTTTGGCTCTTTAAGTAGTACAGACTTGTACCTTTCGAATAGCGCAAACCGCATTAAAAAAGGTTGAGAAATGAATTTTCTATGATTTTTCAAAGTTTGTCAAAAAATGATTTTCAAAAATCAAAGTTTTGAGAAAAACGCAAAACAAAATTTGAAACTGTTTTCAATGAATAAAAAAAAATTATGTTCTGTAAACGACTTTTCTCATCGGAAATGGTTTATTTACGTCCTCTTACATCACTTTAGGTCATTGACCCCTTCCAGAAGTTGCCGGCATCGAAAATCGAAACCATACCATATGTCGGGAATCATCTTTTTTCAAGAAATAATGACATTTTTGGTACAAAATTTGTTTTTTTAATAATTGTACACCACTGTAGTTTATTAAAACGAATCTGAAATTACGTGCATTGAGAAATGAAATCACAGTGCAAGTCAAACAACTTTACAAACCAAACGGTGAAAATCATGCTTTGAAAATTAGTGTTCAACAAATATCCGGATAATCGAAATGAAGAGTTTCAACGGGAAAAATCGAATTTTCGATTTCGATAATCGATTTTTCGATTTCGATAATCGATTCTTCAATTTCGATTTTTCGATTTCAATAATCGATTTTTCAATTTCGATTTTTCGATTTCGATAATCGACCTTTAAATTTTGTGAGGGTTCGTGAAAGAATTCGGGAACTCTAGGAAAAGTTCAACCGTTTTCGGGATGTTTTCGGAGCTGTTCGGCAATTTCCGTGTGATATCCGGATAATCCAAATAGTATTTGGTATTTGGATATCCGGATATTTGTTGAACACTACTACGTTTCAATAATAATGAAAGTTGTAAATTTTAACACATTTTTCATAAAATTCCGACATATGGTATGGTTTCAATTTCTCAGAGGCCTTCAGTAAAATTCGTTTTTTAACCAAGAAGTTGACACTTTTGGGACCTGAACCTATTCTCATATGAAAGTAGAGGGTTCATAGTATACAAATAGATTAAAAAAAAAATCCATATTTTTGGTCATTTTTTCTTAATTTGCGTTTTTCTCGAAATTTACTTTTCCGACATATGGTCGAGTATCCCTGGCTGCGTCTCATATAATAAATTTGATTATACCTATACCTACTTATTGAACATATGTAATGTACATCCTTTTTGAAATTTTAAAGAAAATTTTCTATTTGAGGATGTTTTTAAAAATTTTCAACAGTTTTTGGAAACTAAATTTCGAAATTCGAAGAAATTTTTCAATTTTTTCAAATTAGTGGGCATGCAAAGTTTTAAAAATTTGAAAAAATTTAAACGTCAAAAAATTTTGAAAAAAATATTAAATAATTTTTGAAATTATGTAAAATGTTGGAAATTTCAAAAGTACTTTCATAATATTTTTTATTTTTTATGGGTGGAAGCTCATAAAACTTGTGAAATAGTCTGCTAGAATTTTTTAAACCCAGATTTCAGCAATTCCTCCCATTATAATTATGTGAAGCATAGTAGAAGAAAAATTTCGGTTAAATATTTTTTAGCGATTCAATTTGTTTAAAAATATTTTGAGTTATTAAACGTTCGAAAGAGTTTGACTTTTAAAAATTGTTTAAAATTTCTTTGACTAGGAGAGGTGGGTGAAAATTATAAATACTCAATTGTTTAGAACGAAAGAACAAACTCTTCTATTTCACTTCTATACCTATGTAGGTATTATTCTTATTGTTATAATTTGGTATTGATAATAAGAAAATTATGAAAGTTATTCTGACCTTGCTTGAAAAATTTGTATTTTGAGGCAACATCATCCGTAAATGTTTGTAATAAGATTATTCAAGATGAAAACGACGTAGAAATTTTTAAATTACCTTCTAATTTTAATTTATCAAAGCTCCCTTCTTAATACTTGAGATAATTTCCAAAAAATATGTCTTTTGAAAAAAAAACTACGTTACAGTTATTGAAAGCTCGAATTTTTCCAGGTTTAAAAGCATACTCGTATAAATTGAATTATAAAGTTTTCTCATTATTTTTCACCGAAGTAAAAATCACTTCACAAGTTTTTTTTTCAAGAACGAAACGTCAATTAATTGATGCCTGCTTATAATTAGTAAAAAATGTTTGTTTTTAATTGATCCGGTGGTGTTCTGTTATTCGGTTTAAATGAAGCGAATTTTTGTCAGAGAGCAAAATTTAATCCGAAAATCCGCGATATTTGTTTCATTTTCAAATACCTATCTATCTTGCTACGTACCGAGCTATAAACTTTCGATAATGTACTTATAAGCTGTTGATGAGCAATATAGATATTTCGGTGGCACGCGGGATACGGTTATAAATCCATTATTACGAGTTAAGCTCTTCGCTTATCAAATAGTAATCGCTTTTATACCTACCTACGTATTTAATGAAATTCGCGTTTCAGTATTTAATTTTAATAAAATAGTCGAAATAAGCAGATTATTTATAAAAATAATTACCTAATACGCTGGGGGGCGGGAGCTCCCGTGTGCGGTATAAGTGTTTGGTATATACTCGCGTACAATAAGGTGAAATAATCAATCTTTTTGAGGAAATGGAAATAAGGAAGGGGCGAAGTAAGAAAATGGCAAGAATATATAAGAATACGAGCTGGAGGGTATAAGTATTTGAAATTATTCGTATAAATTGCTTATACGTATACTATACATACATATTTCTGTGCAGGTACCTTCAAGTAGGTTAGATAGGTATTCATAATGTTCCTACATATACGTCATATACAAATACGTTATTTGAATAAACCTTTATCAGTTGTAAACGTGGCGTAAACAAAGTAAATAAGAAGCTTTGTTAATTAGACAACGAACGCTTCGTCGGTATTTTGTTTTATACTTATTTTAAATTTCAAGATAAAATTTTCTTATTGCAAGTATGAAAGAAACAAACGGTTCTTGGTGAAAAATTCCAGATGAATTAATTACTCGAGCGATTCCCAAGCTTAGGCACGAACTCTATTAAGGAAAAACAATCTTTTAAAATGTCTGTTTTGGTATCTCAACGAACATAACCTCTTTCTAATGGATAACAAGTTATGCATTTTATTCATAAAATATACTCAACTTCCCACCAACTTGGTATACCAGAATTGTTTTTTAGTTTCAACTTTATCTAACTCGACTTGACTCAAAAATTATCAAAAATTTCTGATAGGTCAAAAAATGAATCATTTTATATGTCATCGGACGTGTATTTTAAAAGTTAATTGTTAATAAAAATATAAATCACACAAAATGTTGAAATGTCTGATGGACAAAACGTTAACCGGTGGAGTCTTGGAAAATGTTTTCTATGTGGAAGTATCTTATCGTACTTTTTGTATCTACGCACACTGTTTACGGTTTCTTCACAAAAATGTTTTTACACAATTTCTTCCAAGATCAGATGGGTTTTAAAATTTTACCACCAGCGAAATGAAAGTTGTGAAAGCTTAAAGTAGAAGAAACATATTCGAATTGCATCAGATATGGTAATTTTTCAATTTTCATTGAAATTACTCATAAATTCTAGTGAGCACATAGATGTCAAAGATGAAAAAAAAAAAGGATCTATAATAAATTTTCTACAGGATTGCACAAGTTTGAAAGTTCCTGGTAAAATTTTCACAATTGTCCCATTTTATGGAGGATTAAACATCCGAAAAATTTCTTGGCTTGTTTCACACTGATTGTTAAAAAAGTTTTCAGACAAATTGAGAATGTTTGTTTCGAGACAGGACGAGACAATAAGCAAAATTAATATCTAATACACAGGTAACTATTATTCTATGGAGAATTTTCTGAGTTTGGGCCACCATAAGGGGGGAGGGGGAGGGAAAGTAATTTGGTGAAATGTAATATGGAAAACATTTCTGTACCCTATGTAGCATAACTTCACCAAATTTCAGCCTTGGACCTTCATTTTTTTGGGACCCCACATTTTAGGGATCTGCCCCCTCAAAGAGGTAGGGGTTAGGCGACAATTCTAACAATTCAAACGGAATGTATCGATCAATAATGAACAGCAAATGTCATAATATTTCGATTTCAATGTGATTTTGAACAGCAAAAAATTTTCGTAGTTGGGAGCTCTGAGGGAGCGCGCTGGGGGGAGGGGGTCAGAGGCACCAACGTTTTCACATCCTGTTTTGGTTTGAAAAAATATTTCCAACAAGAATTACCTTTTGGATCGCAATTCCTGTCGTATTTCGGCGTTACAACGACAATTTTGAGCGTTTTTCAAGTTTTAAGGGTCCACAGGGGGCAGGAGGGGGTTCGAATCGAAAAATGGACTAAGGCAGTGATTTGTACACCTTACGTAGTATATTTTCACAAAATTTCGGTTTCGAGTGTTCACTTCCACAAAATCCACATTTTGGGGGGTTGTGCCCCCCCAGGAAGGTGAGGGAGGAAAAATGATTTTGATGGTGAAAATGGAATCTACAGATCAATATCTAACATTAGACATCAAGATATTTCATTTCTAACAAAAAATCGATTTTTAGGAATTTTTTCAAAATTGCGAGCCCCACCCCCCTCGAAGAGGAGGGGAGCGCGGATGGCTCCCGGTCTCAAAACCTTTGTTTGGGCCCCAAGATTCATCATACCAAAATTCACGCTTCTTTCATTAAATGCAGTTTTTTTGGGGTTTGCCTCCCAACTACTAAGAGTAGGACCTTTTACCCCCTCCCAAACAGTTTCATCTTTTCGGAATTACGCGATCCTTGGACCTACCTCGGAGGCCGCCCTTCTTTCATGTACCCAATTTTCATTTTTTTTTTTTGCATTTTTTCATCAAGTGATCTAGTTATTTGAACTGAAAACAGGGAGAAATGAAAAAAAAAACATTCAAAACATATTATTTTGATAAATTTATGATGAAAAATTTTCATTTTGTCAAAAACTGTAACATTATGTTAAAAATATCGTAATCGAATCACACCACAGAGGTGCTCCTAGAAAAAGTTTTCTAGCGCTGTCTAGAGACAAGATCTAGAAGTGAAATGTTTGGTAGGTCATAGTAGAAGGTTGGTAGGACTGATTGCTATGAAATTCGGAAAAAGGGCCTCCTTGCACTAAGACCCTTTTTCCAGTAGGCCTTTCAATTTAGAATCTTTTGGGGAAAAATGGGCTTGGAAAAGTTCTACACTAAGGCTGGTACTTGCTCTCGCTAGCTCTCAAAAAAAGTAAACGCTTTTCTTTTCTTTTTCCTTTTCTATTTCATTCCATTTTTTACCAGGCTGCTTTAGAAATTTTATAGGCTCCTATTACCTTTTACAATAGCAAATGATAGCAAATACATTAGTAAAAAAATTACCGATTCGCATATAAAATAATACAATTTACAGCTCGTCCTTACAAATGAAGTATCTATCATATTTCCAAACCCTTATTTTTCATCATGCAGCATCGATTCTACACCCATTTCGCGCTCCATTATCCCAGCACTTAAATACTTTACATGGGAAAAAATTGAGCTGATTATAAATCACCACTTAATGATTCTAATATACGAATAGAAAAAGAATACTCCGAGCGAATAAATCACATACGAAGGAGAAGCGAGCTTTCGCATTGTTTGGTGAAATTTTGATGCGTTTCGTTTTAAATTATGACGGTCATAAATGCCACGAATGATGAATACGAAAATGGTATTTAATATAAAGCCTCGCTAAGCCTTTGTGCTGTCAAATGAAGAAGTGTATATAAAAAAACAAAGTTTTTTTCCCCAACTTTTTAAAACGTTTTCGTGTAGTCGTAAAGATCGAAAATTTAAAGCGAACGTCGCGTTGTAATGAGGAGTTAAAAATAACAAGACAAAACTCTGCGAATAATTTGTTTAAAAACAACTTCGAGGGCAATATCGTTCAGTACTTTTCCATTCGTTAATCTCGGAGAAGAAAATGACGAATGGAGGAAAAAACAAACGGGTAAGGTATTAGTAAAAATAGGTTATCGTTTGATTCGAGATTTTGGAATGTGATATACCTTTGTGTACATTAAAGAAACTCAAATTGGTATTTTTCTGAGCGAAATTTTTTCGAAAGTCGTCAAGCTCGAGTGGAAGGAATTTCCAAGTATTTTGACGTCGATGTACCTAAGAAAAATGTCATCCAGAAAGCTACGAATTATTTTCATCATTATATTGTTTCGATGCGGCATTTATTTGAAAAATAATTTGAATTCTTTCGCAATAATAAATTGCGATCGTGTAAATAGAGACGTAAAACGATCTGGAAAACGGGCGACATGTTCGTTACACGCGCCATATCGTGCACTGTGCGATGGCGCGGCGGAGTGATAAAAACCTAGCGTTTCGTGTAATGGTTAACGAAGTTCGAGCAAAGTTTTTCGCAAGTTTTTAGCTCGGCAGACTTGTCGAAAGGGGTATGGCGATGAGAAAAAATTGAACAAACGGAATACAAAAAGCGTACTTATTGTGTACATTATCGCGTTATTTTGTACGTTCATAAAATGCTTGTCGACATTAGGTATGTGGCTGCTTCTTAATACCGCCGTTTTGTTTTCTGCTTAGAACAAAAAGTCCCATGGTAGCTGTTTTAACTTTTAAGTACCTCGGAAAAAGCCTAATACGGTGCTGTTTCGTTCAACTTTTCACTGCCAATGAACAAGTTTATTTTTTATCGTGTGTTCTTTACTTATCCGCTACGATAACCTAATTTTTCACCTTGGTGTGTTTCCCAGCAGCCTCGATCGACGTTGCTGGCAGAAACTACGTGAGATGACGATATTGTTGGCAACTAGATACGTAAAAGCGTACACGACTCGTACAGAGAATGCGAAATGTGACGAAAAATTATCTGCGTAGGCTTTCCTCGTTCTTTTTTTCACTTTTCCTATATCCAATACAATGCTTATTCCGAAGACGAGATCTCATTTACACAACAAATCAAAAATATTGCAGAAACCGTATGGTAGTTATGGGAAAATTCAAAACATATCCTTACCTCGGCGCGTTCGTCTTGCTATAAAATCCAAATAAAAGTCTTATATGCCGAGTGAAAATAAACCAGCAGTGGTTTCCCATCTCTCGATAACGATTCAATGATTAACCCGGCGAAAGTTAAAATTGACGTAGACGAATGTTGTTTTTCTTTGTTTGTCGAGTACTTTGTTACGAAAATATTACGAATCGATTGGAAACGATGTGATAAAATGAGCTAATTTTTCGCTTTAACGAGTTTCCCCAGCAACGATGATGGTTTCGTATATTCAGTGGGCTTTAAATTGAAATACTTTGTTTTGGAAATGTGTGCGAGTGCTAGATGAGAATTCGAGAGGAAATTCGTAACGGCAAGTTGGCCTTTCTTTGTACGTACGCGGTTGTTTTTTTCTTTTCTGTCTTATTTTTCATAACTTTTCCGCTGGGCGTAAAGTGTGCGGTGGTTGAAGTGATGGATTTTCGCATACGAGCCAAATGTGTTGCTTCTATTATTGGAAAATAAACGTTAAATAAGATGTAAGGAAGGAAAGAATTAGAGGAGTTTTGGTTGCGTAGGTGAAGGGTGGTAACGTTTCGAGAGAGGTTTTCGTAGAAATGCCGGGAAAATACTTGGCAATTGGACGAGGAAACGGATGAAATGGCTAATCTAATAGTGATTTTTTTCCTGGTTTGAGTGCTTGCTATGGTTGGATGTTGGCGATCTTCTGTGATTTGAGATTGAAATGTTGGAAAATCCTACGTTAATGGGAAAAACGATTTTTCGTTTGTTCAAGTTTGAATAGATAAGTATGTTTAAAATTTATCGTGGAATTTTACACTACGACCTAATTATTTTTTCCAAAAATAGAATATTTACGATTCAAGTGCAAATTTATTTCAAGTTCAAAATTTTTCAACTCTATATTTTTTCAATTTCATTAAGTCTATTTTTTTAAAAAATTATATCTGATTTTGAAAATTTTCATCTGTAAGGTTTTTTTAAATTTGAATTTTCTCAAAATTTTTCCAATTTCGAATCTTTCAAATATTTTTCAATTTCTTCTAATCAGGTAAGTAAGTATCTACTTATTGAATTGAAAAAAAAATTTGAAAAACATTAGGTCGATATTTTTTTTGAGTAATTAAAATTGGGAAAAATAAAATTGGAAGAAATTTGAGGAGAAATTTTAAAATTATTGAAAAAATTGTTACTTGGAAGAAATTTTTTGAAAAATTGAATTGAAAAAATTGAAGAAATTGAATCTCGAAAAATTTTTAATACTGAAATTTTTTCCAGCTTTGATTTTTTTAGGTTTTTTTCAACTCCAGATTTTTTCAAATTTTCCAGTAATTTTAAGATTTTTCATGAATTTTTTTTCAACTTTGACCATAAAAATTTTAAATTTATGTTTTTCAAAATTTCTTACAAGTTAACAATTAAATGTGTCACAGCAAAAAGGGCATAACTCAGCATATGTCCTCTTTGATGCGACAAGAGATTCGTATTCTCTGAAGTTTTCTCTATCCAATTCCTACCTTCCAATATGTTTTCCTCAAAGAGTTATGGCGTTTTTAAAATGCGAAGTTCGCAATTTCGGTACCTACATTACATGTTTGATTTTCTAGAATTTGCGTAATGTTTAATTTTTTCACTGTGCAGATGATTGTGAAATTTTAAAATTTTAATGAAGTGTTTTTTTAGTCAATTTTTCGTCATAAATTTGAAAAAATGATAGAATTCGTCCAAAATGTATTTTTAGCTTTTTTTTGTAACCAAGAAAATGAAAAAAAGTTGTAATTTTTCAAAGTGCGATATGTATCCGCTCTCTGAAAAGATAATTTGAAATTTTTTTCACGAAAATGCTCCTTTTTTCATTCTCTTCAACTTTTGTATGAAGATTTTTTTTAATTATCACTTCCGGAAAAATTATACGTCATCAAACGTAGAAGGGTCGAAATGAAATTTTGTCACAACAAAAAGGACATATAACTCAACCTTTTGTTTTCAATATAGAAAAAAATAGAAAAGAAATCAAGTAATGGGCGAGCTGTTTTTTTGTAGCAAAAAGAATAAATTTTAAGGTAAATTTTTTTCCTCAGCTGAATTCCTTAATTTAGTATTAAAAAAAGTATGCTCAAACTTCAATCGCAATTTCCCAAAAACGCCATTTTTTCTATATGAGACGCAGCCAGGGATACCCGACCATATGTCGGAAATTTTTTTTTCGTTTTTTTGGCTCTTTAAGTAGTACAGACTTGTACCTTTTGAATAGCGCGAACCGCATTAAAAATGGTTGAGAAATGAATTTTCTATGATTTTTCAAAGTTTGTCAAAAAATGATTTTCAAAAATCAAAGTTTTGAGAAAAACGCAAAACAAAATTTGGAACTGTTTTCAATGAATAAAAAAAAATTATGTTCTGTAAACGACTTTTCTCATCGGAAATGGTTTATTTACGTCCTCTTACATCACTTTAGGTCATTGACCCCTTCCAGAAGTTGCCGGCATCGAAAATCGAAACCATACCATATGTCGGGAATCATCTTTTTTCAAGAAATAATGACATTTTTGGTACAAAATTTGTTTTTTTAATAATCGTACACCACTGTAGTTCATTAAAACGAACCTGAAATTACGTGCATTGAGAAATGAAATCTTAGTGCAATTCAAACAACTTTACAAACCAAACGGTGAAAATCATGCTTTGAAAATTAGTGTTCAACAAATATCCGGATAATCGAAATGAAGAGTTTCAACCTGAAAAAAATTGAATTTTCGATTTCGATAATCGATTTTTCAATTTCGATTTTTTGATTTCGTAATCGATTCTTCAATTTTGATTTTTCGATTTCGATAATCGATTTTTCAATTTCGATTTTTCGATTTCGATAATCGACCTTTAAATTTTGTGAAGGTTCGTGAAAGAATTCGGAAACTCTACCCCCCATATTGCACCAGAGCCTTTCAACCATTAAAGAATACAAAAAGTTCAAGATTTTTCAAATTTAAAAAATTGAAACTACTTTATGAACTGTTTGAATCAGTCACAAAGATTCTTATGATTTTTACTTTCCGACTACTGTCAATTTTTTTCTTATTAATAGGGCACAATTTCTTTTTTTTTCTTTTTTTTGAAATAGCAAGCCCGTTAATTTGGTCAGAAATAGTTGAAAAAAAGAGAAATTTATTTTTTTTTGGAAAGAAAAGCATTCAGAATTGGAATTTTCTAGGGTGGAGTTCTGCGCCAGGAGGAGCGTTTTTTCTCTCTTTTGAATAATTTGTTCTGTTTTTCGTCTATGGTTCTACGGTTCTGTAGGAACGAGTTTAGGTATAGTAAAGATTTACGCGATTATCACTTTTCAATAGTTAAATTTCTAGTTTTGTTTGGCTCCTTTAGGCTAAAATATGGATAGAATGTTTGGATTTTTTTCGAGTTTTCGTTACCTAGTTATTTTGAATTTCTTATTGTTTCAAACGATACGAAAAATTCGTATTTTTATACTCGCGCTAACTCGATGAGACCTTCAAAATTCGAAAACACTCGAATTTTCGTAAATTTCCAACGATTTGGTCGAAAAATTACAACACATCGTCGTTAAAATAATCCCCCAGGCGCAGCCAACTCGTAGACGAATTTTCCACCGTAATTCGCATCGCATTTCAAGTACATTGAAATTTTGTTCATTTTAAACAACGATACGTAGGTACTACGCGTACGTAGGATTTTTTATCCCTCTTGTGAAGAGTTTCTACACGTTGAATACATACTACGAACACTCGCCATTTCACCCTTAATGACGACTACTTGACTCGACTTCGCGCAGTGATTTCGTAAACCCGAGTTTTTGGCGTGTTGAAAAACCTTCAATATCGTACATTACGTCTGTAAAAAATTGCCTTTTTTTCTCATCTAATCAACTGTTACTAATTAGAAAAAAAATAATAATACAAAGGGAACTCGTCAAACTACGTCGTTACGTTGGCTTTATCGACGAAAAGCTTCCATCTAGGTTGAAAATATTCTCATGTGTGCGTCTGCGAAACGGTCGCAGATACAAAGCGACCAAGTTTGCACGCGTCGACATCGGTCCAGGATTACGAAGGAGGTGGAAGGGGGGGGGATAGGAGACGAAAAATCAACAACTCAGCAGCCAAATAGCCAATCGGATTTCGATGAAGCGTGCTGCAGAGTATATTTTGGGGACCGTGATAAATTGTCATAGAGAGTCTTTGATGAAAGCTAATCTACGGGCTTTTTAACTTTAATGACGGAAAACCATTAGCGAAGTTTAGAAAAGAATGGAGCGACGACCAAGGGTCAAGTTTTTATGTACGTTTCCTTTTACGTATTTACTCACATCATTGAATTTTTAACGTTTTGACAAATGTTTAGCTTTCAACTAGACTAAATATTTCCGCGCAGCGCGCCAGCTATTTGTTTGCCCGAAGACATCATAATTGCGAAGACGAATTTTAAATTTATTTATCTTACCGAGTCGCAGACGGTTCGCTGCGTTTTAATTTACAGCCTTGGATGGGTCTTTATGGTTTCTTAAATTCGCGGATTCCATTTTGGTAAACATTTTTAAAGACTTAAGTCTTATTTCGATTTACTTAAACGCCTAATTACTTACTCGAGATTGCTTCCAAGCTCCTCGATGGAATTCCGTTTGTTTACATTTGTCACGTCGGTGCGGCATCGCGAGTAAATTAGCAAACCAGATTTATCGTACCGAGCTTTTTTACACGCCGATTTAATTATTTAAACGATCGAGTATCTTCGTACGTCTTTTTGAATCGTCATTATTTTGTAAAATTCTTCGCAGGTATTTTCTAATTAAAATTTACACACGATGTTTACAATTCAAGTAAAGTTTTCCTCTCGTGTGGAAATGTTCCCAGCTATGATAATAATTTTTTTCCCAGCTCTTTCGTCATATACTCACGTATCGCGTGTTTCGCTTATTAATCTACTCAGTTGTACTTTCGCAAAAGATGCGAGTTAGTGAACGAAAAAAAATAAACGCCAGCACATCTCGTGTTTAATTTAAAAGAACCTACGTTTATTTCAAAAACTACACGAGATATATTTACTTTGTTATTGTTATTAACGCTAAAATCTTATACGCTGTATGCAATTAACAACCACGCGTATACCGGCAAACTTCTTAACGTTATTTATGCGAGCAACTTAAATATACTACGTAAAGTTGCTGCAGTCGTACGCCAGTATGTAGCTTATAATATTTTAAGCACTTGTAGGAACACGTTTTTATTTCTATGTCGACACGAGCCGGCTTAAAAAGCGTAAAAACTGGCGAATTTTAAAGACCTAGGTCTAACACGTTTGGTTTTTTCCTACGTATGAGTATGTAGCTGCCTAAATGAGCATAATTTTTTGATATTTATTCGTAAATTTCGCATGTATGCCATTACACAACAGAGCGAATAATAAATGCTCTATTATAAGATTTGCAAAAGTACCTACTAGAATATTTATTAAGTAAAGAGAGAACCAACCGCGAGCAAATTTAATATAATTACAAAGTCGACGTTTTTATTATGCGACTGTTCATGCTAACAATTTTGTTTCTCATAATCTGCTTAAGGAATTGTTTTATGAAAGTCAAAATGAACTTGAATCGGAATCGTATCAACCAGAGGCAAAGGGGCAGTCTGCCTTATCGAATATTTAATCAAAAAAGTGACAGTTCTAGCCAAAAATTTGGGGAAAAAGTAACTTTTGGTTTAGAATTGGGAATAATTTGTCTTCTGACAAAGAAGGTATATACCAACCTGAAATTTTGAGCCGAAACAAAAATTAATCGTAAGTACATTATAAAAAAAATATCCAAAATTTCAGTTTCCGAAGTTCATTTCATTTTCGAATTTTGATAAATTTTTGTATTTTAAATATTAGGTACTACATCGCCCTGCAAAATATGAAAATCTGATCTAATCAACGACAAAAGCTGAAATTTGGTTCGACCTACCAAATTGATTGGAAGTGGTTTCAATATGCTTTAGAGCCTCCAGAAAATTTTAGAATTTTCCAGGACTGAAGAAAAGCCCATAAAAATGGTCCATTTGAACTTTAGTCCCTAAAATCGCAGAGTACTTTTATTGCTGATCTATTTGATCGATTAAAGCACAATTTTCAACTCGAGATAACAGGCGGTAAAGTTTTTTTAATTCCTTTTTTATGGGATTTTCAGTCTCCAGTGCTGGAAAATTCCAAAAGTTTCTGGAGGCTTCGATACGTCTCGAACCAGCTTCCAATTGATTAGAAACATCAAAAATAGAGTATCTACTAATTTTCAGCTTTTTACCTTGATGCGTACTCTGCTGGCGTATCTATTTTTAAAGTTTTTCCGGGGAAATTTTCTGCCAAAAAATATGGATTTGAATTGGAGGTTACGAATTTCGGAAAATTGTGCTTTAATTGATTAAGCAGGTCACCAATATGGGTAATTCTTGATTATAGGGGGTAAAATATATTTGGACACTTTCTATGGACTTTCTTCCAGTCTTAGGAAATTCCAAAATTTTCTGGAGGCTCCGAAACGTATCGAAACCTCTTCTAATCAATCTGGGAGGTCGAAAATAAGGTAAACCAAATCTCAGGTTTTTTGTTAAGTAGATTGAATTTTCATACTTTGCAGGGCGATGAGGTAATTTTGAAATTAATTCGCCAGAATTCGGGAAATAAACAACCTCTCCTGAAATTTTGAATCTGGTTTTTTTGACCTAATAAGTCTTTGAGCCGGTTTTTGTGTAACGTAATGTTAGACTTGAAAAAAAATTGGAAAAAAACTGAAAAAAATTGGAAAAAAACTGAAAAAAATTGGAAAAAAACGGAAAAAATATTGAAAAAATAAGGGAAAAATGCATTGAAGAAGATATGCTATGACAAAAATTAAAATATTTTTAAAAATTAGAAAAAAGATTGAAAAAATAAGAAAAAAGATTGAAAAAATATTTAAGTAAGTACCTTAAGTACATTGACATTTTAATAAAAAGTTATGAAGTTTCATCTCTATTACCTCCAAGGCTGCCAACTGAGATTTCGAAAAATCACTATTTTAACCCAAAAAAGCATCATTAAAAATCACAGTACCTAGCCAATGTGTTTAAATATCACTAAAATCACTGTTTTTTCTCCAGAAGTCGTTCAAAAATCACTTTCATCACCGTATTCGTCCTCAAAAACACCTTTAAAAAAGTAGGTAAAAAAATGTCAAAATTGCCAGAAATGACTGTTTTTCAATTTTTTTGTGACCTAATGTTTAATGTCAGGACTTTTTCCAATTTTTAGTTTTTTGTTAAAAATTTTGTACACAGTTCAAATCATTTTTTTCAAATATTTTTCATCAAGAATCACAAAAATTACTGAAAATCGAAAAGTTGATCTGGCAAACAATTAAAATCACCAAAATCACTAAAATTTTTCAAAATACAGAAAAAATCACTAAACTTTTTCAAAATCTGAAAAATCACTGATTTCAGTCAGAAATCACTGAGATTGGCAACGCTGGCTTACCTCATCTCTAAAATGAGTATATTTAAACATATCCATGATCTAAGATTTTTATTCTAAAGAAAAAAAATATGTTAACTTTCGAGGGAACGTCGTCGTAAGGAATATTTTGAGCATCCCCCTCCCAAAAAAAACCAGGTTGGCTCTAGAAACAAAATTACAACCTTCAATCTTCAACCTGTAACGTTGAAACTAGAAAATTAGAAAACCTAAAAACCAGCAAACTAGAAATGGCGGCCATTTTGTAGTCTACAGTCCAACTGGCAAAAAATGTTGATTAAGTGTCCTTTTTTGCGGGACAAAAAATCATGGGCCTCAGAGTCTCGAAAAAACGTATTTTGTTTTTTTCCCCTTGCACAATTGGGAGCTAGAGCCTAAAATCTCCCATTTTTCCCCATTTTTAAAATTTGACTAAAGACAAAAAATTTTTTAGTTTGGTAGCGGACACTCACCTCACTCCAAATAGTGGCTCTCTAAGCAAAACATGGTCTGCGAGACAAGAGAAAACCAACTCAACACATACTTAAATGGATTCATTCCATACCTGTTAAGCCAAAGTCGATTTTTGAAGTTGAGAAAAGGCATCATTTTCGCCCCCCCCCCTTTTGTCAAAACTTAATTACTAGAAAAATTCAGAAACTGGAGTTGCGACCCATTAAAATGGGTTAAAATTTCGTGAGCAGCATAAAGATAGTAGTGGAAATGTAATTCGAGCATTTTTGAGCAATTTTGAGCCCAAAATCAGGTCAACTTTTAAATATTTTCAGAAAATTTACGCGTGTCCTTTGAAAATGGGGTAGAATTTCACTAAAAACTTTGAAATTCGGACCAAATTTTTTTTTAGCAATTTTTTGAGAAGTTTGAGCTCAGGCCAATTTTTTAGTATTTTCAAATAATTGACATGTGACCAATCAAAATATGGTATAATTTCACGATCAGCACAAAGATATTAGTAAAAATGTATTTTAAGCATTTTTAAGCCCTAAGTCAAGTTAACTTTATTCTTGAGAAATTTGAGCACAGGCCACGTGTCAATCGTTTGAAAATAATCAAAAATAAAATGTTGTATGGCCCCAAACCCCTTCCTTCCAAAAAGCACCATTCATTGCTGAAAATTTTTTCAATATTATATTTCTGAATTTCCATGGGATGGGATGTGGTCACAGAATGTAAGAAATATAAATTTTCAAAAAAAAATGTGGAGATTAAGTCTAGGAATTTAATTACTAAATTTTGAAAATTTTAAACACGAGTTTTGAAATTTAATTGAAAACTCGCCATTCTCCAAAAAAAAACAAAAAAAAAAAAAAAAAAAACAGAAAAAGTAACGTTTTGCTCCGTAGGAGAGGTGAGGAGAGGGGGATAGAAAAATTTCCGGAGGATTTTTAGGCCATAAGAAACAGACTCTAATGTGGCAAATTTCTTATCGGTCCATACCCTTTGAAAAACATCAAGAATTGAACATTTTTGCATTTGCGGTTGTTGTATGGAAATATGTTTCTAAAAATTCTGCAAAAATTGTAGGTATATTTTATTACGACACCTTAATTTTGTCATTGTTGGGAAGAATGCTGCCCAAGTGCTTAGTGCCCACGTATCAGTTTGGTTCGATCGTGCTTGAGCCATCGAATAGGCTTGCCTAAGTTTTCGTTGTAGATCAAATTTATAATCAGGTATTTTATTGTTTCGTGAATCCAAATAATTGAAAAATGAATTTCATTCAATTAACGCACCTTGAAAAAACAACGAAACCTGTGGATAATTTTCCATTCAGCGGTATATAAATAGATACCAAAAGTAGATTAAAACCAGGCTGTAATTTTTTTTCGCCAATAAATCCGCATTTGATGATATTCCGAATAGCGTTTATCCGCGTCATATGGCAGAGTTTTCCTCATACATTGTTCTCATTACCTACGCTTTACATACAAATCGGCTCGATCTAGGTAACGAATCGAGAGAAAAAAGGAACCCGGTCATTTGTTAAAATTCGGTTTCTTTCGTTGGCCCATATTTCACCGCAATATCTAGCAACATAATTAAAAAATAAATCACCTACTAAACGCCATAAAAGCGAGACGTTTAACAAATGGCCAGCAATTATGAATGTACGACAGAGTTTTGACATTTGAAATGGCGATTATCGTGGGTAACTGCTCCGATCCGTAATGCCGAGCCGATTAATACATTTATCAAAAAGGATTTCGTTTAATCTCGCCGATTACCGGGACTTTTCCGTACGCGACGCATTAACCGTATACACAAATCGTACTCGCGACCAGAACGAAGCACTCGCTCGCACGCATTAATACCTACCGGTGATGAAAATTAACATGATCGTCTGTTTAACGTTACCGTGTATTTTTACGATTTTTTCCCCATTTTCGTTTTAATTTATATGATACGGTATAATTCGAACGATGATGCTTCCCTTTATATATTTACATATTAACGCCCGACAGACGACTGAATTAGCCTTCCGGTAATCCAGCTGAAAATCGACTAAATTTTTCACAATATCTATATCAATCAAAAACGCTTTTCTGCATATTGGTGATGAAATCATAACAAATTTCAATCGCACTCTACAGCGTAGGCGTCTCTGTACCACAACGTGTGTGCTTCCAAAACCATCATCATCGTCGCAAGTTACGTTGTTGTTGTTAATATAGCTCAATACGACGCCGAACAACTTCACCTGATTAATATTCAATTTACCTCCGGGTTAAAATTCAAATTTATATTGTGTTGATCGTATGCATTCTGCCTCTGCTTATGGTTAAATTAACTCAACATCAACACACACAGCCCTCCTACCAGTTTAAGGAAACTTTACCGACACGAAAGGGCAAACTTCAACCAAACAGTCGACATATTTTTAAAAATCAATTCAACTTTGTTTCCAGTTAATAAAACCTTTTACCATTGGCGGAAACTGGAAAATACAAATTCTAGCACGCGATTATATAAGTAATTAATTACACTGTCTAGTCTTTCGGCTTGTTTTTTGTATAACAACAAACTGCTCGCTTATCGCCCTTCTTGTACTCGTAGCTGCCTTAAATTACCCAGACGTGATAATAAATTCGCCAGAAATGCTTATAAATCTGATTTTATTAATTAATTATGGCAATTTTTGTCGTTTTTTTTCTTTTTTGGTTAAAACACCCTCGAACGAGTATTTATCTCGCAACGTTGTACGTAATTTTTTCATTTTTTTATTACCATTTATATCTTGAGAGATATTTACGTTTTCTTGATATTGTTAAAGGGTATACGTACTGTATGCGTAATATTTGAAAAGCAATAACAGCGAATTACCAACACACCAGTAATTTTAACAATACCCTATCAACGGCACGTTTCCCTATTTCAAATGATAAACCTATTTTGTTTCAACGTTGGCATATAAAATTCTCTATTCATATACCTATACACTTACGTACGAAATGAGGGTACAATATTTCTGTACTCTGGAAGACGTTATTTGTAAAATAAATGCGTTATTGATACAAATTCAATGTATTTCTCTTCGATTACTGATGAATACAACAAAGATGGCGAAATTTTACTGCGATGGAAACAATAAACGTTATCAAAGCTATAGGAATAATTTTGCAATTCCATAAGAAAGCGAATAGTATTTTGGAATAAACATACGAGCTGGAGAATTTTTTGAGGAAATATGTTCTTCTGATCTTTTTCTCTGTGTATGTATGTGTGTGTGTGTTCTTGAAATAAAAATTCAAAATTTTTACAGCTTGAACCTACCTTATTGAATTTTGTTAAACGATTTTTAAACATTTAATTAAATTAAGAGGATTTCTCTTGAGAAGAGAAAATTTTAAACCATCCATAAATCTAATTTGGTTTCCAATGCATTTTTGTAGGATCATCAATATCTAGCTCATTTTGAACAAATTGAATCTTATTACAAAAAAAAAATCCGACGATGAGCTAAGTACCGCAGCTCTCCAAGAAAATTATTTGTGTGGGGTAGCTGTGTAACGCAGCTCTCCGGTTTTGTAAAATAGTTGGTAAGCTATGCACCGCAGCTCTCCGGATTGTTGAACCAGACAGTGAGCTACATACCGCAGCTCTCCAAGGAAGTGATTGATGTTGGGCAGCTGTGTACCGCAGCTCTCCGAGAAAATTATTTGTGTGGGATAGCTGTGTAACACAGCTCTCCGGATCATTGAACCGGGTTGTGTGCTATGATCTGCAGCTCTCCAGGGTAGCTGTGTAACGCAGCCCTCCGGTTTTGTAAAATATTTGGTAATCTATGCACCGCAGATCTCCGGATTGTTGAACCAGACTGTGAGCTACGACCTACAGCTCTCCAAGAAAATTATTTGTGTGGGGTTGCTGTGTAACTCAGCTCTCCAGATCGTTGAACTGGATGGTGAGCTACGACCCGCAGCTCTCCAAAAAAATTATTTGTGAGGGGTAACTGTGTAACGCAGCTCTCCGGTTTTGTAAAATGGTTGGTAAGCTATGCACCGCAGCTCTCCGGATCCTTGAACCAGACAGTGAGCTACATACTCCACAGCTCTCCAAGAAAATTATGTGTATGGGGTAGCTATGTAGCCTATGTAACACAGCTCTCCGGATCGTTGAACCAGACAGGGAGCTACATACCACAGCTCTCCAAGAAAGTGATTAATGTTGGGCAGCTGTGTACCACAGCTCTGCAAGAAAATTATTTCTGTGGGTAGCTGTGTAACACAGCTCTCCGGATCATTGAACCGGATGGTGAGCTACGACCTGCAGCTCTCCAAGAAAAAATATTTGTGAGGTGTAGCTGTGTAACGCAGCCCTCCGGTTTTGTAAAATGGTTGGTAAGCTATGCACCGCAGCTCTCCGGATCCTTGAACCAGACAGTGAGCTACATACTACAGCTCTCCATGAAAGCGATTGATGTTGGGCAGCTGTGTACCGCAGCTCTCCAAGAAAATTATTTGTAGGGGTAGTTGTGTAACACAGCTCTCCAGTTTTGTAAAATATTTGGTAAGCTATGCACCGCAGCTCTCTTGATCATTGAACTGCATGGTGAGTTACGACCCACAGCTCTCCAAGAAAATGATTTCTGTGGGGTAGCTATGTAACACAGCTCTCCGGATCGTTGAACCAGACAGGGAGCTACATACCACAGCTCTCCAAGAAAGTGATTAATGTTGGGCAGCTGTGTACCACAGCTCTGCAAGAAAATTATTTCTGTGGGTAGCTGTGTAACACAGCTCTCCGGATCATTGAACCGGATGGTGAGCTACGACCTGCAGCTCTCCAAGAAAAAATATTTGTGAGGTGTAGCTGTGTAACGCAGCCCTCCGGTTTTGTAAAATGGTTGGTAAGCTATGCACCGCAGCTCTCCGGATCCTTGAACCAGAC
Source organism: Pseudococcus viburni (assembly GCA_033439095.1). NCBI lineage: Eukaryota > Metazoa > Arthropoda > Insecta > Hemiptera > Pseudococcidae > Pseudococcus > Pseudococcus viburni. The sequence continues at coordinate 12,169 of JAVBJF010000804.1, read as the reverse complement.
AGTGAGCTACATACTACAGCTCTCCATGAAAGCGATTGATGTTGGGCAGCTGTGTACCGCAGCCCTCCAAGAAAATTATTTGTAGGGGTAGTTGTGTAACACAGCTCTCCAGTTTTGTAAAATATTTGGTAAGCTATGCACCGCAGCTCTCTTGATCATTGAACTGCATGGTGAGTTACGACCCACAGCTCTCCAAGAAAATGATTTCTGTGGGGTAGCTGTGTAACGCAGCTCTCCGGATTGTTGTAACAGACAGTGAGCTACATACCGCAGCTCTCCAAGAAAGTGATTAATGTTGGGCAGCTGTGTACCACAGCACTGCAAGAAAATTATTTGTGTGGGGCGACGGGGTAGCTGTGTAACACAGCTCTCCAGATAATGGAACAGGATGGTGAGCTACGACTCCCAGCTCTCCAAGAAAAAATATTTGTGAGGTGTAGCCTTTGACTATAGAGTATATGGACTGAGCTAGCTGAGTAAATACCGTTGTCAGACATCTTACTGAGAAAGAACGCTTCTGATTGGTTCTTTTATTATCATGCAAAATGTGAAAAATCAGATCTCAGAGTTTTTATCGTAGAAAATTCGTTCATAGCTCATATTGAAGTACTTCAGAAATAAACAACTTTTCAATTCTTGTGCTTTTTCATTAAAAAGAGTAATTTTCAAGCAATTTTCATCAGCGGCATACACTACTACAACAAACGAGTGAGTGAGTCCAACGTTTGTCTCGTCCTTGTGGTTTATGCGCGTGGAGGTTGAGGGGAAGAGGACAGTATGATTACCCAATCAGAAGCGTTCTTTTTGTGTAGGATGTCTGACGGTGCTGTTCATATGGTTTGTATACAACTAGCTCGGTCCATATACTCTATAGTCAAAGGGTAACGCAGCCCTCCAGTTTTGTAAAATAGTTGGTAAGCTATGCACCGTAGCTCTCTGGATCGTTGAACCAGACAGTGAGCTACATACCGCAGCTCTCCATGAAAGCGATTGATGTTGGGCAGCTGTGTACCACAGCTCTCCAAGAAAATTATTTGTGTGGGTTAGCTGTGTAACACAGCTCTCCAAATCATTGAACCAGATGGTGAGCTACAACCAGCAGCTCTTCAAGAAAATTCTTTGTAGGGGTAGCTGTGTAACGCAGCTCTCCAGTTTTGTAAAATATTTGGTAAGCTATTCACCGCAGCTCTTCGGATCGTTGAACCAGACAGTGAGCTACGACCCACAGCTCTCCACCCATGTGGAAAATTAGTACTAGTGCATTACTGAAAAAACGCTACTAGTTTCACTAGTGACTTTTTCGCCAGTAACGTCGCGTCGCTAGTATTGTTTGACAATAGTAGTGCACTAGTAGTGTCGCTAAAACAATACTAGTGCACTACTGGCGAAAAAGTCACTAGTGAAACTAGTAGTGTTTTTAGTGTTGCTAGTATGGTTCGACTGTAGTAGTGCACTAGTAACGTTGCTAGGACAATACTAGTGTAGTTGATGGCTAACAATTCCTGTTCACTTCAATATATTCATCCCGCGATCAAGGTTTAGTGGAGCACGCTACTACATCGGGTTGAGAATTAGGTTCTAAAAGTAATACTTAGACATGGAGTGAGTAAATTTTTTTTTTCTAATTTTGATCGAATTTAGGAAATTTTTTGCTTTTTTGGTATGTTATAATTATTAAACATTTTTAGAGTATGTTTGGCGAATTTCTATTGCTCCCCTCGGGAGCTGGAGCCTCAAAATTTACAATTAAAGAGAAAAGACAATAAATATAAAAAATCAAAATTTTTACCAGTGGCATTATTATCTGAAACTGAATATATTTTCGAGGACGTAGAATGAATATGAATTTGACAATTTTATAATCCACAGATATCAAGGGGGTGAGGGGGGGAGAGGTGGCTGTAAGACTTGGAAAAATTTCAATTTTACACTTTTAACAAGTGATATATCGAAATCTATATTTTCGAGGGTGTAGAATACGAATTTGGCATTATTTTTTAGAAATGAAGGGTTGATTGCTCCCCTCGGGGCTGGAGCCTCAAAATTTACAATTTGAGAAAAAAAGGCTAGTAAAACATGGAAAAATCGAAATTTAGCAATTTTTTCGAGTGATATATCGAAATCTATGTTTTTGAGGGCGTAGAATATGAATTCGTCCATATTTTCTCATTAGGAATGAATGGTTGGGTGGGGGAGGAATAGGATGGGCGGGGGTGAGACTGGGAAAATTTCAATTTTTCGAATGATATATCGAAATCTATGTTTTTGAAGGCGTAGAATACGAATTTGACAATATTTTCCCGTTGGGAATTCAAGAGTTGGTTGTGGGAGGAGTGGGGAGGGGGTGAAACTTGGAAAATTTCAATTTTTCGAGTGATATATCGAAATCTATGTTTTTGAAGGCGCAGAATACGAATTTGACAATATTTTTCCATTAGGAATTCAAGGGTTCAGTGGAAGAGGGGTAGGGGTGGAGGTGAGACTTGAATTTTTTTTTCAATTTTTCGAGCGATATATCGACATCTATGTTTTTGAGAGCGTAGAACACGAATTTGATTATATTTTTCCATTAGGAATAATTCAAGAATGGGAGGGGTAAAAATTGGTGGCGAGACTTGCAAAATTTCAATTTTTCGAGTGGTTGTCAAAATCTATATTTTCGGAGGTGCAGAATACGAATTTGACAATATTTTTCTCATAGGAATGAAAAGTTGGAGTAGGGAGAGGGTAAGACCTAGTTAAATTTGATTTTTGTAATTTTCTTGAGTCATATATCGAAATCAACATTTTCGAATGCCTAGAATACGAATCTGACCATATTTTTCTCTTGGAAATTGAAAGGTTGTGGTGAAGGGTAGGATGTAGGACTAGAAAAATTTGAATTTTGCAATTTTTCGAGTGATATATCGAAATCTATGTTTTTGATCGAGGGCGCAGGATATGAATTTGGATGTATTTTTCTTTTACGAATGAAGGGTTAAGTTCAGTGGCGGTATAGGTAGGTAATTCATATTCTTCGCCCTTGAAAATGTAGAATCCAATATACATATTGCTCGGAGAAATTGTTAAATATAAATTTTCAAAGTATCTTCACCACCCTTTTACTCCACCCCTACACAAAACCCTTCATTCTTAATAGAAAAATATTTCCTAATTCGTATTCTACGCCTTCGAAAATATAGATTTCGATATATCACTTGGAAAAATTGCAAAATTGAAATTTTTCGAGTGTTCCCTCCCCCCCCCCCCCGTCACCCAATATTTTGATGTATTTGCATTTTTGATCTCGTTGCGCACAGTAAAATTGCTCGATGACGAGTCAGATTTGTTTTAATCTGATCAAATCTGATTAAATCTGATGATATCAGTCTTTCTTTTTTATACATTATACGATCCACACATGAATACATAACATTATATGTATCTAATCATATCTGGTTACGAACATTAGTAGTGCTTATAAGAACAGTAGTAGTAGTAGTAGTACCTAAGTAGTAGTAGTAGTAGTAGTACCTAAGTAGTGATAGTAGTAGTGTTGGTACAAACGTTAGTAGTGTTAAAATCTATGTTAGTAGCGTTCATATAAACATTAGTAGTGTCGATTCAAACAATAGTAATGTTACAAAACATTACTAATTTTTGGACGAACACTACTAATTTTTGGACGAACACTACTAATTTTTTGGAAAACGCTTGTAATGTTTTACAAACACTAGTACTAATTTTCCACATGGGCAGGAAAATTATTTGTGTGGGGTAGCTATGTAACTCAGCTCTCTGGATCGTTGAGCCAGTGAGTGAGCTACATACCTTATCCCCCCCCCCCCCCAGAAAATTATTTGTGTGGGTAGCTGTGTAACGCAGCTCTCCGAATCGTTGAATCGGATGGTGAGCTACTCGTTCGCGAGCAATGTGATTAATATTATAAATTCATGTGTCATTCACAGACGACTTTACTGAACATGGACTTATCACAAATAATTAAATCAAATCTGAGAGCAGGTGGAATGGGGGGAAGTAATTCCCCCGGAAATTTTGGCAAAATTTCGAAAATTTCAGGTAATTCGGCAAAATTTTGGAAATTTTGGCAAATTCAAAAAATTTCTGCAAATTTTGTAGCGTAAGTAAGTAAGTAAGTAAGTAAGTAATAAAAAAATAAACTCAATTTTATTTTTTGATTAAAATAAAAAAGAAGATTTTATTTCAAATGGAACAAACCACACTTAATTATGGTTTTTTGGTTATTTTTAATGGGGTTACTTACTTTCCAATTAAAATTTTTCAAAAACTTCGGTCTCGCTGCACTCGGCCTTATTGAATTTTTCCTTCCATAATTTTAAATTAAACCAAATCCTACAAAAGTGATTTTTTTCGTATTTTCCCCCCCTTAAAATGTCAACTACTTTTATTAAATTTTCTCTCCTTAAAACTCATTTTCGATGTTTGGAAATCAAATTTTTTAAAAGCTTTAGCTTCGCTGCGCTCGGCTCGATCGTAATTCTCCTTTAATAATTTTTAAGTAAAAGTGGGCGATTTTTCATTCATATTTATGTTTTTGTTACGTTGATCTCTAAAAATTGTGTTTTTTCTTTTTCATTGCGTCGTATTGTTTTTGTTGTAATCATTGCAAAAAAATTGATATTTTTGAATTTTTAGTCGACATTTTTAAACTTTATCCCCCCCCTTGTATTCGAACCGCTTCCTCTGTCTGAGAGAACTGTTCACGAACGATTTAATCAAATCGTTCGCGATCGGTTAGCTCAAATTATTCAAACGTGAATACCCAAAAATAACTATACGATTAATCTACCAAGAAATTAAGAAAACAATCCCATCACTTTTTGACGACACAAATCGCGTATTCGTTTATGAAAAGATACCACAAACGAGTAAATAATTACTAATTGTCATCATTCAGAGAAGAAATTCCGTCCAACGACCGACAAAAGATATCAATGAAAACGCCAAAGGAAAACTTACCAGGGCAAGAAATTAATAATACCTAAAATCCTTAATGAAGAACAAACAATTGGCAAAACTTTATACTTACTTAAAGCTTTAAGAACTTTATTGGAGCTTTCGATATCGTAAATAGCGAAGCTTATCATTACATCATTAATGTAAAACAAACGAGTTGAAGGAGATATATAAACGAGTACGGAAGATTTGATTTTGGTAAAATATGCATCTTCTTTACCCAGATATGAACAAAGCACTAAATTATAAAACCATGTTGAAACTTCGACGACAGCGAAATTTAATTATAAATAAAAGAGAAGCGTTAATTACATGTCATGTTAATAAACGAGTACATCAGAAGGGAGAAAGATGAGTCGATTTTATATAAAATTTCATGAGCTATCATTTGTCCTTTTGTATTCGTATCGTATAACATGTGCAATACAGTACAAATGCTGCACATATCCACGTGTTTTTCATTCCAAAAAAAAATAATGAAAAGAACCAGCTCGAATAACTTCTTGATTAATACAGCACGTAGCAGAACAACGGGGAGCATTTATAGTTTTCATTTTCAACGTGAAGAGTCGAAAGAATCGATTTATTTCGCTAAATGCTAATATCTTTTCAAATTCATGTTTTCCATTAACACGAAAGTCTATTTTAAAAAATATGATCTTTTGAAAACTGGGTACTTTGTGTCGTTAAAGCATTCTTCGTCTGCTTATTTTTCCACCTTTTCGAGCTCGTCCGCCCTCCTCAAAGTAAAACGCTGTATTCACGCACCTGATACGAGCACGATACCGAACATTTTTACACAAATTTTTACACTTTCCAGCGCCACTCTCCTTTATTATTTTCATAATTACGCGAAAAGAGCAATTACATCGTATTTTAGGAAGCACTTTATATCGCGCATAAAAATTCGTCGCAATCGAAATAAATCAGCGTTTTGGTGAAAAAGATAAAAGCATTCGCGCAAATACATATTTAAAATTTCATTCAACAGACGCTGCCCCTATTGTGACAAATCAGCGGGCGCATTACAGCAATGGAAACATTTCCACTTCCTGGAGTGTTGCTATAAACATACACGCTTGCTGGTAACTAGTATTTTTTATTCTGTTTTTCTCTCTCTTCGAGCTATTTTTTTTGTCCAAGTGTTGAATTATATGCTGCATGTTGAACGAACGCATTAATTTCACGACCGCATACGCCATCAGTTTGTTTTCTTATATGTTTCCGTCAATTATCATACGATGGTATAGTTGTGTTTGTCCTTTGAATAAATGATAATATTTTGCATATACCTACGTGTTGTGTAACGTTGTTAGGATGTTGACAACCGAGAATAATGACAATAATGCACTCCGTATCCGTACTTTAGTCATCATTGAGCTCGGTTCATCTCGTGATTTGCATGTTTTTATTTCACTTGTCGTCTTCGTAATATTCTTTTTCTGTTTTTATGCAGTATTTTCCGGTATAGGGTATGTTTGGTTAAATTTCACGTATTTATTTTTCTTCGACGTAATAAATTGTATGACAAAGTATAAGCTTCTCGAAGTTTATCTCGAATAAGTATATGCAGATATTAAATAACCTGCATATTGTGTAGATATATTGAGAAAAGGAGAACTCTACTGAGTAAACGAAAACTAGATGTAAGAAAAAATGAGGTAGTTCTATCTAATAAAAAAGCCAGTTTTAAAAAGTATATCGATCAGATAGACTTGCACGATCTTCATCTGGTGCTGGAGTCAGCCAAATCATAGAATGAAATTGGACAGTTGGAATTTGAAAAATTATATTCATTAAGTAGGTACTACTTACTCTAAAAAATATTCTCCCAGTCAAAAACTTCCCTCAAAAACTACGAAGGAAATTTTCTTGTATGTTACTTGCAGAATTGTTTTAAGGATTTTTCCTGCAAAATTTTTGCAGATATTTTTTACAAAATTCATGAACAACTTTTTAAAATAATTCTTGTAAGTATCGCTTCTTTGGAATTATGAAGTATTTCTCGAAAAATTGAACTCATGTGTTTTTGAATGTTTGATGATTTGATATTAGTTCAGTGCTAGAAAATTCAAAAATAATAAGCACATTTTTTCGAGTTGTTTCTTTACAACTCCAAAGGTCTGATATCACCATTGAGAAAACATGCAAAAAATTTTTGGGATCTTTAGAAAAATTTCCACAGAAATATTCTTGGGAAATTTTCAAAGAGAAATCTAATTATATTCCAAAAATTCTACTGTAAATTTTCCCGAAAAGTTTTTATGAATCATTTTTGAAAATCCTTGCCAACTTTTCCTAGAAAATTCTTTTGATTTTTTTTTTAAATTTTGTAATATTTTGAAGGTAAAAATTTACAACCACCCCCTATAAAACTTTTTGTAAATTTTCCTGGAAAATTTTTGTGAAACATTTTTGAAAATTCTTGTATGTGAACTTTTCTTGGAAAATTTCAGCAGACATTCTGTTGTAAAATGTTTGCAATTCTTTGACATATTCTCACATTTTTTTGAAAAATTGAAGATGTGACCTGCAAAGTGGCCTAAGTGCAAAATTGTGATTTTTGAGATTGTGGGGCCATCTGTTAGTATATGTGAAGCACCACATTAGTAATCTGTTTTTAGGTGCTAAAGTTCATATGGATCGTTTTTGCAGACCTTTTTATAGTGCTTAAAAATTCTAAAATTTTCTGGAGACTCCGAAACGTCTTGAAACTACTTCCAATCGATTTGCGATGTCAAAAATAGGATATACCAAATTTCAGGTTTTTTTTGTTCATTAGATCACAATTAATTTTCATTTTTGCTTAAACACATTTTACCTGATTTTATCAGTAAATGACCTTTTCATACCTGCAAAGTGACTTAACTGTAGCATTTTTTTAGCGTGCTGCAGCAACGCTGATTTTCTGTTTTTCAAAAAAAAATGATGTCACCAGGTGAGTGAAGGTTGACCCTTTCCGTTCCCTAAAACAGATTTTAAATATCTCGCTTCCCCTCCATAGGACAGCTTTTTCTCATTTTTCTCGAAATCAACTTTTTGCAGTTAGGTCACTTTGCACGCGCTATCTTCAATTATTGTGAAATATCCTTAAATTCGTGTAAAACTTTCTTGGAGAATTTTCGTAATATTTTATTGAAAAATTTTGGTGGGTGAAATTTTCATAAAGAATTCTTTTAACATTTTTTATAATAATACTTCTTGTCAAATTTTCAGGAAAAATTCTTTTCAAATGTTCTTGGAAAATTCTTATAGAATTTTTTTTGGAGAACTCCTATCAAAATTTCTTGGAAAATTATCATCAGATTTTCCTGGGAAATTTTAAACAAATGTTCTTCCTTCTTGGAGAATTCTTATCAAATTTTATTGAAAAATTCTTGTACTTACCTAAAGTAGCTATATTTTTTGTAAATTTCTCAGAAATGTTCTATAATAGTTTTTGGCAATAATTTGTGTGGTACTTCTCTTGGAAAATTCTTGCCAATTTTTAAGGAAAATTTTGTCGACTTTTTAAGGGAAATTCTTGTAGAATATTTAAGGAAAATTCTTGTAGAGTTTTTTAAGGAAAATTCTTGTAGAATATTCAAGGAAATTTCTTGTAGGATTTTTAAGGAAAATTGTTGTAGAATTTTTAAAGGAAATTCTTGTAGAAGTTTTAAGGGAAATTCTTGTAGAATTTATAAGGAAAATTGCTGTAGGATTTCTAAGAAAAATTTTTGCAGAATTTGTTTGAGAAAACTTTTTGGTTTTTTGGAAAATTCTTGTACTTAACAAGTTTTCATGAATTATTTCAGAAATGTTCTTCAATCGTTTTTGTAAAACATTCTTTCGAGACTTTTCTTGAAAATGTTTATGAAAATTATAGTCTTGAATCTTTTTTGCAGAAATTAAGAATTCAAGACAATTCTTATGGAAATTCTGTGGAAAATTTTTTCTGAAATTTAAAAGAATATTTATGGAAATTTTTTAGAAATTTTTTTGTTATGGAAGTGTTAGGTAATTCTTGCAGAAATTTTTTCGGAGATATTCTTGAGATTTTTTGGTGAGTTTTTTTGTTTTTTTTTTAATAAATATTTTGCTCCAAAGTCTCTAGTGAGTTTTTTAAAAATCATTCGAAGCATTAGGTTACATATCTTTGAGAATAATTTTTAATATTCCGCATTGAAAAATTTTTGAAAATCGTAGGCAGAATTTGTTTAGTATGGGTGTCCTTGAAATGCGTCTTCGTCTTCAATTCGGTATAACTTTTTTCAACATTTTTTCATTACCTTAGCTTTTTTTCATTTTTCTTTGTGATAATTTTTCAATTTTTTTTCAAAATTAATTTTATAAGTTGTGATAATTTTGTTCCTAAATTTTTTGGAATGGTTATTTTATAATTTTTTCATCAAAGGCACTTTGAAAATTTGCGATTTAAAAAAAAAATTCCACGAATAATCTTATTTTCCGAACGAATTATCTCAAATGATGGCACTTTTTCCTATTCCTTTAATAATTCAAATCTATTATTTACAATCAAAACTGATCAATTTGGGCACTTGGATCCTCATTTCGAACCGAAAACAAATTAATTCAACAAAACGAATAAGTCTATTCGAACAAACAACCAATAACACTTCATTTTCTTCCGCTTAACGGAATTAGGTACTTTGGAAAAACAGGCCAAGCAGTCCACTATATATTTACAACGTCGGCGAAAGTTTCACCGTACGTAATGCGAAACTCGACGATAGTTCCATTTTCGTCGTCGTTATTGTCGGGAAAAAAGGAAGAAAAAAAGTAAACAAATGCGTACGTGTTTTCGTATCGAGTTAAATTGGCGGCGGACGAAAACTGAGGAAATGTAATATCCTCGCCTAAAGGGGCTTATATGTAAAAATATTAATTACTCGGAGACATTTTCTTCTTCTATAATGACCAGTCGGAAATAGGAAGAAAATTTTATACGTTGTAAATGGGCAAAAATGTCGGGTGCAATTAATTTTCGTAATTGCTACCATATATACGACTACTACATGCGATAGAAATACCGAGATAAAATTATTTACTACCGTTTGCTCAGAAAAGACTAGAGAAGGGCGCATTCCACAAAATACATAAAATCATTAACTTCATAACGGACATATTTCGCAATAGAATTTAACATATTTCAATTTAAACGATCGTTTTTATGTATTTGTTGGGGGAAAAAATAGTGTTGGGAAATTTTACAAACACGATTGTTCTTTTGCGAATCGAGTATTACACGAAGAAAGTAGTTCGTATATATAGATAATCGACGACGACATTTCTAAAATTCCAGTTTGGCTGTACGAGCGAGATTATCGCTGTATTTATCCGAATTCCTGGTGCGTAGTCGACGTGAGGACGAAATATTTGATCGTTCATTAGCACTCTCGACGTTGAGGAAGCAAGAAACGTGACGTGATCACGTAGTGTGGTTATGACTCGAGCTACGCTTTGAATTGCGGTCGAGTAATGAAAATTGTACTCGACTCGATTTGAACCGAAGAGAGGAGAATTTCAAGTGCAGCTTTTGAAAAATTATGAGAAAAATTTTTCGAATGAGCATTTCTTTCTTAAAGATGAAAAAAACAGGCTCAAAAATTATTGAGTTGCGTCTGTGATTGGTGACATGAATTTTTCCTTCTGCTAATATCCCGGGTTGAAAAAAAAGGCCGATAAAAGTTGAACCTACGTCAATTTTTCTTGGCATTTTCATCATTACGTTTCCACCCCAAAAAATGGATTCGATTCATCTCCATGCACAAAGGTCATCATGCTTTCTGGATTTACAAAAAGTTGCACCATATAGATAAAAATTTTCACACAAATATCTCTCGACCGAAATTTAAGCTTCAAATAACACCATTTGACACAAAGTGTCACAATTTAGTAATCGAAAAAGACTCTTGTTTCATTTTATTGCCTCGACGAAATATTCGGTGGAAAAAAACGCGATGAAATTTTTACGCTCAATGAATTTCAATGTTAAACGTTTTACGAAATTTTCTTCGTGTTGAAAAATTAGGCAACGTACAAATATATCATGCTCTTCAAAAGGTTCATATACACAGATACTTTTTTTCCTTCAGCTCAACCGCCCTTCTTATTTTTTTCCTCGCAGCTCTGAAAAAGAAAACGAAAAAATTGTTAACACGTTTTACAATAATTTACACGCTGCACGTATGCTACATTGTAAAATAAAACAGAAGATGTTCGTTTGTCACGTCAACATAATAAACTGTGAAACTGCGAGATAAACAGTTCTAAAAATTCCAGCAAATATTCTCTCCTCTTTTTAGAGAAATAATACAATAACCGTTCACTTCTTAATTTATGTCTCGGCGCGTGAAATAAAAATTTTTGTGACCGTGAAATAGATTTATTTTATACGAAGATGGAAATGTTTTTACGAGATTCGAAATAACATACGAGCAGAAGCTGAAAAATTCGCGTGTGGCTTTTATGTATTTTTCAACAGCTGCAGATAGTGCTTGGATACGGAAACCTGATTTTACTATACTTGTGTACTTTAGTTTCGGTTTCGAAATTTCAGCCTGAACAGGATATTTTCTTTGTTTATTTTTTAAAGTAATATTCTAGAAACAAACATTAGATATTAAATTTTCAGCGAGATCAAGATCAAAATTACAGGAATATTGTTGATTCCTGTTCAAAATTACATTATTATAAATTGTCATAAATTTTGATAAGATCTTTTTAAAGGAATGAAAATAATTAAAACAATTTTTAAACGAAAATTTCAAAAAGATTCTCTGGTTGATAAAAAAATTGTAAAATAAGCATTCTAAAAAAATGTGGAGACAAACTACAATATCTTAGACAAAATTTCAGAAAACCATGTTTGAAAAATGGGTTCTCTTAAAATTTGGAAGAAATTGAGCGAATCTTGATAGGGTTCTGCATTCTTTTTGAAACCCCCACAAGAAACATTTGGAAAAAATTTGCCGGATTTATCAAGATATCTTTCTGTGTAAATTTTCCAAGAAAATCTGTACAGAATTCTAAAAAAAAAAAATGTCTGGATGATTTTCTCAAGAAAATTTCTGTAGGAATTTTTCAATAAACAAATTATTGTAAGAATTATCCAAGACGCTTTCTACAGAATTCCTCAAAACACATTTCGCAAGAATTTCTTAAGAACGTGTCTGCATGATTTACCCAGAAA
>JAVBJF010000803.1:0-45652 GCA_033439095.1 Pseudococcus viburni | reverse complement strand
CCCCTCTCTCCCCCTAGGGGGCTCAATTTTGGTATTTGGGTCAAATGAGTACTGGAATGAGAATCAGTGCCCCTGACACCATGCATGTTGATACTAATATTGTATAATCGTATTTTTTGAAATTTTCGGCCCCTATCTCCCCCCTGAGGGACTCGATTTTCGGTTCTGGGTTAAAATAGTGCCAGAATAAGATCCAGCGGTCTGGAAACCCTACATTTTGATACCCATATTGTATTTTTCGAAATTTTAAGACCCTCTCCCCCTAGGGGGCTCAATTTTGGTTTTTGGGTGAAATGAATGCCGGAATGAGATTCAGCGCCCCCAAAAACCTATATTTTGACACCCATATCGTATTTTTCAAAATTTTGGACCCCCTTTTCCCCCTAGGGGGCTCGATTTTGGTTTTGGGGTCAAACGAGTTTCGGAATCGGAATCAGCGCCCCTCAGAACCTACATTTCGACACCCATATCGCCATAATTCTGAGAACTTCAAAAATCTCAATTTTTCACCCCCTCACTCAAGGGTGAGTATTTCGAAAATACTCAAAAAAATGCAAATTCTGAAAACACAGCGTGAAAGTAGACACTTCAAGGTATTATTCCACGGTGCACTTTTTTCCAATCCGATTGGCGATTTTGAGTAATCGAGCCATTTCACCCTAGCTTGTGCATTTGGCACACTGTGTTGCCAATTTTCTAATTCGTTTATTGCCACGGTAACTCGTGTTTGAATTGGGTAACAAAAATAAACCTCGACGATTGTTTATATTATTTCACCAGGTAAGTACTCGATATTTTTTTCCTCGTCTGAATCGAAATTAAATTTCGACGCGATTGCTGAATTTATAAACGCGGTGTTTGCCCGGCTATTAAATAATGCATCGCGTTTTCCACTTTGTCACGTAATTACGGTAAATTACCATTATTTTCTGCGATATTGCTATTATTTTAAAATATTTAGCGAAATTATTACGCGAATTATGGTAAACGATTTTATTAAAACAAACTGACGACGGCGAAGAATTGATAAGTTTAAGTTTGCACGGAATTAACCTTAAGTACCAAAAATGCGATAAATTGAATTTAAGTACAATTTTTATTCAATTCGCAAATCGCAGATCGACAACTTGATCAAAATTACGGGTGATAGGTAAAGGGACTAAACTTGATCAAAAAGAGACGTTTTCCAACTTTTTGAGAAAATTTACCAACAGGCATCATAGCGAAATTTTTGAAGAAAAAAGTGTCGTTCAGTAACTTTTTTTGAGCAAAAAGTGACCAAAAAGTGACCAAAAGTAACGAAAAATTCAATTTTTTTCGGGGGCAAATTTTTTTACAGTTTTTTGGGGGAGGCAATTATTTTTGTAGTTTTTTGCAAACATTTCAGAGATAAATCAACTGAAAAGACGTGAATAATTTCATTTATTAGATTCCTTCGTCAAAACAACAAACAAACTAGTAAAAATCAATTTTTTTATTTTTTTATTGAAGAATTTTGAAAAATAGCAATTTCTACGTGAAAATTTGAATTTTTGCCTAGAAGTGCGAAGAAAAATTGACTTTTGAGGGGAAAAAAGTAACCAAAGTGACTTTTTAGACGTGAAAAGTAATCAAAAGTGACTGAAATCGAAAAAAGTGACCCGCTATGATGCCTGTAAAAACCAATTTACGCCCGCGAGTAATTGTCGTTTTTACCACAAATTATGTTAAATTAACTGTTTCCCTTATAAATTTCATTATTGAAACTACATTATCTTTAATCAAGAAAAAATCTTGTCCCAGCAAAAAGTGACAGGAAACCTCTTCAGGAGTCTCCCTCCCCAAGTTGAACGAGAGTGATTTTTTCAAAAATAGCATTTTTCAAACCCTACTACCGAAATTTCAGGTGCCCAAGTTGATTTTTCGCTCTTTAGCAAAATTTTGATAAGTTGAAAATCGTCACCTTTTAAAGAAAAAATTAGATATTCTCAAAATAAGTCCCTACTTTACTACTTTTCCTGTAAAATTGATGAAAATTACGTCTCTATCTAATATTATCCCTCCAAAATAGTATTTTATGATGTTACAACCAATTTGGAACTTCCAGCAAGATTATGATTTCCTTCAATACTTTCATTTTTTTTAAAGACGATTCGATTATCAACTTCTTTCAAAAAGTTTGACAAAAAAATCTCCGCCGCAATTTCCAGGCCTAGTAACAATATTTTTGCGCATTTCGAACAGATTCGAGCGAAAGAAAAAATGACGTTAATGAAATTGCCTAACCGATTTGCCGTAAATACACAACACTTGCGTATTTACGGCGAATTCGATAGGCAACTTAAATAACACGATCAGCTCCACAAATGGGATTTTGACAATTCAAGTCCAAATTTATTTAAAACTTGAAGTTTCGATTTTTTCAGCTCTAATTTTTTCAGTTTCTTCAATTCTAATTTTTTTATTGCAGCTAAGTATCCAATTTTTCCAACTTTAATTTTTTAAATGTCATATTTTTACTACCTACTTTTTAAAATTTCTTTCAATCAATCATTGAGTTGGGAGAACACTTGAAAAACATGAAGTTGAATTTTTTTAAAAAGTCAAAATGGAAAGATTTTTTATAACAATTTTTTCTCAATTTAGAAATTTTTTTTCAATAATACTTCAACTTTTTCCTCAATTTTTTCATCTTTGAATTTTAAAAAAATGTTAATTTCATGTTTTTCAAAATTTCTTCGAACTCAATAATTGGAAGAAATTAAAAAATGTGACCCGTGCAGGGACAGGGTACCTAAAGTCGGAAAACGGAATTTTGCACTAGAGCCAAAAAACGAAAAATGGGCAATTTTTTTCAAATTTGTTTTTTTTTGCGTTTTCAAGTGGTTTAGACCTTTACGCAGCTGTTACCAAAATTTCATTTCGGAAAACCTACTACATCACGTCTAAATGACGTTCAAACTGACTGAGGAAAAGGTACCTAAAGTCGGAACGTTAAAAAAATGTGCATGTGCTGCAAAATGCGGTCGGTTGAAGGTAAGGGGAGCCTCGGGATTCTTCCAGACTAGAAAAATAAAGTAAAATACCCATAGATTTGTGTGTGCAAATTCAACTGTACCTACTGAGAAAATACATAATTTCTGAAATATTGCTTTCCGTAGTGGCCTTAAGAGTATCGATATATATCGATAATATCGATACTTCGCAGTATCGATAAGTATCGATACTCAAACGTGGTATCGAATGAGTATCGATATTTTTTGATTTTTTTGATATTATTACATTTTGGCTCGTTTTTGTGCCAAAACCCTGATCGTCAAATGTGAAGTCGTGAATGTGAAAGGAAAATAGGAGACACAAGAATACGAGATTCGAAATCGATCGAAAATGAACTAAATTTTCATCTACACCATGTTATTTACGTCAGAAATACGAGTATTTTGAGGGGTCAGACGTACGTTATTTAGGTTTTATTGTACTGGAAAAAATATCGATATTTATCGATATTATCGATACTGGCTTCAAAAATATCGATATATATCGATACCAAAAATTCTTTCGATATAAGGCCACAAAATGCTTTGTTGGAGAATATTGAGATATAAATAATCGAAAATGGATGTAAACGATTTCCTATTCTCCTAAGGTGATTTTCAACGTTAAAAACGAATTCCTCATGAAATTTCAGTACAAAGAAAAAGTTCTGAGAGCTTTTTTGATAATTTAGACAGTATGAAAAAAAGGATTTCTCTTTGTAATGCAGCTTTTTTCAAAATTAAACTCATCATAATAGTGAATTTTTCATTTTTCTCTCCTCTTAACGTAATTTTTGACGTCAGAAACGAATTCCTCGCGAAATTTCAGTATCGGAAAGTAGTTTTGGCAGCTTTTTTGATGATTGATACATGAGAAACAAGAGCGAAAACTTAGAACGCGTTTTTCTCAGATTTTTTTTTATTGAATTCTTATTTTCTCAACTTCAAATGTCTCTATCTCAGCGAAAAATGGACCTTGGATGCTCATCAAGGTCTCATAATGTTCCTCTTGGTCTCCTTCATCATCTTAGCTCAAAAACTCATTTTTGAAAATTCCGACTTTGGGTACCTTTTCCCTGCACGGGTCACAAATATAAGTACTTATAATATTTTTTTTAAATAAAAAATAAAAATTGGAAAAATTTTGAGAAAATTCAAATTAAATTTTACACTTTGAAAAATTAAATACAATTTTGAAAAAAGTTTAGAATTGAAAAAACTAAAAAATTGGAGTTGAAAAAATTTAAACTTGAAATAAAGTTGAACTTGGATTGTCGAAATCCCATTTTTGGCAAAAATAATCACTCGTATGCGGGAGCCAGTGGTAAATTATTTGGGTAGATTTGAAAAATAGATTTTAATAAAACGGTCGAGCAATCACTTTCGGCGATTTCTTTGACATAGTGGTGAACTTCAGTTATTTCTCAAATAAAATTTGGAATCGCAATGATTTTCTCGTAAATTGATAATTTTTTGACTGATTGATAATGGAATTCCAATAATTTTCTGAATTTTCTAACACATCGAAAAATTGAAAAAAAATTTTCAGACGTAATTTTTTCAACTGAAATTTTTTCTTTCAATTTTCTCTACTCAAATTTTTTCTTTCAATTTTCTCTACTCAAATTTTTTCTTTTTCAAATTTATTCAATCACCTTATAACGATAAATTAACGAACCTTGATGCCAAACCTGATAAATCAAACAGCTTCCACGCACCCGATAAAATCCTCAAACTCATCCACTTTCAATTCAATTCACTCCTACGCATCGTCGTTTCATTAACAACCTACTGTAACATAGGCTACAATTAATTATCAGTCAGCGGAACCCGAATCGGTAGAGATTTCATCGGGTAAGTAAATACGACAACTTACTCGACTCGAGCATATAGCGAAGACGATTACATAAATTACACCGACGCAACGTTAGCTCAAAGGGTACCACAGACATCTGGGGTAATTGCAAGATCACTATACGACGTAATTGAAAATTTGTGTTAAACGAACGACGCAAAATGAAATGACTTGAGACCTCCCCGGGTGACTTTATGGAGACAAAAGGGTTAGATTTCCTTGGCATTTTACACGATACACGTTATTCATCCCAGAGCGAAGAAAACACCTCTTCACCCCACCCTAGACACCGTCGACATTAATTCATAGTAAATATGCTGCGCTCTGGTAAGTACACGATCGTATGCATCCGACTATAGAACTTCGGCAAAACCCCGACACATTTCCAGTACTGTGCAATTCTGCATCAGCCAGCATCGTGGATACGTTTGCTCGTTACGAGCACATAAATTGGCGAAGGCGATTACCGTAATCACGTCCGTTTCGTAATAAGATTTTCAGCGCGAGTAATAAACCGGTCAATTTATGAAGTGTAACGCCCACCTGGTAAAAGCTACTGTGGCCGCAGGTCGTCGTAATTCATTTGTTCAACAATCCGCCTTATATACGCGGACGCTTTTTCCGGCATCAAATTGACCCGTGTCTACGCGACCTAATGCTCGTTCATCAATCACCCGCCACGACCGAGTCCACCGCGCCGAAAACTTTACCGGTGCGTGGCGTAGGTAAAAGTTCACCATATGTTTATCCTCGTACCCCGAACATCACTTCGCGTCCACTACGTACTCGCTAAATTTAATAATACCTTATTAACGTGAAAATTATTCGCAATTTTTCTCCCCCTCCCTTCCTCCCGAAGCTCGCAGTAAGCACGTTTTTTTCTCTTTTTGCCCCTCCCGACGATCCTGCGTCCCGTATACAAACGAGTTATCTAAATTGATCTCGTAAACAATTCAAGTCTTAAGAGTTAATTAATATAACAGCTTGGCGAAGCTTGTAATTAAGATACGGGCTCGCACAAAAGCACGATACCGCACCACCTTTTTCTTGCGACGGCGACGCTACACATAACAGCACAAAAGGTCCACACGACCGAGAACCATACCGACGCACGCAACTTAATTCCTATTTAAATTATTTCTCCAGTTTTGTCCTTTTAATTGCCTTTTGTTTTTAGGCCCGCGTTGCGGAAACGTCTGCCTACAATGTACATCAGGGTGGAATGCGAAAAAAAAAAATACTTCGGATTTTGACCAAATTCGATGAGGTTGTTCGGTCACTGTCGGAGACTACCCAAGAAAAAATTGAGCCCTCTAGGTGAATGGGGAAGAAGCTAGGGGTTCCCAAAGTGCACCTTCTTTTGAAAAAACGCATTTTTTTGTTCTTTTAGGCAAGTCAAAATGGCGTGAGATTCATGGAATAGCACTAAAAAGGTGCAATTTGAGTTTCTACATCTCTCTGAACCATCACCATCTTTCTCACATCAAAACTTATTCTGCTACCAGGGGGTCGAAAAGTTGGAGATCACAAAATTCCAATATTGTGAAATTAGCGCTGGTGATTTTACCTTTTTTTTATATTTTTGAAAAAAATTTCAGGATTTTCTTGATCAGTGTAGCCAACTGCGAATCGTGATATTCAAATTTATGGAATTCATGTTGATCTGATCATGTGATCTCTCATTCCGAATCAGTGAAAAGTTACTGATAAACAGCCAGACTTGCAGAACCGGAAAATCAGTGATAGTCACTAATTTTTACTGAAATTTTTCATAAATATCATCGAGTTTTCAGTGTATTTTCACTGATTTCCAGTAATTTTCTTTCACTGACTTACTTTTAGTGAAAAAAATTTCACTGATTTATTATTACTACTGTGCTGCAATTCTGACAGTTTTTCAGTGTTTTTTGATAAATTTCACTGATTCAAAAATGAGCCTCGTTCAAGATAGGTGAATCGGCTTAAGAGCTACTTTTTGAAATTGACCATCAGACATTATTAGAGACCCCAAAAAATAATTTTAGACTGTATTTTTTGATATTTGAGGACGCTCCTTTCCTCGTATATACCTACGTTACGACCACCAGTGTCTAATTGAAGAATTTTTCAGTAATATAAGACGAAAATTCGTGTCACCAGTTCTATGTTAATCAGTAGAGTTTCAACTTCGACTCCTGTCATTATCATCAACATAACTACCTTTTGTCCAGTTACCTGTTCTTTTAATTAAAAAATTTATTCGCTTAATTTGTGTTTCGGGTAAATGAAGGATGTTCCTGGTGCCACAAAAAAAAGTCATGATGCGCGAGGATTCAGTTCTATTGTATTCCTATACAATACATTATAAAGTACTTATACGATGTTTTTGTCTGGGCAGCGTTGACACTTCGAATCATTACTCACTATTATTGGCGACCACTAGCGGTAGATTTAAGATAACCTAGGTAGGAAAAAAAAGAGAAATGCCCAGACAGGAAGTTTCTAGGAAAAGGTGCTTTATTTTTGTTGAGCATATTGATGATTGTTTCTATTCTACGTACACAGTTCAACGAAATAACATTAAGTAAAAAGAGCATAACTTCTGTTTCACATTGCAGTAGTCAATAATATTTTTTTTTTTAAAGAGAAAGAATATTGTATTTAAATTTCGAAATTGATCAACTTTTAATATCCTAGCAGGTAGATAGTAAAATGGATAGGGAAGACAGAATGCAATTATTGCAATTTTACATACCTACATTAGATATATAATATATCAGAGATAGATGGTAACAAACCTCATGAAAAGTAAAAGTTAGCTACAAGAATTTCAAGAGTTTCTACCCACTGACTGCACTGAAGAATTTGAGGGAGAGGGTACACTGTTTCCCTTCTACTCCACTCAGAGATGGAACGATTACGATTTTAATCGATTCTCATCCCTCAATTAAAACAATCGGCCCAGCATCGATTAATCAGAAATTAATTTTCAATTTTTTAAGTGGTCAAATTATACGCGACGTAATTTTTTTTGTAATTAAAACAATTTGAGTTTTTGGTGTCACGTATCTCTGGCCAATCAAGAATACTTAAATTTTGTGGATCGATTAATTGATTACCGATTT
Source organism: Pseudococcus viburni (assembly GCA_033439095.1). NCBI lineage: Eukaryota > Metazoa > Arthropoda > Insecta > Hemiptera > Pseudococcidae > Pseudococcus > Pseudococcus viburni. The sequence goes on along the minus strand of JAVBJF010000803.1, from coordinate 37,679 downwards.
TTATTTTTTTGGAAAACACAATCGATGTACCATCGATTATAATAATTTATAATCGTTCCATCTCTGACTCCACTTTCCAACGCCACTGATATTGATTATTACCGTTTTTAAATAACTAATCTAGAAAAAAGTATTTTCATTCGTGAAATTTTCCAAGTGCAAGTATCATTTGCAAATTTTTCGATTTTAAGAAAATGTCTAAATTAAATTTCTCAATCTGAGGTATTATGTTTGAATAGCATCGTTTTTTTCGAAATTGTACCTACTTTGATACCATTTAGCTCACACTGCTGTGGGTTAGGAGGCTCAAATTTTTTCTCGGAGATCCTCCACTCAGAGTGAAATATCTCACCAATTTTAGTCCAAAGCCAGAATAAGTTCCACCCTATTATGAATTTTGGTTTTTCAAAATTCGAATCTGTCGGTTAAAAGAAATGTTTTTCTTCAACAAAAATTTATAGGCAGTGAAAATTGAAAAATATGTACGTAATACATCAATCATAGTTATCCTATTTTCGACCAACCGAATCGATCGTAAGCTACATATTTTTAACTGATTGGGAGCTACTAGGAAATCTCTGACCTTCAAGGAAAAAGTTAATCAATTACCTAGTCATTTAAAAAATTTCCACTCGTCAACTGGAAAAATTAGAATCGGATAGTTGTACTTTTTTTATGCTTTTTTAATGGAGGAAAAATGAATAAAATCAAAAATGCCTATTTTGAAATTTGGAATTCAGAATAATTTTCGCTTGTTACCTAATTGAGAAAATAGGTCCGTCGTCAATTTTTTACGATAAGAAAACTTCGGTAAGTACGTATTAAATGCAGAGCCGGACCAAAGGGGGCGAGGGCGGGGAAAAGTTGTTCCTCCAATATTTGGTTTAGTCGAAAAATGCAGGTTTCAGTTGGAAAATTACAACTCATCCCAAAAATCAAGATTTTTAATTTTTCGAAAGAGATCGCAATTTTGTTGACTTAAACTACATATATACCTAATACCTATACCTACAATATACATAGGTAGTTAGGTACCCACATAGATTTATATTTTTTGTCTTTCAAACTGAAGAATCAATATCGCGCCTCCAATGCAGTAACATCACATCTCTAAATGAATAATTTTTTTTATTTTTAGTTGAAATTGAAAACAAATCAAATACAATCACGTTTCAGAAGAAAATATGAGGGTCAAACTTTTTTGAGATGTGGTGTTACTGCACTGGAGATGCGATATTGTAATGACTCAGATTAAAAAATTTCAGATCGATAAATATTATACCTAGTAATTAATTAGGCAGGGGGAGGATAGGGACATAAGGGTTTTGCATATGGCGTTCAAAACCTCCCCCTCTGAAAATGGGGGAGGGATGCATTTTGTTCCCTATGGGACCCAAAATTCTGGAAGAGGGCTTAATGGATTCAGATTGACGTCCTGATAAAGGATCAATTATTATCTCATCACAAAATTAATTTGTATGACGGTGAAAGCTATCGTTCAAAACCTCCACCTATGGCGTTCCAATCCTCCACCCGTTCGAAACCTCACCCTCTCAAAATTGAGGGGGGTGCAATTTGGCCCCAATGGGACCCAACATTTTGGAAGTGGCCTAAATGGATTCGGCGTGATGTACTGATCAAGGATCACTAATTTTTTTATCCTGAAATCGATTTTTGTGACTGTAAAGGAGCTGGCTTGTAAGAAGTGTAGTGGATTTCATTTCGAAAGGCAGAGGGTAAGATGAAAATGAAGAAAATATCTATTTGAATTTTCTCAAGTTCTACCGGACAGAAAGGTTTCGAACTCGCCGAGTAACTACCTATGACCCAGTTTTTAATAAAAAATTCAAAATTTATACGTGGAAGAGAGATGGGTGTAGCTAAATTTTGAGTGGGAGCTCTGTAGTAATCCGTAGCATGAAATGGGCTAAAATTTTGGATTCTATGACCTCAAATTCGAGGATAAACATAGTTTGTCCTATTTCAATTCATTTCGCCCAAATTTGGAAATTTGTCATTTTTTGAAAAAATTTTTGTCCGAAATAATAAGGAAACTATTGAGTGAATAAAAAAATTTGTAATCACAAAAATTACTCTGGTCGTTCAGTTCTATAGGAATAGTAAGTAGGTTTTGAAAACTTAATACCAACCTTCTTCATTCGTACTTGCCTATTATAGGATGAAAAATCCAGGAAGGTAATTACGACTTCAAAACCAACCACTCCTATAGAACTCGACATCCTGAATAATTTTTGTGATTATAAAATTTTCAATTTACTCAATAGTTTCCTTAATATTGAGGAAGAAAGAATTGTAAAAAAATAGAAAATCTCCAAATTTTGGGCAATAAAATTCATTTACCATAAACCGAAAGTGTTTCCTCTCTAAATCGAGGTCGCAGAATCAAAATTTCGGGTCGATTTCATCCTAAGAACAACCCAAAGGCCCTAACTCAAATTTCTAAGCATTTTTCCCTCTTCGTCTTATGAAAATAAATTTTTTCTAAAAAAAATTCTACACGTGCGTCGATATTGTAAAAATTTAGAAGTGTACAAACTTTGACCCTTTTTGGTCGAATAGAAGCTGAGAAAATCGATTTTTTATCAATTTCATCACGATTTTCTGATTTTCTGCTCTATACTAGATAAAGTACACTGTATACTACAGTACTAGGCTACGTTTTTTCATTCGAAGCGAAGAAGCGAGGTTTTCTTACAAATTACGATTTTTTTCCATTTCTTGAGCTTCTACTCGATGGATTTTGTTCAAATTTGGCAAATGAATACATTTTTACATTTTCGATACACGTGTGGAATTTTTTCAGAAAAAATATCATTTTCATAAGCCGACCAGGGAAAATTCGCGGAAATTTGAATGAGGCCCTTTGGGTTGCTCTTAGGATGAAATCGACCCAAAATTTGGATTCTGCGGCCTCGATTTAGGGAGGAAACACTTTCGATTTATACTAAATGAATTTTATTGCCCAAAAATTGGAGATTTTCTATTTTTTTTACAATTCTTTCTTCCTCAATATTAAGGAAACTATTGAGTAAATTGAAAAATTCATAAGTACAAAAATTATTCAGGATGTCGAGCTCTATAGGAGTGGTTGGTTTTGAAGTTGTAATTACCTTCCTGGATTTTTCATCCTATAATAGGCAAGTACGAATGAAGAAGGTTGGTATTAAGTTTTCAAAACCTACTTACTATTCCTATAGAACTGAACGACCAGAGTAATTTTTGTGATTACAAATTTTTCTATTCACATTCACTTAATAGTTCCCTTATTATTTCAGACAAAAATTTTTTCAAAAAATGAAAAATTTCCAAATTTGAACGATTGAAATTAAATAGGACAAACTATACATGTTTATCCTCGACCCATTTCATGCTATGGATTACTGCAGAGCTCCCACTCAAAATTTAGCGACACCCATCTCTTTCCCACTTATAAATTTTGAAATTTTTATTTAAAAAAAACTTTGCCAGAAGTGTATTTGAAAATGCAAAAGTATAGTTACTCAGCGAGTTCGAAACCTTTCTGTCCGGTAAAACTCGAGAAAGTTCAAGTACATAGGTACCTAGATATTTTCTTCATTTTCATCTTGCCCTCTGGATTTCGAAATAAAATTCACTACACTTCTTACAAGCCAACTAATTTTTTGATTTACTTGACAATTTCAATAGTTTTCTCAATACTGGGGAGATTTTTTTTTTGAATAAAATATTTTAAAATTTTGAAAGGAATGAGAATCACCGGCCAAGAATGACAACAAAAATACGCCACATTTCTTTTCAAGAAAAATGTTATGCATGCTTTTTCTGGCCTATTAACATACATCTAACCATAAAACGAATCCACGTTAAAACACAGTCTATTGAGTTGTTCATCAGGAAAATACTACAAAAATATTATTAGGTACAGATTCTTCTCTAATTAATAACGGGGCATTGATAAGAAGGCGAGAATTAGCATTTGAGCAACCCAACACCTAAGTTGCTATTTAGGTAGGTCTTCTAGATCCAGAGGTACTTCTTGAAAAATAAACAAATATCGAATTCATGCAAGAAGCAAGCTCGTTTTGGTAGACTGATAAATGTGATAATCTAATTGATAAAACTTGAAACCGATTCAAGTTTTCCATAAATGATCTTTTCCCAAAATTTACTACTTTGCTTCAGTTTGCTTCAGGAGAGCATACGAAGCATATTTTCAACTCATGTACCTACTCAAATATTAGATTGACCGACAAAAAAATCATTTAAAATGACAAAAAATTCCACCCCCTCAAAAAAGTATGTCAGGAAGGATACAATTTAAATAACAATTTTTGAGCAAGAATCGTAGGTACCGCGAAATTTCCTTTATTTTGCACCTGATACTTTAAATTGTATGAATATTTATGAATGTAGATCGAGATTTTTGCATGACATCGCATGTTACTATTTCATTCTTTGGTTGTCCATATTTTGATTGAAAAAATCGTACAGGGCACTTGAAGGTTCCAATTTCTTTTCATTCGTACTTGAACGGTTCGACTCATGCGAAACAACACCTATATTCCATATGGCCTATCTTATATTGACTCAAAATGGGGGGAGGGGGAGGTGGCTAAAATGAAGCTCTGACATTCGGGTCCCTCGATTATGATTTTATATCATTTTACTCTCAGATATCATCGTAAATTTCATTTTTAGAGGTGAACAAGTTACATTTTAAAAATTTTCCCATCAATAAAATGATTATTTTTGGTAGAAAATTTGTTTCTTTTAATGTAGGTACTCCAAAATACTTATTTATACCTACACCACTTGCGCGACTTTCGTATTCGTTTGAATTTCTTTTTTTTTTCTTAAAGAAAGAATTCCTTTGAAATCGGCACTGATACCGTTGCATTGTAAAGCTGTCCGAGTGTGGATGATTTTATAACTTTTATACTCACTTTACCAAGAAAAAATCTCGTCTCGCCTTTTGTGTTGAAGGAAAGAATAATTGAATCCTGGGTATTATTGAAAAGAAGAAAACAAGGCTTTGTTTCTTTTACATTCCATGGTCAGTGTGTCTTTTTTTTTGTAAGGCCAAATTCTATGATGTCGTTGCACCCGATACAAATAGGTACGGAGAACCGGAGACCGACACATTGGCGCGACAAGAAATCATTAATATTGTCAGCTTGTAATCATTTCGAGGATATTTAATCTTTACTTATAAATCACTGGGTAATCTCAGAAAATCGAGAAAACAACCACTGGTATACCTAACAGTAAACGAATCATGTTTGTGCATACAGCCCAATTTCATAATAAAGGATCAATAATAAAGTGTTGGATACAATTCAGCCACTTTCGGGTTGAAAGAAAAAAAAGATCGTCAACATGTGTCTGTATACGAATGGGGTAATAAAAATAGCATGATCTAAAGGAGCCGTATCACACAAACTTCACGTTCACACCCTCTTTAAACTGTGACTAATTTACGTTATACGGCCTATAACGACATGCGACATGTGCACAAGAGTGAGTACTTGCGCGATCAAAGTACCTTTGAATAGGAATACTTACGATTTATCGGGGTAAAATTTGAGAGGTTGCCGCATGGATTGGAAAAAAGGAAAAAATTGTAAATTTTGGTAAATAATCGCGATTTTTTTAAATAAAAGTGTTTGAAAGTAACGAAATACCCGAAAAAATATCACCCAATATCACCCTTTATGAATTTAGTCATGTGATCAAAATTTCAAAAATTGATGACTCAGCATCTAACGTACCAAAAAAAATAAAAATAGGTTTGTTACATGTCAAATGGGAGTACAATCCTAAATTAATACCTAAGTTAAAAGTCGAAAACGATTTCTAATTTTTTTGTTCAATCAGTTTTTCTCGCCTAAAATCAAATTTCTCGCTTTAAACCCCTTATTCATGACTCCCTCTCCCCACAAAACCGTCATACGCTTCTAAGGATCCCATTACACATTTACCACCACTTACCCCTCATTAGTTTTCGTTAAAATCACAAAAATGGCGAAATTCAAGCAAATATCATGCCCCCTAAAATGTCGAGTAACTCGTGAACTAAGGACCTGAGAATTTTTTTGTACATAACATTTCTTCTTGTATTCATGTATAGAATGCGTGGTATTTTTTTGTTCAAGGTGACGTACCGAACACCCTGTATATGTACACGAATAAGGAATAAATTTTGTTCAAATTTGGTGCCACTGAACAGCAAATATCTAAGATCAAAAAATCAAAATGTCGAAAAATGTTTTTTGCAAATAATAACGCCAATAACGGACTCATGAAGGAATGCACCAAAATTGATGAAAACATCACTGTAAATACACCCCTACGAGATATAACTTCATACCAAATGACGGAAAATTTCCTTCACTTCCATTGTAATTAGAAATTCTTGAAAATAAAGCAATAAAATGGCCATAGCTCCAAAAGGGAGGGGGTAGGTCAATTTTTCAGATTTTATTTGCATCAAGGGACATTAACTGGAGAGGTTACATCGAAAATCGGAGCGGGGCCAAATTTACCACTTACTTATCTGATCAGACGCTATATGGCTTCATAGAAAAAAAATTGCATTTTATTTTAATTCTCTAAAACGTTGGTTTTGAGCATCAATTTATTATTTTTTTTTGTATGACGTTTAGATCATCTATACAATCGAAAAATATGAAAAAATATGAATAAATTCAATCTTGTGAATTATTTTTTTAATTTCTGTCTGGTTTGACTATCAGTATGTACAGCACATCTCGGTACTACTGACTTGGATTGCAATTTGAAAGCTTCTAGGTATTTCATCGCAACAATTACCTGTGATGCCCTGATTTTTTTTCCGCTTGCAATAAAATAGTACCTGCCCACCACTTGGACAATATGAATATTTTGGTTACATATACATAAGTACATATAATTTGTATTGTTTAGGAAAGAAAAATTCATTAGTATCTTCGTCATGACAAATTTTGTTTTGAAAATTTTACTAATATCTTGTATGAGGGAAAGTTATAATCTCCCCCAAAAGATGGCCAGTTTTTCTAACTAAGTGGCGGGGTGTGATCCTGTGGCGAAGGATTCGAACATCGAAGCCATCGAAGGCGCCTTTTCAAGTTTGTTGCAGACTTTTGAACAACGTTAACGTTGATGTACGTATTAGTATACCAAATGTTTTTATTCTATTCTGTTCGGAGTGAAACTCACAACATAAACGTATCGATTATTGGTGTTGTGTATGTGTTTATCGTTTTTTCAATGCAATTTCCTTTGTACGAATTTTTTAATGATCGTGTTTTTAAACAAAGTGTTTCTTTTTTGTCGAATCAACAATCTATGTTGAAAGAATAATGAATAACCAAATCAAAATTGATGTCACCGACATTAATCATAAGTGGTACCATAAAAATGATGGGTATTTTTACTATAAAATTAATGAAAAAAATGATCGCCTCTATGTAAAGTGTATCTACGGGAAGAGAACCAATAAAAGGCCACATCCGTGCCAAGCAACAGGTAAGTAACTTGAAAGAGAATTTTTCAAATATTAGGTAATTATGTACGTAGATACCTATAAGCATAAAATTCGCTCGTAACTCACTCAAAAAAACAAAAGGCTCAATTTTTGTGATGAATTTTCCCAGCTATTTAACATCAATTTAGCTTTCAATTTTTTTCACTTTTTTGTTGGTTAAATGACTGAATAAATATCGACCAGTTATGCTAAAATATTTTACGTGGCTTCTACATAACTAGGTAAGTCTCAACTGGAATTTATACAGTCTGTTTTTGTAAATTTGAGACGACAAGTACCCCCACATTTTCCAAGCACCCCCTCCCTTCTCCTATTATCATCTATGTCCTCATTTTTTTTTTTACAAACTTTGATATGTTTATAAGGAACAAAATCTTACCTGTATTTGTGACCTACCTATTTTAATCGATCCATTATTAATTATAAAATGGTAAATAAAAATACGTGTTTTTTGATTTTGGTTTTTTTGAGTACGTTGCATTTTGACCATTTTCAGGAAAGGCCGTAAGCTATCATATCAAGCATATACACAAAAATGATACACAGAAAATAAATATCTAGGTACTCTTGTTTGCTATTCTCTTTTCGGTATTACGAACCTTTCAATGAATGAAGATTAGGGACAGGCTAATTATGGGGGTCGGTTTAATTAAAGAGTCTGTCTAATTTGAGAGGTCCGTCTAATTAAAGGGTTGTTAAGAAAGGCCCCAAAATTTTCAACTATGAGTTGCTCATCAAAAATGTATTCTCACCGCACCCCTGTCAAAATTATACTAGTTAAGCGTATGTTTTTACACACACTAGTGGGGCATTCCAAAAAAAGTCACAGCGAAAAGCTCTGCCCCACAGTGGGACCAATCCCGATTTGAGGCTGCAAAAGTCAAAATTTTAAGTTTCCCAAATGATGCGATAAATGTGTCTAGGTTTTTGTAATACTCCAACTAGTAGATTTATGCAGTTTTTTATTTGTGGCTTATCAGCAGATGGTCATGGCGCCATGATAAAGATAGGGATATGCTCAACATAGCAAACCAGCCTATACATTGTGTTTTTTCAAAGTGATATAACTTATGTGTGTTCACTGGGATATTAGGATGTTAATATATCGTTTTAAAGAGGAATTCGTCCTCTTTCACGTGGTATGTTTGTTTTTGTGTTTTGATGCTGTACTTGGTCATGAAATGGAGATAAAGCAAGTACAATTTTTGTAATAATTTGTATAACAGTTTGGAGTAGTAGTTTTTTATCCCGCAATATCCCGGAAAGGTTCCAATATCATTATTTCGATGTAGTCATAGGCTTTAAGAATCACCAAGTACATTTTGCCCCCACCTGCCCCCGTGGGCAAAAATTGACTTTTTCAAACAAAATCTTGGGGAATGGGGGATGAAAATTCAAATTTTCAGGAAAAGTTGTGTTTGGTGTCATAATATATAATTCTAAACTCGTTTTCTGCCCTTCTCATAATCCACCCCCTGTACTCGGCTCATATGGGGGAATGAAAACTCAGAATTTTGGAAAATTTGTGTTTGGTGTCAAAATATATGTTTTTTGCTACCCTGAATTTGTTTTTGAACTCGTTTTCATCCCTTCTGAAAACCCACCCTTTTTAAAGGGGAGATGAAACCTAAAATTTAAAAAAATGTCATGTTGGGTGTCAAAATACATGTTTTTATGATTTTTTAGCAGAATAAATTTACCAATTTTTTTAAAATGATGTTTGCTTATTTTTACCAAATATTTTCGTTATAATTTTGTAAAAAAATTTCATCTTATTTTAATGATTTTATTTGAGATTTTTATGAAGTTTTACTTTTAAAAATAACTGCTTTTCTCGTTTTACACCAACATTCATTTTTTTATTATCACGGCTATCAGAAGGGATGAAAATGAGATTAAAAACGAATTCAGGATACAAAAAAACATATTTTGACATTTGACATGCCATTTTTCAAAAATTTGTGTTTTCATCCCCCTGTCCAGAGGGTGGGTTGTCAGTAGGGTTGAAAATAAGTGAAAAATTGAATTCAGTAACCCAAAAAACATATAATTAGACACCCAACAACATTTTTTTCAAAATTTGAGTTTTCATCCCCCTGTACAGGGGGTGGGTTATCAGTAGGGGTAAAAAAAAGTGCGAAATTGAATTTAGCAACACAAAAAACATATAATTTGACACCCAACATAAGATTTTTCCAAAATTTGAGTTTTCATCCCCCTGTACAGGGGGTGGGTTATCAGTAGGGTTAAAAAAAAATTCGAAATTGAATTTAGCATCACAAAAAACATATAATTTGACACCCAACATAAGATTTTTCCAAAATTTGAGTTTTCATCCCCCTGTACAGGGGGTGGGTTATCAGTAGGGGTAAAAAAAAGTGCAAAATTGGATTCAGCACCCCAAAAAACCCCTGTTCACCAATTTTCTTTTTTCAAGATTCACAAATTCTATTTTTGCAGCCTCAAATCGGGATTCGCCCCACTGTGTGCCCCTATGGTTATTTTAAATTTAAAAAATCGAGCTTGTGAAAACAAAAGGTAATTTAAACGTAATGTTAATAACTAGCTATTGATGATACGAAATATTTCTTCGCGTTGAACGGATTCAAAATTGATTTGTCAGTCAGAGGGAGAGGGGGGGATTCAAAATTTAGAAAATTTTTATGTTTGTTGTCAAAAACTGGAACATATGGGGCTCAAAATATTCAGAATTTTCTGAATCGTAAAGAAACCACTGATATGCACGATTACATATCCGGTCTTTGCTTATGAGTATAGAACACGAAAAAAAATTCAGGATCGAATTTTTGGAAGGACAAATCTGGAAACGATTGGACTACCTATAAATGAATTGTCTGATATAAAATTGCATAGAAACTAACTGGTGGTAACTTTTTTCAAATTTTTCAAATTTTTACTTTCTTTTGGTAGTCTCTGTTTCAACATCTTAGCGCAGCTAGGTGTGTTTGTGATTTTGAACATATTTTTTAATTTTTTAAAATTATTTTCAGCTAGCTTCGAAAAAGATTTGATCGGTGAGATGCGAATAAGAGGAGAGCACAATCATGACCCTGAAATGCTGAAACTTTCAACGGTAGATTATAAAAAAAATTGCAAAGAAATAGTCGAGAATGCAGATACCCGGGATATTCGTGGAATACTTGAAGATGTAGCTGATAGGTACCTACGACTATTATCAATCGCACCTCTCATACCTAAGTCTTATCAAACAACTCTTAAATATTTTTGAAATCACAGATATTTGGAGGAAGCAGTTGGTGGAACCTCTAGTGTTGGTTTATCTAGAAGTTTGCAAAGAATTAGGAGAAAGAAGCAATGCAATATTCCAGAGAATTTGGAAATATTTGGCGTCCGCATTAAAATTCATCCGGAAAATTTACACCTTTCCAATAATGGAAACAAATTTTTCATTAAAAGCACTAATCGCTGCGCTCTATTTATATCTCCCTCAACCAAAGAGTTCTCATATGTTTACAGTTTGTTAAGAACCCAAACCATTTTTCTGATGGATGGTACTTTAAAATGTGTCCCTCGAAAACCAAAGGCTTATCAACTCTACACAATTGGTACAATGTATAAAGGAATTGTAAGTTACCTACTTCTTATTTCACACTTTCATATTTTTAGCAATGCCCACCCACAGTAGTTTTTTTCCAACTTCATTAAGGATACCTATTTGGGTGGTTTGAACTTTCAACAAGTATTTTTACTAACGTGAAAAAAAATCAATTACTTACCTACGTACCTACATTTAAAAATTAGTGCTTTTTTCAAAATAAAAAATTTTCATAGGTTGAAAATTAAAAAAATTTCAATTTGGAAAAATACAATTTTTTGAAAATTTAGGTTCGCTAAAACACTGAACTCTCAAAAAAACGTAAAAATTGGCAATCATAAAAGATTTTAAAAACTCAAGATCGAACAATTTTTAAAAATTTGAAAAAAAAACAATTTTATGAATTTAAAAAATTTAAAAAAATTGAGTTGTTTTATAAAAAACTTTTGAAATTAAAAACCAAACTGTTTTAAAAAAATAAAATATACTGAGAAAATAAAAGAGAAAAATGAAGGTTACGAAATGTTAAAAAATTTAAAAATGTTTTTTTTTTAATCAAAATTCTTTGAAAAATTTTTAAAAAAGAAAAAAATAAGGAATTAAGAAAAATTGAAAAATCTAAAAAATAAAGATTTTCAAAAATTGGAAAATTGAAATTTATTCATTTTTTTCAAGATGATTCCAATTGTTTTTTGTCTGATGACGAATAAAACAAAAGACGATTATTTGTGGCTGCTGAGGGAAATACGTAAGGAAGAACGAGGGTGGAATCCTAAAGTAGCCATAACTGATTATGAAGAAGCGATGCAATCTGCACTTGAAGAAACTTTCAAAGATTGCAAAGTACAAGGCTGTTGGTTTCATTTTTCCCAGGTTTGTGTGAATCATTCAAAATTTGATTTCTTACTAGAGCCTACTTCTACTAATAATTATATTATTTTTGGTTTAGGCCATCAGGAAAAAATGTACCACCTTGGGGATGATATCTATGCTCCACGATGACCAACGCCTCAAAAAATTGGTAAAGAAAATTATGGCCCTTCCTCTGCTGCCACCAGATCGGATAGAAGATGGATTCTTAAAAATAGCAGAGGAAGCTTGTGAGAAGGAGTTTTTCGATGAGGAAATTGTGAGAAAATTGTTTACATATGTTCAAAAGCAATGGTTTCATAGTAAGTGAGATTTTTGCTGCTTGGCAGATTCTGTGTTTGAGAATTTAAAAGATAAATTTTAATTATGTACTTTGATTTTTTTTAGAGAAAGTATTTAATAGGATTTCAGTTCATAATACTGACATTCGAACCAACAATTTCATGGAGTCTTTCCATTCACATCTAATGAGACATATGGGAGGAAATAGGCAAGGTCGTCACCCCAATATCTGGCGTTTTGCGAGTAAGAAAATTGAATGCTTGAGTAATTCTAGTTATATCTACCTACTTATTCATTTTGATTTCTTCAAAAATTGAAATTTTCAATTTTTTTTGTTTTTTGTTATTGTAAATACAGAAGGATTGAAAAGAATTAATCATTCGTACAGTGCCAGAAGGATATCGGTTCAAAAGGACCAGTTGGAAAAATGGCCCATGAAATTGAAGTGGAAAAAGCAGAACCGAAATATTCGAAGGACTACCATCCGATTCAATGCGGGAATGGTTACTTCTTCATGAAGAGCAAGCCATTGATGGTGAGACTGATATACCTTATAATTAGTCTGGGAGTCAACATTTCCAGAATATTAATTTTATGTGATAATTAGTATTAGTGGGGAACCAAATCTGCCGAAAATGGGCCAAAACAATTGAAAATTGGGACCTGTCCGAAAAGTTAGTGTACGACCCTCTATTTTGAAAACCACCGACCTGCCGATCCGCATCTGTTGCCTCTAAGCACATCAAAAGCTCAAAAGTTCACAATTTTCGTGAACTTAACTTTTGGCCGAAAACATTGGTGATCGAAGTCGAAAGAAGATTTATGAATAGTTCTCAGCATTACTTAAGAGTAGGGATGACTTCTTAACTTCAAAATTTCCCAAAATTTTCATATGGGGTGAGTGTAAGGGAGCATCAACAAACTTATGCGTATGGGTGTGATATCTCATTAAGTATATAAGTTTTCTGGGCCATAGATTCGATTTTGACAATATTTTTTTCATTACAGGTAAGAGAGTGGTACCTACCTGTGTTCTTGATCATACATAGAATGACAAATTTTCATTTAAAAAATCAAAATCTTGTGAATTACATATTTTATGCAATAAGTAGACACATAATTATGAATAATTGAACATTCACCGGTAAAGAAAATTTAATCATGGTAAATAAACATCACATGGAGCTCACTCACACACTTTATTTAAATTGACATTACTGTTTTAATTCTTCAATCACTTTTTTTTAAATTTTGTCTTGCTTAGGTATTTTTTTTATTTTACTAGGTAATATCGCGACGTTATCTTTTTTTTCCAATTTCAATTTTTTCACTACTTTTTTTGACAGGTACTTTGTTTTGTTTTTCATTTTTTTATTTTATGGAACCAAAGTTGCAACTTTCTCAATTTTTGGAATAATTGAACAGTTTGTGCATTTTGAACTATTTTTAAAATTTCATTGGAATAATTGAACAGTTTGTGCATTTTGAACTATTTTTAAAATTTCATTAAGTATAGCGAGAGAAAGCTGAAAAATTGATCATATATGTACCTACTCGTGAAAATAATGGTTAAAAGGCTTTTATATTAATTTTAGACAAGAATGATTTCGCTAAAATCAGGTTACCTATTATCGTTTTGAAAGTGTTCTCCAGAGTTTTGTTTTCACTTATGGTACCTACCTGTCGTTATCATGAATCGTGTGATGAGTGTCTACCTATCGCATAAAATTATGTATGATTAAGAGCACAAGCACCCCTACCACCAATGAAAAAAATATTGTCAAAATCGAATTCTATGATCCAGAAAATGTGTATGGTATATTGATATATCACAAACCCATACGCACGCGTCTAATGATGCTCTTCTACGCCCACGCCCATATGAAAATTTTATGAAATTTTGAAGTTGAAAACTCATTCCTACTCTTGAGTAATTCTTGATGATGATTCATCAACCCCTTTAGACCCAATCATGCGACATTTATGAGAATTTTATGAAAAATTTGTGAATTTTTCAAATTTTCTTTTTCTCCCCCCCCCCCCTTTACACAGTTTTCCGGGGCTTAGGCAACACTCAGGGGTCGGCAAACCTACATATTCGTATTCAGCCCAAAAAATCATGTAATTTGCTATCAATGTTTTCGGCCGAAAGTTCACGAAAATTATGAACTTTTGAGCCGATGGTTTTCAAAATTGGGGTTCATATGTACATCAACTTTACAGGTCCCACCTTTCAATTGTTTCAGCTCATTTTCGACAGGTTCGATACTAATTTTCACATACAATTTCTATTCCGGAAAAGTTTTTTTCCTGGAGCTGTTTCTAGGGTAAATAAAATAAAAACGACTTTATAATTTATTATTTTCAGATCCTGCAGAGTTACCGAATGTCCAAGTTCATGAAGGAGAAGCTCATCTTCACGAGGAGCAAAATATTGATGGTGAGACTGACTTATGCTCCCATAAAATTTCTATTCTTGGAAGTTTTTTTTCCCAAAGCTGTTTGTAAGGATTAAATAAAATGAAAACGACTTACATTTCAATACTTTTAGATCCTCCCGAATTGCAAAATGTCCAAGTTTATGAAGGACACCATGAGGAAATTGAAGGAATTGAAGGTTAGCTTACTGGAATTATTATCTCTTTACAAATTTCTCTCCTCTCAAATTTTTTAAAAGTACAATATAGTTTTGATAGGTACTTTAAAAAAGAAAGAGCTGTTATAATTATGTACCTAGATTCTGTAATGAAATTAAAACAATTTGTTTTACAGGCGATTATGAAATTGAAGTTTACGAAATAGAAATGGAATAAGCCGAAGTGTCACAGATTTGTACTTTGAAATGAAGATTTATTTCTCAGAATTTTTTATTGTATGCTATAATTGTGTTAGGTACCTAAATGAAGATTCATTTCTCAGAATTTTTTATTGTATGCTATAATTGTGTTAGGTACCTAACTACCTATGTTAATGTAAAATGTTGGTTACCTATGTGTACAGTACACACGTTAATTTACCAATACATGAGGCGCAGGAGTACTAAAAAACGAGCATAGTACAATAAAATTTTTATTACCCAAATTGACTAAAAATTGAAGCACATTACACATGGATTTTAGGTACCTAGTTGTTTGTTTGTTATTGATTTTTTCCTTCTTTGAGAAAAAAGTTCAAATTCGTGGTTTTAAAACGTAATAAATTGAATGTTGCATACATTTTCTTTTTTTTTTTTTGAGAAATTTACTTTCAAAAATGATTTTGATTTTGTAATTTTGCAATATGGTTGTTTTTTAAAAAGAACACCTCTTATATGCTTTTCAATTACTGTTTGTATTAAGATGAAATGTTCTCGATTTGTATTTTGAATTTGAAAATGTAATCACTTTTCAGAATTTTTAGTAGTGTTACCTATGTTTTTACAGCTTCATTTTTCTCTTTGTTGTTTGTGTTCTTGTAAATAATGTTTGTTATTGCTTATTGCATATTTGCCTCTCTACCATTTATGAGGTATCTATTTTTTGTGGATAAGTAATGGTAAGGGGTAAGGATGTATGACTTTACCAAATAATTGATTTCAACACAAGCTATATTATGTACCTAGGTACACATTTAAAAAAAAAGTTTTATGGATTAATTTGGAAGTTATTTTCATTTACTCACTCCCATCTAAGAATTCTATAAAAAATAGGTAGTCTAATTTCCTCAGCTAAACATTTTAAAGTTGAAGCGGTTTTTTTTACAAACCATATAAGTTCAAAAACTGTAGGTAGATGATAAAAGAGACTTAGGACCGTATTCATAAACGATACTTAACCAAGTGATACTTAAGTAATGAATTTAAAATCAATTTTTGAGTCATTTTGAATAACAATTTTTTGATTAGTCAATAATAAATCTGTACTTGAGGATCTAATTATTCGATTTATTGTTGAAAAATCAAAAAATTGTTATTCAAAATGACTCAAAAAATTGATTTAAAATTAATTACTCAAGTATCACTTGGTTAAGTATCGTTTATGAATACGGCCCTAAGGCCCGAATTTTAAATCATACCTTAAAAATTAAGGTACTTATTAGCCTTAAAGGTTCCTTATCGCATTTTCAACCAATCAGAAAGCACGAAACGGTTCCTGAAAACCATTAAGGCTACCTTAATTTTTAAAGTATCATTTAAAATTTGGGCCTTAGGACTAGGGTGTAACTTTTTTCAGTCCATTCGAGTCCCTTTTCTCTTATACAGGTTCTCAACAAAACTGTTTGTATTTTTTCTTGTTCCTAATCATTACCAGACTACATGAAACAGCCGGGAACTACAATTTGGCAACGCTGTGCTAGTAGTCCGGGTTTATCATTGCGTCATACGGCGCGCGCGGTGTTTTTCTTTCGTAACTCAAAATTTTGAGTGAGAACATGGGTGTTTGAGACATGAAAAATGATCTACTCGTCGCCGTCTACAATCTCGTGTTTTTTTCAAAGTTCTAACGTTAACCAATTCGAAGTTATGAAAGTTCAAAGTTGAAAAAATTCAATGGACGATGTTTTAAATTGAAATTGCTCAAAATTTTGAGTGAGCACATGGGTGTTTGAGATATGAAAAATAATCTACTTTTCACGGGCTACAACCTCGTTTTTTTTCCCAAAGCTCTAGCTTGAACTGATCAAAAGTTTCAAAAGCTCAAAGTTTCGAACTTTCGTAACTGTTCAGCTTGAGTTTGAAATTATGTTTACACAAGTTCAAATCATGAACATGTGCAAATTCGTTCATTTTCATTTTAGTTCTGAAAATACAAAGTTTACTGGTTGCGATTTGAAATTCGAACATGAAAAATTATCACATTACTTCTATCATTATCACGTATTGCTTGTGAGTTTTGTATTTTCATCTTTTATTTTTGTAATTACATGATTAAAATGCACAATAATCAAGAAATAAATATAAATTTGAGCAGGCTGTAAGCTATTTTGCAACTTTTTTTTATTTCATTGGATAATGATGAAGGGGAAGATGATAGTGAGATTTTTCGGCAGAGAGACATCTCCCCGAATAAAAAGGAAATTATACTGATGTAATTCTATGGTGGTATAATTTTGAAAAATGCAGGTATTCGAAATTGGAAGTAATAAAGATCTTTATTTCGACTTTTTGACACATGTAGGTAATTAGATCAAAATAAATGAATAATATCGACTTCGAAATTAATTTCTACCTCATGTTCAGATCAAAAATTTAAACGGTATCTCGTACTATTTCCAATCATTCCCAAAGGAATAAAATTGTACATTTTTGTAAACGTACAAACCTGCAGTAGCCAGTAAATTTTTGTGAAGTGAGAAAATTTAAAATTCAATTTAAACGAACTGAATCTATCAGAAACGAAAAAATCTGATTGGCTATTCTTTGTTTACACACTATTTCAATTTGCGAAAACGCGTTTTCAAGCTCAAGCTGAACGCAACCAAGGGTGCATTCACTTTGGGTTTGAAATTATGTTTACACAATTTGAAATTGTGTATAAACTTTTATCATGTGCAAATTCGTTCATTTGAATTCAGAAACTGCTGGTTAGAACTTTTTTTGTCATTTGATTTACTATAAAATAGCCATTTAATTTTGGTAAGGTGACAAAATGATCGATTCAAATCATTCAGAAACGACGAGGAAATAATGTTTAAACACAATTTCAAATTGTGTAAACATAATTTCAAACCCAAAGTGAATGCCAGGGATGGTGGTCCGAAATGATTTCGTTCCGGACCATGTTCCAATGTTCCAAAAAAAAACCAAAACGGACCAGTTTCGTTCCAGAAATGGACCGAAACATTTCGTTCCAGTACCAGTTTCGGTCCAGAGCTGAGGTTTTGGACCAGGTTTCGGACCAGTTCCGGTTTCGGTCCAATTCTGATTTTTTTTCAACATGGATCCACAAGTTTTTGGTGTAAATTTGGATTTGACAAAATTCGTTTTTTCTTTGGTTTTTACGAGGCTTCAATAAAGTGCTCCTATTTTTCACCTTTTTAAATGTTTATAAGTCCAACTAGGTTTCTTTTTGTTTTATTTTTATAAGTTTTTCTTTTGTTTTTTGAAGAACATGAAATTAAAAATTCATTTTGCATAATTATCTAAATCACAAAAATTAAAAATTCAAGTTGGTTGGTTGGATGGTTGGACATTACTTTCAATTCTGTTTCCCAAATTGTTTCATTTTGATAAATAAAAAATGATGGACTTGAAAAAACGATGTATTTCTGTCTATTTTCATAATTCAGATTCACATACATGCTCTCAAAATCAAGCCAAATCTCCAAAAATCGCGAAAAATCACAGTTCAAAATTAAAAATCAAATTCTAAAATCAAATTATTGGTTGTTATCAGAGTATTTCTATCATACTCAAAGCTTTTAGAAAAAAAAAACTGGGCCGAAACTGGTCCGTTATTTATTTCGGTTCGGTTTCGGTCCAAGACTATGGACCGTTAATTTCGGTCCAGTTTCGGACCTCTAACTGAATTTCTTTTCGTTCCGGACCAAGGAATAACGGACCAGGACATTACGGTTTTTAGCGGTTTTTGTTTCGGACCATGTTTCGGACCATTTCGGACCGCCATCCCTGGTGAATGCACCCCTGATCATTCAGAAACGACGAGGAATTAATGTTTATACACAATTTCAAATTGTGTAAACATAATTTCAAACCCAAAGTGAATGCACCCCAGTGAGCAATTGAATATTGATCATTCAACTTCAAACGTCCATATCTTCCTAAGAAATGATTTTCAAGACCTGAGATCAATTTTATTGGATTTTCTGACGTTTTTTACATCACAACAATAAAGTTTTTTGCCCGAATGACCCTAATCAAATGAGAAATTTTTTTTAAAAAAACCCCAAAACCCTAACCGGAACCTTAACCCGGAACCCTTACCTTCCGGGCAACCAGTAACCAAGAACCCCTAACCTTTATTCTAAAAATTGAAAAACCTTAGAACCCTTCACCTTCATTTTTTCACAAAAACCTTTACCCAAACCGAAAACCTTTATTTTTTTATAAAGGTTTTCCATCCCTGAGAAAAACCTGGCATATTCTTTTCCCAAAACAACCTTAGATTTTTACATTGCATTAGCAGTCCATATTAAGTGTAAGGTCGATGGGAAAATAACAAATTTAAAATTATTTTTTGTGCGAAATTTTTTTTCACAATAACTGTTAAAAGTCAAAATTTTAAAATGGACTATTATGGGGCTTCATGATATAATTACGCCGAGGGTCGAACGATATGCTGTAAGTGTAATGTAATTTCCATCGAGCACAATGTGTTCAAAGTCCAATCACTATATTTGAGAAAGGTACTTAGGTGTACTAAAATTCAGTTCACTTTCACCTAAGTACCTTTCTCAAATATTGATTTCAGACTCATTATATGGTTAATAATGTTTCAATCTTTCAATTACATTACAAGCAAGAAGCAATCAGCATAGCATTCAGCAGTTGAGACTAGAGATGAATGACAAATAGAATAGGATAAAAATATAGAACAATTTATTTTCAAATTTTTTGTCAAGTTTGGTGATCAAACAGGTATGATCTTATTATTAGAGTTTTTCGAGTTTTTATTTTTCTTAAATTTTTAGCCATTGCACCATATCGTTACTGTTGCGAAAGGACTAGAGATACTTTCTATTTAGTATTTATACAAATTTTTCGAGAACCATTCCAAAAGTGGTCAAGGATCATTTGGTACCTACGGGTCCTACGGGTTGTTGTTTTTTAAACAAACGCTTCAATTAAAGCAGTAAGATTTTAGACAACTTTATGCCTAAAATCTTTTACAGATGATTACCTTTCACCAATAGTGTTTACCATTACTTACAAACACGAACAGAAAAAAATGCAAAAACCCTGTTCGTGATCGGCTACTGCCCATCCGCCTTGTTTTAACTAATGGACTGGCAATCCATGTAATTTATACAGGGTGTTTCAAAGTTGACCGCGCTCCTTCCAACCGGTGAGTGGGCCACTCATCCTGAGTCGAAGTATGTATGTTTGCCTAACCTTCAAACTGCAGGGGCTGAGTTATGCTCTTTGAAAAATTTTTTTTTTTGAATTTTGTTTCGCACTTTCTACCGAGCGTTACTCGACAACCAAGATAGGTAGAAAGTTGCGCTTTGCGGCAACGGATAGCCCACTTTCTCTAGAATTTTTCTATGCGGTTGATAATTTTTGAAGGGGAAGTAGGGTGGCTGTACCGCATGGAATATTCGAAAAAAACGTGTAAAAAAATTGACGATTTTTTCTATTTTTGTAAATTTTTAAAAAAGTTGTCCTCTATTGAGTGTATGATTATTATTGTTTCTAGAAGAAAAAACTTTGTTCTTTCCAATGGAGCAAACCCCACTCCTCTATCTTGCTTGAATCAAAAGTTATGAGCGTTTAATTTTGTGAAAAATACAAGAAAAACCTCACTTTTTTGATTTTTCAAATTTCAAAAATTTCTATCTTCGTAACCAAATGAGACCGGGATATGGGATTTGCAGCATTCAATTAACGAAGTATTGCACTACATAAAATCGAAATAATATCTTCAAGTTCTTCATTTAAAAAAATTTTTGTCAAAAAAAATTCGAAAAATTTTTCATTAAAAATTTTTATTTGAAAAATTGAGGTATATCATTCCTATGCTGTGTAGTGCTATACTTGGTTAATTGAATGCTGCAAACCCCATATCCCGGCCTCATTTGGTTACGAAGATAGAAATTTTTGAAATTTGAAAAATCAAAAAAGTGAGGTTTTTCTTGTATTTTTCACAAAATCAAACGCTCATAACTTTTGATTCAAGCAAGATAGAGGAGTGGGGTTTGCTCCATTGGAAAGAACAAAGTTTTTTCTTCTAGAAACAATAATAATCATACACTCAATAGAGGACAACTTTTTTAAAAATTTACAAAAATAGAAAAAATCGTCAACTTTTTTACACGTTTTTTTCGAATATTCCATGCGGTACAGCCACCCTAGTTCACCTGCAAAAATTATCAACCGCATAGAAAAATTCTAGAGAAAGTGGGCTATCCGTTGCCGCAAAGCGCAACTTTCTACCTATCTTGGTTGTCGAGTAACGCTCGGTAGAAAGTGCGAAACAAAATTCAAAAAAATTTTTTTTTCAAAGAGCATAACTCAGCCTCTGCAGCTTGAAGGTTAGGCAAACATACGTACTTCGACTCAGGATGAGTGGCCCACTCACTGGTTGGAAGGAGCGCGGTCAACTTTGAAACACCCTGTATAATCAAAGCACTCGACCATATCAAAGCCAACAAGGCCTGACTACAAGCTTTGTGACGTCACAGGTGTAGGCGATCAGATTCAAATAACTTTTTCTCATTTTTTATTTTTTTAAAATGAACGCGTTTTTTGCTTTAAAGCAAAAATCTTAGAACATGGATATGTCAATAAGATATACCATACTCACAAATTTAATATAATTCTTCAGGATGTTCATCAACTTATATTCAACATAGGATGTACTCCTTTCAATACCCTTAAGGTATGGCAGCTTCATTTAGTTACTGTGTTACCGCTATTAAGCTGGGTTTATACTCACCGTAACTGTCCGTAACTGTCTGTAACTTTTTTACAGAAAAGTAGAATAATTTTTACTTTTCCGTAAGACGCTGTAGAAAATATTCTGTAACATACCGTAACGTTTTACGGCCAGTATAAACTACTCCGTAACACTATGTAGTTTTTACTTTTCTGTTAAATAAAATTACGGCCTGTTACTGTGAGTATAAACCCAGCTTTACACAGGTCTGAAGACACTTTTGATTACCATCAAGGAGAGGGATGCACCATACACTCAAACTAGTGCATATCTTTCCAACTACTATCTCTCAGACAATCATTTTCCGGAAATCTTTCCCAACTTTCTGTCCGACATTCTGTCTAACTTTCCACCTAACATTCCATCTAATGCTCCATCTAACTTCTTCGAGTCTAACATAATGTCATTATGTCTTAATTTAAAAATGTTACTGCCTAACGCTCCATCTAATATTCCATCTAACTTTCCATCTAACATTCCGTCCAACTTCTTCCAGTCTAACATGATGTCATTAAGTCATAATCTAAAAACATAACTGTCTAAAACTTCATATAACACTCAGTCTAACTTTCTATCTAACTTTCCGTCTAATAATCCGTGTAATGTGCGACCAAATTTCCGATCAAATTCTGATCGATCAAATTCCCGATTGAATTTCCGAACGAATTTCCGAACGAATTTCCGAACGAATTTCCGAACGAATTTCCGAACGAATTTCCGAACGAATTTCCGAACGAATTTCCGAACGAATTTCCGAACGAATTTCCGAACGAATTTCCGAACGAATTTCCGAACGAATTTCCGAACGAATTTCCGATCGAATTTCCGATCGAATTTCGGATTATCTTCCTGATTTTTTGACCTACTTTCAGATTGAATTTTTGATCAACTTTTTGACCAACTTTTTGACTGTCTTTTCGACCGACTTTTTGACTGACTTTTTGATGAGAACCATGAACAGATATAACATCCATCTACCCAGTTAAATATATTCCTCTTCCTCTTATCTATATACCTTTCAGGACATATAATATTTGTTGTCTCATATTACATCCATCCACCTAGTTGAAGATCTTCTTCTTCCTCTTATACAACTTTCTAACATAATATTGCTATGTCTCAATTTACCATATTATTTTCAAGTTTTTTCAAGTCTAACATTACGTCGTTATGTTCTGATCTACCACAACTGTTACATAACCATAACAAACATGATGTCTAACATAATATTATTATGTCTGGATCTACAATTCAATTTCATTTCCAAGTTTTTCAAAGTCCAACATAATGTCATTATGTCTTGATCTACCATAACCGTTACAGTTACATTCACCGTTACATAGGTAAACATAACAAACATAATGTCTAACATAATATTATTATGTCTGGATCTGGAATTCAATTTAATTTCCAAGTTTTTTAAAATCCAACATAATGTCATTATGTCTTGATCTGCCGTAACCGTTACGTTACGTAACCGTTACGTTACGTAACCGTAACGCTTTTCAAAAATTTTACCCCCCAGGCCTAAAGACATATCCATGTCAAAAAGAGCCTCTCCGCATAAGATGGTGAATTCCGCACTCTCATCGATTGAGCTGAAACTCACCCAAAATGTTAGTATTGATGTAAATTCACCTCAAAAATTTTTTTGGCTCGATCCCCCCACCCCAGTCCGAATAAAATGGCCGTAAATGTCCAAAATTCAAAAATTCGTATCTCCAAAGGGGGTGGTTCAAAAATTTCGAAATTTTCACAGAAAATAGTTAGTGGGTAGATGTATACGTGAGAATTTTTTCAAATTTTTTTTCGCGTATTTGAGGGGGTTTTGAGGGGTTTGAAAATTTCAAAAATTCGTAGAAAAAAAAATCGGGGGACCCCGGCTGGAATTTTTTTTAAAAAGTTGGTCCCACCCTCAGGTATAACATATATTTTTTTCAGACCCCGAGGAGGGGTGCAACATGGTCAAAAAAAATAAAAACAACAAAAAAACACGTTTTTAACGTTTTTTTTTTTGCAATTTACTCCCTTTAAGACAAATATTTTGAAAAAAAATTAATTTTTGTGGAATACATTTGAAATGAGCCAGAATTACACTTTTTGATCATTGGGCTCAGAGGCCTTCCGACCGGGGGGGGGTGTCTCACCCCCCAAGCATTTTCCAGTTGGAAAAGTTGGGTGAAGTTGGCAAAAAGTTGGCACTTGGCAGAAAAGCGCGAGTGATAAAAATTGAGAAACGTTGTGAAATATTGAAATTGAAAAAAAAAAAATTAAAATGGCAGTGTTGTAAATTATTCATTAGAAAATTTCGTAGGTACCTATGTGAGATTTGTTAGATTAGTGACGTACCGATAGGGGGCTAACTTCCTCCCCCTGAGGAAATTTTTTACTCGTAAGTTGGGAAAATTAAACATTTCAACACATTAGTTGGGAAAATTGGACAGTTGAATTAATTTTTTTGATGAAAAATAATAAATAAAATGGTTATTTTAAAAGTTGGAAATCAACAAAATTTTCATTTGTTCCAACTCAAAATTGGTAACTTTCCCAACTCGAAAATGGCAAATTTCCAGACTCAAAATTGGTAATTTTCCCTACTCAAAATTGGTTATTTTTCCAACTCAAAATCAGTCGTTCTCCCAAGTGATGAGTAAAAATGTCAGTTGGGACGATTGGTAT
Source organism: Pseudococcus viburni (assembly GCA_033439095.1). Lineage (NCBI taxonomy): Eukaryota > Metazoa > Arthropoda > Insecta > Hemiptera > Pseudococcidae > Pseudococcus > Pseudococcus viburni. Next base: position 13,135 of record JAVBJF010000803.1, on the reverse strand, counting down.
TTATTTTTTAAATGAAAAATGAATAAATAAAATGGTTACTATTTTAAAAGTTGGAAATCAACAAAATTTTCACTTATGAGTTGGGAAAATTAGTCATTTTCCCAACCTTTTCCAACTGAAAATTTATCATTTTCCCAGCGAAGAATTAAACCGTTGTAATAAATGTTTTTTTAGGAAAAAAATGATTAATTATCTTGCATTTTGAAAATTTTCACCCGTCAACCAAAAAAATTTTATATAGTTGTACTTGTAATTTAAAAGAGATTTTTTCGCATTTTTCTTCAAAGTTATTCCAAATAATTGCATTGTTCTTGTTCTCCTTAAAACTTATTTTTGATATTTGAAAATCCAATTTTTTAAAAGCTTTGGCCTCGCTACGCTCGGCCTTGGTATATTTCTGCTTTAATCATTTCAAAGTAGAAGCAGTCGATTTTTCATTAAAGTTTATTCTTCCAAAACACTATTTTATTGCACATTCAATTTGAGATTTTCTAAAATTTTCGCCCTCGCTTCGCTCGGGCTAACTCCATTTTTTTTCATTTTAAAAAATCTAACTGTAAAGTTTTTAAAAATTATTTCATTTAAACAATTTTTCTAAAACTTGATTTTAGAACCTTTTTAATGAAGCAACTTCACGTTTTGATTTCTAAACATGATTTCAAGTTTTTAATTTTTCTCAAAGTTGATTTTGATTTTTATAATAGGTAGGGTAGGTGCTCCACCTATGGCCATACCCCCATCTATGGCCACTTTCACATTCAATTCTAAATATCTAAGCTCTATCATGAGTTTATGAAGTGATTTTTTTTTTAAGTGTAGTAGTAACGCAGCTACATATCATACAAATATTTATTTATTATATACCCCAGTGATGCCTTCTTTAAAATTTCATCTGTGGAAAACCTATTGTGCTATTGTTTATTCTTAGGCAGTTGCCTAAGAAATATGGCGAATTTCAATAGAGCTGAATCAATATATTTTGAAAGTTTTTATTGTTGGGGTGTATTTTTAGTGAATCATTACACTATAAGAAACTAAAAAAATATGTAGATACCAATTTTTTTTTTGTTTTTAAATTAAATTATGCCTATGGCCAGTATAGGAACACTGTAATATGCAAAATTACCATTTATGGCCACCAAGTGGCCATAGATGGAATACAGCGGTTTCCATCTTTGGCCACCGATAAAAATTATGTAAAAATGATCAGATTTCTTTGGAGATGATAAAAATTACATAAGAATGATTGGAAATCTTTGGCCACTAATAAAAATTCTGTAAAATCTTCAGATATCTTTGGCCACTACTTAATAAAAAAAAATTCCGCTACAATACTCAGATTTGTAGGTATCATTTTTCTATAGATTTCTATTGACGAATAAATTTTTTATAAATTTTGGCAAATATGGTACGAAATGTGGAAAACTTTGTACGAAAAAATACAAGAGAACCCTTCACCAAGTTCGTTTGCGGAAATATTTTCAAATCAAATTGATCCTTCAAGTCATCAAAATTCGTGTGAAGATCAAAATACGGTTGATTTCCAAAATGATGTTTTTGCTACTATACCTGAAGGCACTTATGAATTTGAATTCCCTGAATTGGATTGCTCGGAGCTCGTATATGAAGATAACGATAGTTTTGACGATGTATTGATCAGAGATCAAGAAACTTTTGCTGTTCCAAATAATATACCAGCATCTCCAAACTCTCCGCAGTCATCAGTCATCTATAACTCTATCTGCGACTATAATCTCGCCACCTCCCAGGGCAATGTCTAGTACTTTGACAACTCTGTCTTCAAATAATTCTGTTCAACCAAAAATGTCTGAAAATTCAGCTCTATGTACCCAACCTCTGACAAACTTATCTGCTACTGAGATCTCATATCCGACTACTCCAGCTGTTGCTGTTCTGTCATCATTATCACCAAACATTGTTAATCAACTAGTCATGCCAAGAAATCGAGGTCTATCTGTACTATTGCCAGTTCCATTTGTCCGAAATTCTGTGAATTCGTATGCCAAATTTCCTGGTCGTCAATCTTTATTTGCACCTAGAACACGAGGTGGTTGAGTACATATGCCTAGTGCAGAGGCGTGACGAAGCAATATTTCTGGGGGGGTGAAGCTCAAATTTTCCCAACTATTTTCCGAGAAATTCCCAACTATTTTTCCTACTTCCCAAAAAAAATTCCGAACTAGGTAATTTTTATCGTGGCTGCCCAGGTGTTGTGAAAAAAAAACAAATAAACACACTTGACAAAATTTCAAATTTCAACTTGAATGCAGCCTTGAATGGCAGTGATATGGACAGAGACGAAACTTAGGCAAAAGTCTGAAGGGGTGAAAATAAAAGATTTGCTATTTACATTTTCAAAAAAAGGGAACTTTTCATAAATTGCACGCAAGCCATTGCAATTTTTACCTTGTTTCAGTAAATAAAAAAATCTAGGTTAGACTAGGTAACGTATGTATTGATAATTATTTTGTTAAGATTTATACAGATTTAATAATGTGTTGAGCCCGAGCGAAGCGAGGGCAAATTTTTTTAGCGAAAATAGACTTTCAAAAATTGAAAATTCAACACACTTCTCTCATTGAGATTTTCCAAAATGTGACCAATACTTTCGAATTCTTCTCTATTCCTGCTTTCTATTTTCAACATCGTGGTCACTGACATCACAACAAATAGAAAAACAATTTGCAAGATATGGAACGTAATATTTAACCCGAGCGAAGCGAGGGCAATTATTTTTTTTGAAAAATGTATGATAAAATAAGCAAAAGAACCACTATTCTGAATTCCTTCTTAAAGATTTTTGAAAAGCGTGTCTTGAAAAAAAACAAAGGGGTTCAATAGTGATCATTTGGCGAAAAAGGGTGGCTTTAGTGACTAAGCGTGAAAATAGGGGACAGCCATTTAAAAGCTGATTTCTGTCTGAGGCCTGTAACACCAATAATAAATGAGAAGGAAATTTTTTCCCCCTTCAAAAAGTATTCAATATTGTCTGAGATAGAAGATGAGAGTGTTCATATCATTGTAAGTAGCGAGGGCGAAAATTTTTGAAGAAAAAGTATATACAAAAGCTGAAATTTTTTCATTTTTCAAATTAATAGGTGAAGTCCTCAACTCATACTTCTTAAGTAATTACATTGGTTTGCTTAGGTGTTGGTATATGCCCGAGCGAAGCGAGGGCTAAAATTTGAAAAGTTAGTGATTTTTAAAACAAAAATTATTATTTTTTCAATAGATTATTCTTTGAAAAATTTCTATTACTTCCATATAAAAAATTTGTGATTTTAAATGTTTTTTTAAACGAAATTTTAGCTATTTTACACAATTTGCTATCAACTTTTTCGATATTCTCAATTTTTTTCAACGTTCCCAAGTACAACTTTTCAAAAACTTGGGAATTTTAACTTTTTTGAATCTAAACTTGAGAGAATTGGAATAAGTTGGGAAAAAGTTGGGAATCCCAACTTCACACAATTTTCCAAGTCCAAATTAGGGATTGTGATATTCTCAATTTTTTCAGCTTTCCCAAATCCAAACTTCAAAAAAGTTGGGAAAATTTGGAAAAAAGTTGAAAATCTCAATTGTACCCAGTTTTCCTAAAATTTGATTTGGGATTGTGATTTTCTTAAATTTTTTCGACTTTTCAAAATTCAAACTGCGGAAAAGTTGGGACAAGTCCCAACTTTTCCCAATTTTCCCACTTTTTCCTGATTTTCCCAACTTTTATCAACTTTGGAATCGTCTGGGGGGGTGACGCACCCCCCCACACCCCCCCGTTAGTCACGCCTCTGGCCTAGTGTTATATCCCATTAGGAATGGAGACAGAAAAAAATTCAATTGGAGGAGAAGAAAGCTAATGAGGAACTGGAAAAACAGAAAATTAGAGATGAAAAGCAGCATTTACGAGAAGAAATTAAAGCTTCGATTGAATAAAGAAAAACAGCAAGAGAAAGAAGAAAAACGAAGAATTAAAAAAGAAAAGCTGGTTGATAAAGAGAACAAAAAGGGTAGAAAACTAAAAAACCCAGTACCCAGTAAGTCCAAATGAAGCATTGACTTGAGTATCTACTTACATAAAATAGTAATTTATCTAAGCAGGTACCTGTATTCAATAAATATAATTTTCAATAAAATTTTTCGAGTATAATTTGTAAAAAAAATCATGTGGCCAAAGATGGAAACCTTTTGTGGCCATAGATGGAAAAAGTGGCCAAAGATGGGGGTTGTCGAAATTTTTTTTAAAAACCAATTTTTAAATTACTTTTTGGTTATTTGGGACTACGAATGAACAATATTTCGAATCCAGACACTCCAATTTGTCAAATAAAATTGAGTACACACTGAATGATTCATTCAGTTTATCGTAAACGTCTCTCAAAGTTGAAAAACTCTTAAAGTGGCCATAGGTGGCGCGGCTACCCTATACTTTTAGGTTCAACGGTTCAAGTAAGATATAGTTAAGCAGGGTCACACCTAAAGAGGCAGAGGGCAAGTAAGTCCTCAAAACGATTTTTTTGAGGACCTCCTTTCAGAAATCATAATCCAAGTCTGAAATTACTCCCCAAAATCACGATCCAAATCACAATTCTTCAATCAATCACTGAAATTACCTCCCAAATAAAAAATTTTCAAAAACTTCGGCCTCGCTGCGCTCGGCCTTGCTGTATTTTTCTTTCTATAATTTTAAAATACTTAATTCAAATACTACAAAAGTGATTTTTTTGGTATTTTTCTTCAAAATTATTTCAACTACTTTTATTACATTCTATCTTCTTAAAACTCATTTTCGATGTTTAAAATCAAAATTTTCAAAAGTTCTGGCCTCGTTGTGCTCGGCCTTACCACATTTATTTTGTTAAAGTAAAAGCAGCCAATTTTTCATTTAAGTTTATTAATCCAAAATATTGTTTTATTGCACCTTAAATTTGAGGTTTTCTAAAATTTTCGCCCTCGCTTCGCTCGGGCCAATTTCATTTCTCTCATCGGCTATTCATATTAATGCTACGTTTAGTACAAAATATCTCTTATTAAATTTCAAATTTTATTGAAATTTTTCACCCTTGCTTCACTCGAGACAAATAAGACAATTCCAAATAAGGGGTTTTCATTTACAATGAAATTGGCCATGGAAAAAATTCGAGATTGTAACATTTTTTTGTTATTAAGTATCATTTTTGAATCTGTTTTTATATGGGCCAAAAAAGTGGTAATTTCTATTCCTAAATAAATTTTTTTAATGAATATTGCTTCCGCAATGTTTTGAGAAAAATTAGCATTGGTAAAATTTAAAAAAAAATCAATCGGCAAATTTGGAAAAATTAGTTGGCAAATTTGGAAAAATTAGTTGGCAAATTTGGAAAAATTAGTTGGCAAATTTAAAAAAATTAGTTGGCAAATTTGAAGTTCTCACCCCCCCCCCCCCCAGAGCATATCGCTTCGGAAGGCCTCTGATTGGGCTACAAACCGATAATGATAGCATCGCCGCTGCCCGTGTAGTACAGTCGCAAACTGTAAAATATTCAAGAAACGTGGCTATTCATTAGATACAAGATATTGAACTTGATATCGAATAAATGGCATCAAATATTTCGAAATATATTCGTCAGCCAGGACATCGCATGAGGTATGCAAAATACCTACCATTTTGACAGAACTTTTTACCCCCTGACTCCTCAACTGCGATTCTAGGTAGGTACCCTTGCAAATGCCTAGTTTTGTTAGTCAAGGTGTCTACTTGTCATATTTGCAATTCAAAATGGTTCGAAATCCTTTATATTACGTACAGATATCCAAATATTCGAAAAAACTGTAAAATTCATCAAAATTGGAAATACCGCGGCTCTTCCTACTCCTCCCCATGAAGACGTGTGAAGCTCGTAGGTATATGAGTCTATAGATCGGGTTTGAGGTCTATTTTTCGAATATCGTATTGAAAATTCGTTTCTGATCGATGTGTGAGGTGTAGGAGCCAAAAACCACGATTTTCGGGTATTTTTCATGAATATTGGTAATTAGGGGTATTTTAAATTTGAAATTTGGGGCGCTTAAAATTATCCGATTTTGAAAGTAATGGCATATTCGTGTTCAGGGAGGTTGAAATATACGAAATCAAGTTCAAAAACGCCGAATTTGATCAACCCCGCCACATAGGGGGGCTGGGACCTCAAAATACCACCCCCTGCACCCCCCTATGGTAGATAGAAATAGGGTCCCGTTCTCTAAAATTTTGTTTTGGTCTTATTGTTCATCATACCAACTTTCATGCTTCTTTCATAAAACGCCACGTTTCTTGAATATTTTACAGTTTGCGACTGTACTACACGGGCAGCGGCGATGCTATCATTATCGGTTTGTAGCCCAATGATCAAAAAGTGTAATTCTGGCTCATTTCAAATGTATTCCACAAAAATTAATTTTTTTTAAAAATATTTGTCTTAAAGGGAGTAAATTGCAAAAAAAAACGTTAAAAACGTGTTTTTTTGTTGTTTTTATTTTTTTTGACCATGTTGCACCCCTCCTCGGGGTCTGAAAAAAATATATGTTATACCTGAGGGTAGGACTAACTTTTAAAAAAAAATTCCAGCCGGGGGTCCCCCCCCCCGATTTTTTTTTCTACGAATTTTTGAAATTTTCAAACCCCTCAAAACCCCCTCAAATACGCGAAAAAAATTTGAAAAAATTCTCACGTATACATCTACCCACTAACTATTTTCTGTGAAAATTTCGAAATTTTTGAACCACCCCCTTTGGAGATACGAATTTTTGAATTTTGGACATTTACGGCCATTTTATTCGGACTGGGGTGGGGGGGATCGAGCCAAAATTTTTTTTGAGGTGAATTTACATCAATACTAACATTTTGGGTGAGTTTCAGCTCAATCGATGAGAGTGCGGAATTCACCATCTTATGTGGAGAGGCTCTTTGATTCATTGATTTCGCTAATTTTTTTTAAATGAATAATTGTAATATTGAAAAATAATATTATTGAACTTATTTTTTATTTATCTGCATCATTTTTTATTGATCTACATCGAATAATATAAGTAATAAAATTGAAAATAATAAGATATTTCTTTTCTGTTGACCAGCAACCTAGATATCCGCTTGAAAGTCGTAAGTTGTGTACTCAAACTCGCCAATTAATTCTTTTTCTTTTATTTAATACGGATGCCAGCATCTGAAAAAAAGAAAATGTAATCATTTGATTAATAAATTGAAGAAAAATATTTATTTGTTATAAAATAACAACATGCAATTTATAAAGGTAATATAGGATAGAAAATAAGGAATGAATAAATTGAATTCTAAAATAAACGAAATGATCAACCCTTGAAGGTTTCTAGTTTTCTTTTACGCGAATTATTAATGGCAGATGGGTCTTTGATGCGATCAGTGTTGTTAGAACGAAATGAACGGGAACAGAAACGGAAACCAAAAAACGAAATTAACGCTATTTTTACGATGAACAGAACCGAAAAAAAGAACTGAAACCCAAAAATGAAAGAACGGAATCAGAACCGAAAACTCGGAACCAAAAATTTTGTTCTCTAAGTTCTGAACAGAAACAAAAAATAAAGTTTTGAGAAAACCGAAAACAGAACAAGAACCGAAAAAAATACCGTTCTTTTCGGTTCTTTTCGGTTCTTCACACGTTTTTTTCCGAAAAATAAAATAATTACCATCATTTCTTTTCATTTTTTTAAAGAGAGAAAAGAAATGAGCAGAAAGTGAAAAAAATTACAATTCCACATTTCCTCACAGGAAATTTCAGAATTTTTTTACTTGGTTTTCAGTTTTTTAGTAAACTCCTATTCTATGTACGAACAACGGCAAAACCAAAAATGAATCTACCAAATTGTAATTTTTTTCACTTTCTGCTCATATCGCAGCACTGAAAACGATCTTTTGTACCCATGGATTACCAAAAAAACTTTACAGCGATAATGGACCGCCTTTCTCAGCACCAGAATTTGAACGTTTCTTGCAATCATACTCTGTTGAACACCAGACATCAAGCCCAATCAACCCCCAATCAAACGGCACCGTTGAAAGCAGGGGTGGAAAGCTACATAATAAAAATAAAACTTTCAGCTTAAGCTTTTGAATTTGAAAATAAGGCTTTAGCTTTTGGCTTTCAACTTTACAAGTGGGATCGACTTTTCCATGTTTAGCTTTTTTCGGCTTCTAGCTTTCAGCTTTCGGCTTTCGGCTTTCAGCTTTCATCTTTCAACTTTTTACATAGGACTTTCAGCTTTTAATGCAATGTGATGCAATGCAATAATTTTTTTTTAAATTCATTTTCAATGTAATACCATTTTTTATAAATTTTTCTTTTAAAATGATGTATATCGGTAGCATTTTCTTTAAAATAGTACTTTATCCCCCTGTGTAACTAAAAAAATGACAATTTCACATTTTAAGATAATACAGCTTAACAGCCACAAAAATAAAGCTTTCAGCTGGCTTTAGCTTTAGAACTTATACAGCTTTGGCTTTCAGCTAGCTGTTCAAAGCAGTCAAATGATCGGATTTTTTCAGCTTTTGGCTTTAGCTTTAGCTGGCTTTCCACCCCTGGTTGAAAGAGCCATCCAGACAATAAAGAACCGTATATTGAAAGTCAGAAAGGACAAGAAAGATGAAAACATCGCTGTAAGCTGTACTCGAATATAACACAACTAGGGCCCTATAGTTTCACTCAGGTGAAATTGTCCGCCATTTTTACTATTAGAAGAAAATTTTTTAAAAATGTATCATTTGCATATAATTATAAAATTTTTGAATGAAAATGAAAACATGTGTTGAATAATACACTTATTTTTAAATATCACATCATTTTGTCCAATTTTAACATTTTTTTTGAAAGAAAAAAAAAAATACAAAAATTGGGAATATTAAATTTAATGAAACTGAAAAAAGTAGTTATACCATTCGAAAGCGATTTTAATTCTCTTTCGAAATTGTTATTACAAAAAATTCCAAAAATTCAGTACTTTTCAAGTTATTTAGAGAGAAAACTAGTGTTATTGCCATATACTGCTCAGGGCTGCGAGAACGAACGAAGAACAAGAACAAAGAACAGAAGAACAGAGCTTTTTCTCAAAGAACGAACGAAAGAACGAACATTAAAAAAAAAGATTTAAAAGAACACAGAACTAAAGAAAGAACAGAAATTTCAGTTGTGGTTCGCGAACAAAAGAACGAGAACTGTTCTCTCTGATCTTCAGGTTCATTCTCGTTCTTGTAAATTTTTGTTAAAATTCCGAATTTTTCATGTTTTTTTTTACTTTAAAATTTTTTTTTAATTTTATTGGTTTGAAGTTGATTTTACGCAACTCTACCTACAAAATTATTGAAAAAACATCAAAAGAACGGGAACGGGAACAAGAACAGAAGAACAAGCTTTTTGAAAAGAACAAGAACGAGAACGGAGAACCAGTAGAACAACTAGGAAGAACGAACGAACGAACGAACATATGATTTTTTTTTTGATTTTGGGAACGAAAGAACTGAGAACGAGAACAGATTTTCCTTGTTCTCGCAGCCCTGATACTGCTATAGTAAACTGCTTCTGCTTATGGTAAAAATGGCGGACAATTTCACCCATTGAAATTATAGTGCCTTAACACAGCAGAAAAGGAAAACCCAAATGCGCCATCTACGGTCTAAATGGGTCAAAACCTTCGTACTCTCCTTCCTCTGCCTACCTTTATGAAAAAAAAGAGACCCCAAAGTGATCTACTAGCAGAAAGAGGCCTGAGTACAAGTTTTGTGACCTCACAGGTGTAGGCGATTAATGGCAGAAATTTACACGGGTTTATATGGGAGAATGTGCGTTTTTCAATTTTTTATTCGAAGGGGAGGATGATTTTCATAATTTTTGGATCAAATCTTATATGAAATTCTACGAGCTTTCCGATGGTGTAATTATTTTTTGATTTTGTGCAACAGTTTTCTTATAAACTGAGATAAACAAAAGGAAAACTTGAAGTTGTTGACGAATTATTGAAAAATAAATAAAAATTGATCGTCGAATAAAAACGAATATACCATTAGAAAGAGCATGAAAAATGCTACATTTCGTCCGTTTCATGTTTTTTTCCATGCGGTATACTTTTTGAAGTACATCGTTTCAAATGTTTGGGTTGAAATATTTCAAAAAATATAGCACATGAAAAAAAAACATTATATGAACAAAATGTAGCATTTTTATGCTCTTTTTAATGGTATATCAGTTTTTGTTCTATGATCAATTTTTCTTATTTATTTTTCAATAATTTGACGACACCTTCAGATTTTTTTTCGTTTATCTCAATCAATACATACATACATACATACATACATGCATGCATACATACATATGTATATATATATATGGATCACACTAACCTTGCGAGACCCGTTTTGCAAAAGGAGATAATACAGGCACTGTGAGGCCCGAAACTTTAAAAATCGGCATAAATGAAGGGTCGGGTAATACCGCCGATGTGTGGAGCGGAAAAAATAATAGAAAATGAGACGAATTTCACTGTGCAAGCGCCATCCCTTTAGCTTGATTCGTATTTGAATGGCGCATGGTTGGAGTTTCCAAATGTTGCTGTGTGCAGAGAGGCGAGGTAAATCATATACAAAGATATACAAACGACCTTGCGAGACCCTCTGCCTACAGACTCCTGAGTATGCATACATCATGAAAAACCACTTTATATGGCATGACGTTGCGAGACCCGAAATCGGGTCTCGCAAGGTAAAAACGGGCCTATAAGGATAGCGAGATTTCCAAAACGGGTCTCGTAAGGCTGCAGCATGCCTGTATATATATATGGACCAACATATCCTCGACGTCACCTTTTATAAACAGTACCTTTTCGTCACCACCTTTAAATATGCTTCTGTTGGTTTCTACACATCGTATTTAAAACCAGCATAGTTTTTATAGTATTATAACGTCTTTGCTGCATTCAATTCAAATGAATATGCAGGTGGCCTAAATCAATGATCGATAGTAGAACAAAGGATTTTAAAATTTATATATAGTAGGTATATACATAACCTCTACGTCACCACAAAAAAAAGATCGCGACCTCATGTGCATGGTGAAAAAAGCAGTTTTAAGCCAGTATACACAGGGAGACGTCTGCGTAACCACCAGACACCTCTGTCACCTTCGTTTTGGGTTAAAAAGAGTAGTTTTAACTTGATATGCACAGGGAAACGCCTTCGTCACCGGCAAAACGCCTTCGTCACCGATTTCGGTGACGGAAAGGATACTTGCCTATATAAACGGTGACGAAGAGGTACTGTTGGCATATATATATATAGGTAGTAATATCCGTACATGTGAGCCACTTTGTGGGTTATTTCTACATACAAAGTGAGCCACCGTACTTCTCAGCCATGGCTGAGATTGAATGGGTTAATTCTACATACAAAGTGAGCCACCTATTTTCAAAACTTCCACCAGAGTGCGCACCAGTTAGAAATTGAGTCGTGAGGATGAACGCAGGCCCATTTTTTAATTGGTGATGAGTAGAATGAGGTGCACTGGTCGGAATTTTTTTACCTGTATCAAATTTGGTTATGCACAGTGTTAAATTTAGCCCATATTTTTTTCGTCATTTTATCAACTTGAACAAAAATTTCTGACACCAAAAATTTTTATTTAACCTAGGCTTTTTTGTAACAGAAAAACTTTTCCAAAATTTGCAATAGCTTAGAAAATTTTGCAATTTTTTTTCAAAAATTTTGCTGTAGGAGTCTCATTTTTTTTGCTGAGGTGGATTTTGTGTAGCTGAGAAAGAATCTACAATCAGAATTTTGATTGGTCAACTAGGAAAAAGATGAGAAAAGATTGAAAATTTTAAAAATTTTTAAAAATTTTCGAATATATATAGAATTTGGCTCACAACCTACGGTCGCGTGCAATTATATATATATTTGCACGCGACCGTAGGTTGTCAGCCACTTTCTATATATACTCAAAATTTTTTGAAAATTTTGAAAATTTTCAAAATGTTCTAAAATTGTTACTAATTGACTTATCAAAATTCTAATTGCAGATTCGTGCTTAGCTACACAAAATCCACCTTAGCAAAAAAAATGAGACTCCTGCAACAAAATTTTTGAAAAAAAATTGCAAAATTTTCTAAACTATTGCAAATTTTGGAAAAGTTTTTCTGTTACAAAAAAGCCTAGGTTGAATAAAAATTTTTGGTGTCAAAAATTTTTGTTCAAGTTGATAAAATGACAAAAAAAATATGGGCTAAATTTAACACTGTGCATAACCAAATTTGATACAGGTAAAAAAATTCCGACCAGTGCACCTCATTCTACTCATCACCAATTGAAAAATGGGCCTGCGTTCATCCTCACGACTCAATTTCTAAGTGGTGCGCACTCTGGTGGAAGTTTTGAAAATAGGTGGCTCACTTTGTATGTAGAATTAACCCATTCAATCTCAGCCATGGCTGAGAAGTACGGTGGCTCACTTTGTATGTAGAATTAACCCACAAAGTGGCTCACATGTACGGATATTACTACCTATATATATATATGCCAACAGAACCTCTTCGTCACCGTTTATATCAAGTTAAAACTACTCTTTTTAACCCCAAAAAAAAGTGACAGAGACGTCTGATGGTTACGCAGATGTCTCCCTATGTATACTTGCTTAAAACTGCTTTTTTCATCATGAATATGAGATCGCGATCTTTTTTTTGTGGTGACGTGGAGGTTATGTATACACCTACAGTATACAGATTTTGAAAATCGCCAGCATATACTAAAGGTATCTCCACGTCACCATGTATACACCATACCAAAGGAACCTCAACGTCACCATCTACGTAAGCACTGATTCCCTGTGTCACCAGGCCGGTGACGGCATTTATATCTGTATATCTAAAATGCACTCGAATCAAATGGTTCCGAGAGTATAAATACTATAATAACCATGCTGGTTATAAGTACAGTACATATACGGCACTAGGACATTGAACCCACAAGTCAAATGACCACTACTGTCAATTGACCCACACAACTAATTTTTCACCAAAAAAACGTCAAATGACCAACAATAATTTTTTGGTGACGCCAAACAACCACCCCGACATTAAACCA
>JAVBJF010000802.1:0-45721 GCA_033439095.1 Pseudococcus viburni | reverse complement strand
GCAGGTGGAATAAGGTGGTGGTGTGTGTAGGTATTTCTCCTCGTAGTTCGTCGTTCATCGGTATACACTCATTATTTACGGCGTTTAGAAAATGATAGAGAAGGAAATGAAAAACGCGGAATAAAAAAGTGTTCGTAGATCGTCGGGTTAACGAGAGCGCAAATATTTACGTTCGACGAAGTTTCTTTGTAGCGTAATGAAATTAGGAATGATTGAGTAAATATTTTATGTTTCAGAAAAATACGAAAGTAGTGTGCCAATATTACCTCGCGGAATCCATCAGTACGCTTTTAAATTCCAGTTGCCGGAATCCTCGTTACCGTGTTCATTTGAAAGTAAACCAGGTTACATCAGATATTATATAAAAGTAAGTGAACGACAATTTATTTTTCAGCTCTCGTTAAAACGCAAACAATCTCGTGCGCAGTTTAATATTTAAAAAAGAATTGTTTTCGAGACAATAATGATGCATCTCGGTCCATTCGACTCGGGTACTAACGAGCGTTGCAATAGTAACAACGGTAAGGGAGAATTTTCGCTCGTCTTTCGAAAAACGTTCTCGGTTTGAAACGAGGAGTTCTGCGCCAGGAGTGCATAGTTTTTACTATTCTAGAAATTATCCAACAATGAGAATATTAAACGTAAATGCAAACTAAGTTACGTATACCGAAAGATGTGCTTTTTTTATTCAATTATTTTACAGCCTAATTGCATCGTTTCGTATTTGAAATTACGAAGTGTGCGCTCGTAGGCTCGTACTTATCAACTTCGTTTTAGATTCATCCCATATCAACTTGAACCAGAAATGAAGTCGGGTTTTTCGATTTCACTCAAATTTTTTTCACGAGTTCCCCTCGATGGTCTAAGTAATGAAATGACTGCCATCATTTCCATCCTAACTTGCAAAGAGAATGGAGGAAGAGGGGCGGACCTCTTAATTTTTGAGGAATTTCAATTTTTTGTCGAAGTATTCCATTTTCAAGGCTCGTATCTCGAGATCGGTTCTATTTAGAGGGAAAATGATTGTGAAGTTTGAAAGAAAATTGGTAGATCCAAAAATGATAATCTTATTTTGAAAAGCTCAAAGTTGAACTTTTGTGGTGAAAGCTCAACGTTCGTGATGAGTACAAAAGATGAAGGCTACCATTTAAAAATGTGAAAAAATCACAGAGGAGAGTTCCTTTTACCCTTTTCCAACCAATAAATTTTCAAAATTATATTTGACATTGCTGAGGGCACAGGGGTCCTCAATTTTCCCAAAATTCAAAAAAAATATAAAAAGTGAAGTAACACATCGATTTCTACTAATTCGAAGACGCTGAGTTCGAATATGTACTCAGTTTTTTCATTCAACCTCTCTGAGCTCCTCCTATCACGCCCATTGATAAGGTCAAATTTCAAAAAAAATGAAAAATAACATGTGACATGTCGTTTGTTTGGTTTTTGAGGGCACCAAGTTTGAATATTTGCTTATTTTTTGAATTCGCCTCTTCAGTGTCCACCTAGCCTCATATTTTGAAATAATGCATTGAAAAAAAATGAAAATATCGTATGACATATCGACTTTCACTAAGTTGAGGTCACGGAGTTCAAATATCGAGTTAATTTTTCGATCTGACCGCTCATTGGCGGTTCAATCGACCCTTCGCATATTTACAAAAAAAATTGGCAAGGGGGTCGGGTTAGAATGCTGGTATGGAACTCTTACTTTAAAGAAGTTCAGTATTCGAACTCGATGACCTCAAATTGGTGAAAAAACGACATGCCATACGCTATATGTAAACCTGGATATAGAAACCACCCTCAGGTGTCGAAAATATGGTTTTGTTCATTCTATCCCTTCTGAAAAGGCCTAAAATCAGTGTCAACTAAAATCAATTTTTGACACTTAAGGATGGTTTTTATATCCAGATTTACATATTTATTATTTTTGTTATTTTTTCAAAATGGGGGGGGGGGCTAGCAGAGGCGTAATCAGAAAATATTGAATAGGTGGGACAAATAAGATCCCAAAAAATGTTGGATGAGGGAATAAAATAAATCCAGGTGTGTGGGGGAGTTAAAAATGACCGAATACTCCAAAACTAGAGTAGATAAGAAATTCATTAAGATCGCCAACAAACGTTCGTAATCTGTGTCCTGAACATTATAAAATTGAAACATGTAAATTCACACATCTTTCATTTTTCAAAACTGGAAATAAATGAACATCACAGGGGTTATTCTAAGGGGTAGTTCCAGCTTGTTTAGGTAGTTCCAAAAATTCGAGTCGGTAGTCCCAAAACTGTTCGGTAACTCCAAAATTGCTTGGTAAAGATGCTCAAAGCATTAAAACATAAAAAAATCTCTTTTTTGAGCTTCAAAAATATAATTTTTTCAGAGCTTCGCCCTCGCTTCGCTCAAGCATAAAAAAATTATAATTACCTACATTTGAGTATCAGGTATTTGCCGTATAAACCCCCCTTTATTATATTAAACAGAGATTCTCAAAGCATTAAGACAAGAAACAATTTCTTTTTTGAGCTTCAAAAATTAAATTTATCGAAAGCTTTGCCCTCGCTTCGCTCGGGTATACTTTAACAAAGTAATAATTATGTACTACTTGGGGCAATAGTGCAAAAAAAAGCTCACATTCGTTTCATTCCTCTAAAATCTTTCTGGTATATCCTAAGTCTCTATACCACTCTGTATTCCCCCCCCCCCACCACCCCAAAAATGCCTCTGACCCCACTGAGTGGTATTAAATTGATTCAACAATAAATTCTCTCTCTTCTAATAATTTAATTTTCAAGAAAAATTGCTATTTCAGGTTTTTTTTTTAAAATCAACATTATAATCTCGGTAGTTCCAAAATTTCCTTAGAATAACCCCTGGAACATCAAAACTCAAAATCCTAATACCATTGATCGAATTCATGATGTATAACAACGAGAAATTTTAATTTACAAAAAAAATATGAGGGAAAAATGTTGATTTAAAAACATTTTACGATAGAATTTTATAGTTATTTTAAGGAAAAATCTCAGGGTTGAAATTTGAAAAAATTTTGGATTAAAAAATTTGAAACTGCAAAAAAGTTTGTGAGTAAATTATAATTTGATAGGTAAAAATTTAAGATGAAATTTGGAGTTGAATTATTTTTTTGAGAAAAAAGAAAAAATTAAGAGTTGAAAAAAAACGGAAAATTTTGGAAAAAATTAAATTTTTAGATTTCAGAATTGAAAAAATTGAACTTGAAAAAAATGAAAAATTTGAAACGTACGGATTCGACATGTAGTCCAGTCATTTTATGATTTAACCCCCCCCCCCCAAAAAAAAAATTCAATCCTGATTTTTTTCGACCCAACATATTAAAATAGACACCCCATAACCCTCCGCTACCCCCAGAGGAGTGGTAAGTGTCTGCTGAAAACCGGGTTTTCGTGAATATCTCCTCAAATAAGCCGAAAAATTGAAAAATAGTTATGAACAATCTTGTTCTACGTGTAATTTCCTATCAGATAGTTTTTGTTTCTTTTCAAAAACACTCACTTCCTTGACCAAAAATCAAGGGTAAAAAACACTTATTTTTCAACAATTTACAGCTTTTTTGAAAAAAATTGAAACTTTTGTGAATATCTCCTCAAATAAGCCTCAAAAAGGGAAAATGGTTATGAACAATAATTTTCTACGCGTAATTTCCTATCAGACAGGTTCATTTTTTTCGAAAACACCCTCTTCTTTGCCCAAAAATTAAGGGTGAAAAAACGCCTATTTTTCCAATATTTACAGTATTTTGGAAATGATGGAAATACGAAGTTGAAAATACCCAAAATTATACCAGTGAAGAGTAATTTTTTGTTCATGCTGGTAGGATATTTCAAAAAAAAAGTCACCGCCAGAATTTCAACCCCTACCGTTAATTATAAGGGAGGTTATTGAATACTGCATTTAAAAAATCGAGATTGTGGAAAGAAAAATTACTTACTTTAAACGCCATGTTATTACTTATTATTGGTGAGGTGATACGAGACATTTCTTTGCGTCGTAAGGATTCAAAAACGATATGTCAGTCAAGTGGATTAATGGGTGAGGGGTGAATTTCAAAATTTTGAAAATTTTCATGTTTGGTGTCTAAAATTAGGTTTTTTGTTGTTTTTTATGAAAAATTAAAATGAGCTCCGGAAAGGCATAGGCAAAGGTCATAATTTCGATTTGCACAATTTTGGTTCAAAATTTTTGGCGACTCGGAGAGGACAATTCAAAATTTTTGTAATTTTTTTTGTTCCACCTTCTTTAATTTTTTTTTCAACGTCAATATTTTTATTCATTTCAAACCTTTTAAAATAGGTAAGTTATTGATATCTTCTGGGTCACAGTCTTAGAATTGAAAGCCCCCCCACCGCTCCTTCAAGCTTTGGGATGCGTCAAGAGGAACTAGTAAAAAAAAAACCTTACGCAGTCGCGTAAGGTAACCGACTTTTCGGTTTTCACGTACAACGTAATGTAAATTTATTAGCATCGAAGGATGATTCAACTCGAAAAATTAAGGCCAAATTTGAAATCAACAATCCTTTTTACATAATTTATATTGCTTCTTTTCAAGTTAAGTTCAAAATTTTGTAGTGATGGGCAAAATTCGATTATTTGAAATAATCGACAATCGATTAATCGATGGGAAAAATAATCGATTAATCGATTATAATCGCAGAAGGCAATTTGAACGATTATTTCATTGTTTTGGCCCATTTTTCCAAAATTTTGTTAAAAATTCCATAAAAGTTTCCATGGACCTCACAAATTACCTCAAAGTCAAAAGTTTGAGGCCCGTAAAAATTTTTCAGGAATTTTTCAAAGTGCCCCACATGCCAAAGATTTTTTAAAAATTTCAGAAAAAATGTGACAACTTGGCAAAAAATACACATTAATTAGTGTAAAGCTCTTTTTTTCTACATTTTCTTCAAAATTTCCCCTATTTTTCAATTTTTTTTTCCAATTTTAGCTCAATAAATGAAAAAAGAAAATTAATCGATTGTGCGATTATTTTGGAAAATAATCGATTAATCTAGATCGATTATTTTTTAGGTCGATTAATCGATTATTGAAATAATCGATTAATAATCGCCCATCACTAAAATTTTGAACTTCGATACCCCTTATGACATCTAGGGAAATTCAAATCGAAAAACTAAGGCCTTTGAAATCAGTTTCAAGTTATTACTCGAAATTAAAATTTTTGCCCAGTACCCAATTCCAAAATTTTGGACCTCTAAGCTGTCTAATGTACATAGGGGAACCTAGGAGGCTGAAATCGAAAAACCAAAGCCTAATTTGAAACATAACCCCAAATTACATAAAAGCTGTATGTATAATTTTAAAGTAATTGCCGAAATTGAAATTTCAGCCTTTCCCTCCTCCATCCCCTCAGGCATCCTCAAGTCCCTAGGGACATATAGGAGATTCGAATCGGTAAAACAAAGACAAATTCGGAATCCGCGACCCACAATGTGTCAGAATGTGCCCTTTTACCGAATTTTGAATGCCAAAATGCAAAATGTGAGTTTTGAACCTCTCATTACGCCCTTTAGTGACCGTTTTTTGAGTAAAGGAGGCGTCCCGCAAAAAAGTTAGTGAAGGACGTTGTAGAGAATTAAATTTACTTTCGTCAGTGTGTCATCACATTTTTTTGAGTGGGCTTCAAAAAAACTGTTAATCAATTTTCAGCTACCTGGTGGATGGCATACCTGAACCGATTGAACTGAAATTTTTACTGTATCACCTTCCAACTTTCCTCTGTCACTTCTGAAAATTTCAGCTCAATTGGTTCAGGGGTTCTTGAAAAATAAAAATTTAAAGCGTTCTGCAACTTTTACTTCATTTGATTGAAATTTCTAAAATTTCCACCTTTTTTATTTTATTCAAAGTTCTCAAAGTTCAAAGTTAGATATCTCGAAAACGGCTGATTGGATTTTAAATCGGTTTGAAAATCTCAAAATTTCGATCCTTCCTCTACGATTTTTGTAATATCTGTCCCCTTATGAAAGTTCACAGCTTTCGTGTTTAATCAAAGACAAAAGTGTACCTTTTTCATTAAAATTTCACAAATTTTTTTTTATTCATTTATTCAAATTTCTCAAACTTTAAAGTTCAATATTTCGAAAACGGTTGAATGGATTTCAAATCGGTTTGAAAATCTCAAAATTTAAATCCTTCCTCTACAATTTTTACCGACTTTTTTGTAATTTGTGTTTTTTTCTGAAAGTTTGCCGCTTTCGAGTTTAATCAAAGACAAAAGTGTACATCATTCATTCAAATTTATCAAAGTTCAAAGTTGTGATATGCGTTTCCTTCTGAAAGTTCACAGTTTTCGAGTTTAATCAAAGACAAAATTGTACCTTTTCCATTCAAATTTCTCAAATTTTCACCTTTTTTATTCATTTATTCAAATTTCTCAAACTTCAAAGTTGAATATCTCGAAAACGGCCGAATGGATTTCCGAGATATCTTACTTTGAACTTTGAGAAATTTGAATGAATGATGTACACTTTTGTCATTGATTAAACTCGAAAGCGGCATTGTTAATCCTAAAGACTAAACCTCACCTCACCTTGACATTCAGTCGGTCTAAAAAAATCGTCGTTTTGAAAATTCCAAAATTACGATGAAAAAAAATTTCAAAAAATTACTCCGCCAGCGGGATTCGAACCTGGGACCTTCCGCACTGTGAGCCATCGCTCTGTCCATTCAGCTACCGGAGCAGCTTGCCGAAATGTGTTTGACAACGATGTACATGTCACTAAACTACGTAAAACTACCCCCCCATGCGCGCGTACGCGTACGCATACGTATACACGCGTACTACGTCATTAATATTTTCCTGTCATGAATTGTTTCCCAATTTTGTCTTTGATTAAACTCGAAAACTGTGAACTTTCAGAAGAAAACACATATCACAACTTTGAACTTTGAGAAATTTGAATGAATGATGTACACTTTTGTCTTTGATTAAACTCGAAAGCGGCGAACTTTCAGAAAAAAACACAAATTACAAAAATTGTAGAGGAAGGATTTAAATTTTGAGATTTTCAAACCGATTTGAAATACATTCAACCGTTTTCGAAATATTGAACTTTAAAGTTTGAGAAATTTGAATAAATGAATAAAAAAAAAATTGTGAAATTTCAATGAAAAAGGTACACTTTTGTCTTTGATTAAACACGAAAGCTGTGAACTTTCATAAGGGGACAGATATTACAAAAATCGTAGAAGAAGGATCGAAATTTTGAGCAATTTTTGTGATATGTGTTTTCTTCTGAAAGTTCGCCGCTTTCGAGTTTAATCAAAGACAAAAGTGTACATCATTCATTCAAATTTCTCAAAGTTCAAAGTAAGATATCTCGAAAACGGCTGAATGGATTTTTAATCGGTTTGAAAATCTCAAAATTTCGATCCTTCCTCTACAATTTTCGTGATATGTGTTTTCTTCTGAAAGTTCACAGCTTTCGAGTTTAATCGAGGACAAAATTGTACCTTTTCCATTCAAATGTCTCATATTTTCACCTTTTTTATTCATTTATTCAAATTTCTCAAACTTCAAAGTTCAATATCTCGAAAATGGTTGAATGGATTTCAAATCGGTTTTAAAATCTGAAAAGTTCAAGCTTTCCTCTACAATTTTTGTGATATGTGTCCTCTTCTGAAAGTTCGCAGCTTTCGAGTTTATTCAAGGACAAAGTGTACATTTTTCAGTCAAATTTCTCAAAGTTCAAAGTTAGATATCTCGAAAACGACTAAATGGATTTTAAATCGGTTTGAAAATCTCAAAATTTCGATTCTTCCTCTACAATTTTTGTGATAGGTGTTTTCTTCTGAAAGTTGGCCGCTTTCGAGTTTAATCAAAGACAAAAGTGTACATCATTCATTCAAATTTCTCAAAGTTCAAAGTAAGATATCTCAAAAACGGCTGAATGGATTTTAAATCGGTTTGAAAATCTCAAAATTTCGATCCTTCCTCTACAATTTTCGTGATATGTGTTTTCTTCTAAAAGTTCACAGCTTTCGAGTTTAATCGAGGACAAAATTGTACCTTTTCCATTCAAATGTCTCACATTTTCACCGTTTTTATTCATTTATTCAAATTTCTCAAACTTCAAAGGTCAATATCTCGAAAACGGTTGAATGGATTTCAAATCGGTTTGAAAATCTGAAAATTTCAAGCTTTCCTCTACAATTTTTGTGATATGTGTCCTCTTCTGAAAGTTCGCAGCTTTCGAGTTTATTCAAGGACAAAGTGTACATTTTTCAGTCAAATTTCTCAAAGTTCAAAGTTCAATATCTCGACAACGGCTGAATGGATTTCAAATCGGTTTGAAAATCTCAAAATTTCAATCCTTCCTCTACAATTTTTGTGATATGTGTTTTCTTCTGAAAGTTCACCACTTTCGAGATTACTCAAAGACAAAAGTGTACATAAACGTATATATATATATACAGGCATGCTGCAGCCTTGCGAGACCCGTTTTGGATATCTCGCTATCCTTATTAGGCCCGTTTTTACCTTGCGAGACCCGATTTCGGGTCTCGCAACGTCATGCCATATAAAGTGGTTTTTCATGATGTATGCATACTCAGGAGTCTGTAGGCAGAGGGTCTCGCAAGGTCGTTTGTATATCTTTGTATATAATTTACCTCGCCTCTCTGCACACAGCAACATTTGGAAATTTCAACCATGCGCCATTCAAATACGAATCAAGTTAAAGGGATGGCGCTTGCACAGTGAAATTCGTCTCATTTTCTATTATTTTTTCCGCTCCACACATCGGCGGTATTACTCGACCCTTCATTTATGCCGATTTTTAAAGTTTCGGGCCTCACAGTGCCTGTATTATCTCCTTTTTCAAAACGGGTCTCGCAAGGTTAGTATGATCCATATATATATATATATAATTGCACGCGACCGTAGGTTGTGAGCCAAATTCTATATATATTCAAAAATTTTTAAAATTTTTCAAAATTTTCAATCTTTTCTCATTTTTTTTCTAGTTGACCAATCAAAATTCTGATTGTAGATTCTTTCTCAGCTACACAAAATCCACCTCAGCAAAAAAATGAGACTCCTACAACAAAATTTTTGAAAAAAAATTGCAAAATTTTCTAAGCTATTGCAAATTTTGGAAAAGTTTTTCTGTTACAAAAAAGCCTAGGTTAAATAAAAATTTTTGGTGTCAAAAATTTTTGTTCAAGTTGATAAAATGACAAAAAAAAATATGGGCTAAATTTAACACTGTGCATAACCAAATTTGATACAGGTAAAAAAATTCCGACCAGTGCACCTCATTCTACTCATCACCAATTAAAAAATGGGCCTGCGTTCATCCTCACGACTCAATTTCTAAGTGGTGCGCACTCTGGTGGAAGTTTTGAAAATAGGTGGCTCACTTTGTATGTAGAATTAACCCATTCAATCTCAGCCATGGCTGAGAAGTACGGTGGCTCACTTTGTATGTAGAAATAACCCACAAAGTGGCTCACATGTACGGATATTACTACCTATATATATGAAGACCCGAATTCCAAAGCGGGCTTAGTCCATGCAAGTGTACATGAGAAAAGGGACTTAGGTGTAATCTATTTTTCAGTACATTTAAGCCCTTTTTCTCATATACTGTTGTATGGACTAAGCCCGCTTTGGAATGTGGGTCTTCATATATATATATATATATGGATCATACTAACCTTGCGAGACCCGTTTTGAAAAAGGAGATAATACAGGCACTGTGAGGCCCGAAACTTTAAAAATCGGCATAAATGAAGGGTCTAGTAATACCGCCGATGTGTGGAGCGGAAAAAATAATAGAAAATGAGACGAATTTCACTGTGCAAGCGCCATCCCTTTAACTTGATTCGTATTTGAATGGCGCATGGTTGAAATTTCCAAATGTTGCTGTGTGCAGAGAGGCGAGGTAAATTATATACAAAGATATACAAACGACCTTGCGAGACCCTCTGCCTACAGACTCCTGAGTATGCATACATCATGAAAAACCACTTTATATGGCATGACGTTGCGAGACCCGATTTCGGGTCTCGCAAGGTAAAAACGGGCCTAATAAGGATAGCGAGATATCCAAAACGGGTCTCGCAAGGCTGCAGCATGCCTATATATATATATATATATATATATAATTGCACGCGACCGTAGGTTGTGAGCCAAATTCTATATATATTCAAAAATTTTCAAAATTTTTCAAAATTTTCAATCTTTTCTCATTTTTTTCCTAGTTGACCAATCAAAATTCTGATTGTAGATTCTTTCTCAGCTACACAAAATCCACCTCAGCAAAAAAAGTGAGACTCCTACAACAAAATTTTTGAAAAAAAATTGCAAAATTTTCTGAACTATTGCAAATTTTGGAAAAGTTTTTCTGTTACAAAAAAGCCTAGATTAAATAAAAATTTTTGGTGTCAAAAATTTTTGTTCAAGTTGATAAAATGACAAAAAAAATATGGGCTAAATTTAACACTGTGCATAACCAAATTTGATACAGGTAAAAAAATTGCGACCAGTGCACCTCATTCTACTCATCACCAATTAAAAAATGGGCCTGTGTTCATCCTCACGACTCAATTTCTAAGTGGTGCGCACTCTGGTGGAAGTTTTGAAAATAGGTGGCTCACTTTGTATGTAGAATTAACCCATTCAATCTCAGCCATGGCTGAGAAGTACGGTGGCTCATTTTGTATGTAGAATTAACCCACAAAGTGGCTCACATGTACGGATATTACTACCTATATATATATATATAAGGAAACCTCGTTTTTTCTCACACGTCCTATCGTGTTCAGAAGGTCCTAAAACGTGAAGAAAAGTTGGTCCCGACGTCCATTTCAACCATGATGAACAATTTAGTACTCGACTTTTCCATAAATGGAAAAGTCGGTAATATTGATCGAAATTTGAAGACCCTATTTCTTTTTTAATTCGAATTGATATGGAATGAGTGTTCAGCGTATTTTTGTCATCATTACCTTATTTGGGTTTATTCTTTTTGTTAAAAATTCTCAACGTGTAGCTTTTACTTTTACTTTTTTTTTTGCTTCGCTTCTACGACGACATATTTATTAAGGTCACAATTCTGTAAATACCATACCATGATAAGATATCTTTCACGTTGACGTACACAAGGTGTTTGTTTGACAGTGAAATGGCCAAAAGCTATATGTTTGAAAAGTTAGCTAACCTTTGATAAATAAAATACCTACACATTTCTCGTATCAAGTTGAAAGGTGTGATTGGGCAGCGGATATTGTTACGGATTGTGACGAGTAATGGGTAGGTATCTAGACCTACACACGACGTGTTAGGTATCGTATCGATGAAATTTTATTCGTTCAACAGTTCCTTCTTTAAGTTTGAAAAGTTTCAGTGATTTTTTTCGAATTTTTTATTCTTGAACATTTTTTCATTAGGTAGACTGCTGATACTGGTGTTATCTCGTTTCTTTGATGAAATGAATAATGTAGACAGTTCGTACCCTTGCTTTCAATTTCTGTGCATCTACAGGTATTTGCAATTTAGGACAATGAAGGATCTGAATCGGTCTTCTTGGGAGAAGGGGTTCTTAAAATTGAGACATTCGACCCAACTAATATTTTTCATATTTTTCTGTCTCATAATGTCGTTTTTTTTCAATTTTTGTCACGAAATGAAAATTTTCTCGTGCGAACCTTCGAACTCGAATCTAATTTTTTAGACCAGAAATTCAATTTTTTTTTCATCACTTGAGGGGGTTAGCTACTCCTGCCTTCTTCTCTATCTTTGGTTCGACCCGGATTTTGTTTTCTTTCTTCAATTTTTTTAAATGATACCTACTTAAATAAGGTACCTATTTTGTAATCGCGACACCAAGGATTATTGTCGTTCTTACATTGAATTTTTTTCTGCAACTTACAAAATTCATTCGAATGGAATATTTAATTTTTCGAAGAAATTTTCTAGATTTTTTGTTCTCAAAAGTATGTACCTACTTATTTTAAAAAAATGCAAATCTGGTCGATTTTACGAAATATTCTGCCATTTTTTTTTTTCAAAATTCAAAACACGAATAAATTGGTTAATTTTCTGCACGATGATTTGAAGTAGGTAGGGATCGATTGGAATAAATTTCGGGATGATAATTTTCGAAGGCAATTTCCATACTTTCGTTGGAGCGAGAAAATTTGAAAAAAATTGTCGAAAAACGACAGATTTGGTTGGAATTTATAAATTTCTCTGCCAACTCTACATTCAATATCTACCAGTACACACGATATAAATAAGGATAACAAGATATTCGAAAATATGCAAAAAATTTTCCAAAAGAATCGAGAGGAACCCAGACTTGAAAAAATACCGTCCTCTGTAAAAGAATTAAAATATTCGAGTCGGTTTACGAATGTTGATAAAAACGACTTGGAGGGTTTTGGAACCTCGAATATAAAAGAAATAAGGTACCTATTCTTAAACTCGAACAATATGCGAAACGGTTCAATAAAACGCGAAAATAATTGAAAAAATAGACGTTATTTGAACTCGCAGCAGCGCTGAGAGCCGAAAAAGAGAAGCAATAAATACGCAGATAGAGAACCGGCTGTTGTTAAAATTAAATTGTTGTCGATAAAATTTACGCGTTTTCGATTGCACTTTTATTACGACAAATTTACAGGTTCCAGGTTGTCGTCCAAGTCATTGAAAAACACCGACTGGCGAAATAATATTATGTGGGGAAAAAAAACGCCAGATATGTACTGTGAAAACTATGAAACGGTGTCATTATTCAACAGCTCGGGTATCGGATTCGCAGACGCCCTGCGACATTATTTTCCGGATATTTTTTTTATTCGACGCTGGGAAATGGCAGCTTTTCCAAATTGTTTTCAGTTTATAAGCGTTTTTTGAAGTTTTAATTCTTTTTTTATCGACTGGTGTTTTTTTTATTCGTCGAATCGTCGTATTTGGAAATTTAAATGAAACTTCGGAGGTGAACGGAACAACTTTATACGATGTATTTTCCAAATCCCAAGAGAGTTTGAGAGCTCAAGAGGATACAGCAAGATAGATGGTTTTTGTAGAAATTTCTAGGTACTTTTTTTTGCTGAAAATGCTACGATTTTAGCAAAAGTCCATTTTTCCGATTGGAATTTTCTTTGGCAATACTTCAAAAGGAATGGTAGCATTAAATTATAGCTCTTCGAATGTATAGTGATTCTGCCTAGGGAAATGGTTATCATTTGAATTGAACCATCATTCAGATCTTTCACTAAATTGAACTCTTTTAGTTCATATTTCGGTGTAATCTCCAAATATGAGAACGCAGATACGTTTTGGCGGAGCTATCGTTTGTAAAATTAATTAATCGCTTTAATAGGATTTTTTTTTTTTCAATGGCCCATTTAGGGACGTACGATTTGCAGAATTCTCTTTTATACTGATTTGGTCGTAGGATGAAATGGAAGAAACGTTCAACATCCTCTTTCCATTTATTTGATTAAGCTTGTATTTTGGCCTTCTTAGTACAAGTAGGTTTCTCTACTTAATAGGATGTAAAAGACTATTTAAGTTGAGATTTTTTTTTTAGCCTTGAAATTACGCAGAGTGGAATTCTAGGTGAAATTCATTTCGTGCGAAGATTACTTATTGTGTTGAAAAAACGGGTGGGAGAGAAAAAAAAAGTGTTTCGCGACGAAAATAAAATTAATTAGAAAGCAGACCGATTAATCTCGTAAACGAATGAAATTAATTGAAGATTTAAATTGTGACTGATCAAACGACGAGCATGGAAAATTTTAATTTTCTCGAGAAAATCATTGGATTTTAAGTATACATGCGAAAGAAACGGATGGCGAATCTTTTTCAAAAGAATCCCGTAAAAATAATTAAATAAAAACTAAATTATTCGACTTGGCTTTAGAATAAATTTGCATAGCTTTCGTCCGGCTATCGAAAGAGATTAAAATTTTTCCCGCCGACAAAGTAATTCAGACGTGAATCGTGTTCTGGCGAGGAAAAAACATCTTAGAGGATGTTTTTTGAAATTAAAAATTACCTAGTCTTTTTTGTGCAGGTGTTTTTGTCAGGTTGGAATAGGGGTGAGTTTTCAGTCGTTTAATGGGACTTGAATGCAATTCTATTCGATCGATTGGTCATAATATGTGAAGTTTCTTATCTTTTCTGTGGTAAATTTCATTGAGATTGAAAAAATTGTTTGAACTTTTTTCAAGATGAAGAAAAATTTGAAAATGAAATTTTCTAACGAGAAAGGTATCTCAACTCGATGTAAAATTTTGAGCAAAAAATTGAAATAAATCGAAAAGTACAACATGAAAGAACCCATATCCAAAATTTCAAATGCTGAAGTCCATTTCTCGAATTTTGGTGAATTTTTGAAATTTCAAAATTACTTTATCGCCCTACAAATTATGAAAATTTAATCTAGGTAATTAACGAGAAAAATCTTAAATTTGGTATATGCTCTATTTTCGACCTCTCGAATCGATTGAAAGTGGTTTCAAGACGTTTTGGAGTTTCCAGAAAACTTTTGAATTTTTCAGCAATGGAGAAAAACCCTTTAAAAATGGTGCATATAAACTTCAGTTCGCATAATTACGGATTACTCATATTTTGATTGATTAAAGCTCAATTTCAGAAAATTCGTAACTGTCAGTTCAAATTCATTTAATAGAAATTTTTCCTAGATAGAATTTAAAATTGTTTTCAATCGATTTAGGAGGTTGAAAATGGGGTAGGTGCCTACCAAATTTCAGCCTTTCAAATTTTTTTCCAAGAAAATTTTTTGCTAAAAAAATAATATGGATTTGAGATCCATTTTTTTTTTTAATTTTTCAGAATTAGAATTTTTAGAAATAGACAGATTTTATGGTCCGGTGATGGGGGGAGGGGATGAATCTGAAGTCAGGAGGGTAAAAATTTTTACCACTTCGTTTCAAGATCTAAATACAATTTTTGTGCTACTCGATCCTTCAAGATTTTTCGAAATAAAACGATCATCCCTAATAATGGTACCTTAAAGTGAAAATTTATAATTTTTTGGAACCACTGAGTGTCTTTTTCAATTTATTGAGTTTTTTTAAATTTTTGGGGGATTACCAGCTTGAATAATGAATCGAGCAGTAATTTTTTTAACTATATATTTTACATAATAATAGTCCTAAATTCATTTTTATTGAAAATTTTTTCATAGGTACTCCGTTTTCGGGCCTCTCTAATCGATTGGAAGTGGGTTTCGAGACGTTTCGAAGCCTCAAAAATTTTTGGAATTCTCCAGCACTGGAGAAAGGACCTTAAAAATGGTTCATATGAATATAAGCACCTATATAATCGCGGATTACCCATATTGGTTACCTATTTGAGCGATAATAGGATATCTAACAATTTTGAGCTTTTTACCTCGATGCGAACGCTGTCGTCGTATTTTAAAAAATTTTCCAGGGAAATTGTCTGCCAAAAAATATGGATTTGAACCTTGAAATTCGAATTTTGAAAAATTGTGCCCTAGTCGATCAAATATGTCATCAATATAAGTAAACCGTGATTATAAGAGCTGAAGTTCATATGGATCATTTTTATTGGCTTTTCTGCAATGCTGGAAAATTCAAAAAAAAAATCTGTGGCTCCGAAACGTCTCAAACCCGCTTCCAAACCATTCGAGTAGTCAAAAATTGAGTACCTACATATTTATACCAAATTTAGCTTTTTTTTCGTTGATTAGATCAATTTTTTTATAATTTGTAGGACCATGAGATAATTTTGAAATTTGAAAAATTTACAGAAATTCGAAAAATGAACTTCAGCACCTGGAATTTTGGATATGAGGTTCTTTTATGATGTACTTTTAATTTAGGTATTGTTATTTTTGGCTCAAAATTTCAATTCAAGTTGAGATACTTACTTTCCTTGTACATAAATCAAATTGATTGTTCCTTTTTAGAGAAAAAATTATTGATGGATTTTTTGAAAAGAATGAGGATTTCAACAAAGAAAAAGTCATTTTGAATGGAAAACGGACAAAATACTCAGATTCTGAAAAAAATATCATTTAAACGTACAAAAAAAAGGGAATCAACCAACAGCTAAATAAAAATGTTGAACCCCTTAGTTTTCCCAAGTCCAAAATAATTCCTGCAGCTCCTTGCAAACAAACACATTTCCACCTTGGTTTGTACTTCTTGCCCCAAATTTTTATGGCACCTATAAAAAAAATCAAGTCCAAGCCTTAGAATCCGTGATTTTCAACTTTATACGTTTGTTATTCTCAAAATACGTCCATTATGTCGTTATATAAATATTCGAAAAAAAGAAAGAAAAATACCCTTAAATTCGACGTGTTACTTTATGTTTTGGCAACACCGAATTTGAATAATCTTGTATAAAGCTTTCGTATATATACCGACGACGTATTGCCGTTTTTAGGATAATACGGCTACGTTTGTCTTATCCATAGTGGAGAAAACGTGGAAGAAAAAAGTGTTTCCAGACACGAAATACCAGAATAAGAAAATGTGTGTGGAATATAATTTTTATCCTTTCGCTGACTCGCAAAAAGTTAATTACGAAGCCATATTGTTTGTCTAGAGGGTTACTAACAAAAAGCCTACGTACATAGATGCTTCGATTTTTATCGAAGAAAAAACACTACAGGACTGCTGGAAATTGACATTTCTTTGGGCGATTAAAGTAGGTAGGTAGGTACCTACAGTAATATCGTAATATTTTCAAGTCACGATTTGGCTTAAGCCAAATCGTGAATTTTCGGCATATAAGATCTATGGTAGCTGAGGAGTAGAGGAAGGAATTTGAGGTGTTGAAATTTTGAATTTATTTTCATATTTTTATTATTTTGATGTTTTGATTTGATTTATATGCATTTTTGGAAGAAATCGGTTCATATTTGATTGGTGAAAAATGTAGAGAATGCAGATGAATCGAAATTTCTCAAATTAATTGTTAAATAAAACCTTGGGTGATTAATTACTTTCGAAACCCTGGAAAATCGACTTTCAAAAAACATACCTAAAAATGTGTTTTCCTTGTCTTCAGCTTGAAAAAAATCGCCATTTTTCTATGGAATTTGACGCAATGAGTACCAAAAAAATCTACGAGGCATAAAATAATTGAGAAGGGTGTTCAATAGCGTGGATCTTTTTTTCAATTTTTTTTTAAATCTTAATAGACCCTGATGAAAAATTGTTGTGAAAGGACCACAAAAAAACTAGTAAATATTGGTGATTTTTTGATCAATTTCTCTCCTCTCAAAATTTTCAAATTTCAAAATTTTATTTTTTTGAAAAAAAGGTTTTTTTTATTGAATTTTTTTTAAAAGCTAAAAATTTTCAACGTTTTTCAAGGAATTTTTCAAAAGACAATTTCCAACTTTTTTTTGAAGACAATTTTTTGTTTCTTTTTTTTGCTTTCTTGTTCATAGCTGCGGTCGTTTCTGCACTCATTCAAATTTTTTCAATTTTTTTTTGGCGCGGTGGTACCTTCAAAAATCCCTTAAATAACTGATTTAAAACAACTTCAGATTCACGTTCACCAAGCACAAAAACTTTTTCCGAAATTCAAAGTCCCAAAATTCATTTTCTCCATTTATTTTCTATTGACTGTAAGAATACGAATAAAAGGTTCATTTTGAGAATTTAATCAAAACAATCCCGAAAGAAGTGTTTCTCAGGGTATTTTGACCAACTGAATACAAAAAACGACAATAGTTCTTTAATTTGGTCAATTCTCGTTGCATAAAGCATTCAAAATTTAAAAAATTCTCAAATGGAGATTAGAAAAATTTCAAATGGAAATTTGTTTTGAGACTTTGAGTGAAATGGTTGCTCAACAAAAGTATATTTTCTTTTCTCTTCCATGTTGGTAAAAAATGGAAAAAAATCCCATTTTTGAAAAATTTTGAGTGCCATCGGCCCAAAAAATTGAAAAATTTCAGGTGGATACCGATTGTGATTTGGCCCGTCTCCCCACCCCCCCTCCCAAGAATAATACATCCAAGCACATGGACCATTTTTTCATTTTATACTTTCCTAAATTGCCATTTTGACGACCTTTTGAAGTTCTTAAAACGACTCGTTTCAAGGTAATTTTTTATAGCAAAAAATCTAAAAAAAATACGCTTGAGATGACTGGTAAATGTAAAAATCACATTTCTCCAAAGTTGGGTGGAGAGGTCATTTTCACGTAAACTAATTTTTGAAAAAAAATGAAGAATATTTCTTTGAAAAAAATCAAAATGTTTGGAACTTTGAGCTTTTGCGGGAGCTGGCGATTCTGTTGGGGGGGGG
Source organism: Pseudococcus viburni (assembly GCA_033439095.1). NCBI lineage: Eukaryota > Metazoa > Arthropoda > Insecta > Hemiptera > Pseudococcidae > Pseudococcus > Pseudococcus viburni. Next base: position 27,397 of record JAVBJF010000802.1, on the reverse strand, counting down.
GGGGGGGGGGGGTTAAACGGTGACAAAAAAAACCAACATTTTTTACCTCGTCTTTTTGAGGTCTTTTCACAGTAATTTTTGCTGGGGGCCCGTAAAGATATCGAAAAAGTTGAAAATTATTCAATTCAATGTTCAAGGTTGACCTAAATACTGGGTAGCTTTGGACACCTCTACATATTTTGGTTCATTTATTTTATTCATCGGAAGTTTAATTTATAGAAATATTTTTCTTTATTGAAGCCTTTCAAATTTCAATTAGCTGTCAAAAATATAATTTTCTGTGAATCATGTTTTTTTAAAATTATTTTACTGTAAAGTACTCAATTAATTTTATAAAGTCGTTATTTTAAAATCTCGAATGACTTCATAAGTAAAAAATTGCACAAAATCAAAAGGTAATCATAATATGTGGCATTTTTTAGGAAAAGGGACCACTGGTCACAAAGTTGATTTTGAGAAAAAACGTAATTTGGGTAGAAAAAAAATTGATTTTTTCCCACGGATTCGTGTACTATGATCCTTCGACTATCAGATGTGATGATCTAGACCTCGCGAACGAAGACGTTTGTAACCGTCCAAATACGCGAATTCTCAAAATCGACATGCGTGACCAAGTGAACCCTTTTTCCTAAAAAAATGCCACATATTTTGAAAGGTAATTTCATCCTCTTTCAAAATACGCCCCAAATTGCTTCCTTTTAAAAAAAAAGTAAAAAAGATGTTGATAACGAAAACAGCATACCTTCAGGCACAAAATATGCAAGCCTTACACAACGCAACGTCAACCCTATAAATATTTCTGCATAACTTTCAGTGCTTAACCAATTTTCACCCTGGGTACGTAGCTAACCCCAGACTCCTGCCACGTTTCTAACCAGGCACCTTGAACTTAGTGGAAAGTGGAAAAAAAATTCACGATTTCTTTCTAATTTTAGTTTAGCTGAAAGCAAAATGCATCTCTCGAGAACCTCACCATAAAACTCATAACCGTGGTTTTTGAAGATTTAAAAAAATATTTTAAATTAAGTTTAATGCCAGAAAGAAGCTTTAAAATGATGAAGATGTACGAAGTAGGATACTACGTTTTGCGTCGAGTCGTAAAAAAATACGAATAATACTGTGTAAAAATATTAATGAGTTTTTTTTCCTTTAGACCTAAATTAAATATATGGTGGAAATCGATACAGACATCTAAATTTTTATTCTGTGTAATTTTGAAATGAAATTCTGTGCCTGATCTCTTTGATGAATTTGTAATCGATTTAAAATCTATCGATTGTCGGTTCCAAGAGGTAAACCTATCTTTCACCGGTTCATTTGAATATCAAAAGAAAATTTCCAATCGGAAAGGAAAAATTTTAAAGCAATAAAATTCCGATTGCGTAAGAATGACTTTGAAATTCGTCTGAATTTCGTTCGTTCGAGCGAATACGCTCATGTCTGAATTCCAGTTACGAATTAATTTGGGGTGCACGAGCACGAGAGCGTGGGGAAAAAGTACATAGACTAAGAAAACGACGCTCGAATACTGGCCGCCGAAGTTGAAATTCATCGTCAAAAGAACAAACTAAAAGCTTAAGACAAAACTTGTAAAAAAGTGTACTTACGAGCTTTATTACATTTTAAGAGCTAATGCGATGTAAAATTATCATTAGGGTGAAGGTCGACATGGTTACGAAGATGACGTTCACGTAACAAATTACACACCCCAGAGGACTGTTTTCTCTTTTTGATTGAATCAATTTCTATGCAAATTATACGTTTGATCACACATTCGTAGAAGGGAAACGAGCTGCGGAGGAGAACTCGAGTGTAATTTTTCCTTTGGGTTATTTTTTTTGAATTTTTTCCACAGCACGTAGTAAAAATAAAAAAGCGACGTTACGTTTTAAGGTATATTAAGTTATTTGATGGTATATGAAGAATGTAAAATCTTGACGATTATAATAATATACGAGAAGATAATTTGCTAAACCTGAGAATACATCGTATACACGCGGCGGTTTATATGCTTTAACAATAATACATCATTTTGCTAGCTATAAAATTAAGTTCTGCGTTATACGTGCTGCTTATTGCTTTTTCGTACTTTTTTTTTCTCTTGACATTTTACGTATGTACTTAGGCATGTGTGTAGGATGAGAGATGACATTCAACGAGGAGCATTTTTAAGGCGCAATTATTTCGTTACACGTGTGTCTGTTTCTTTCACGTGTCGGAAATATCCATCTATAGACATATTTTGCTCGAAAGTGACAACCGATGACGAAAAGTCGGCTAGGTTTTCGTGGCTATTCAACCCGACCGATAATGATGTAAGTATGGAGGAAAAAATTTTCGTCTTCGTCTCTACGCCATGCGATGGTACTGTAAAGCATCTCTATCTTTGGTCGTATATCTATAAAGGTTCTCATAAATGGTATCGGGCTGAGAGAGAGAGACTATGTTCGCAGTAGGCGTGATTCTCGCTACAGGCTAATTGGACCATTATTGTGAAGCTCGGAAGCTGTAACGATGACGCAGAGTATGGCTTTTATTTGAGAGAAAATATCCTGCGGCTTTTCTCCGCAAGTAATAAGGATACGGCGATGATGAAATATGCTGCGAGTACGAAGCTGCCGAGCCCGTCGTATTATGGAAATTATGGCCCCGCCGAAAGACGAAATTATGCTACGAGTTGTGACGTCGTGATTGTCTGGTGGTGTCGAGTAGAATAAACGTACGAAAACTGGTATGTAAGAGTGGTTTACAGCGTGAGGGCGATTTTATTGGGTGGCTGATTCGAATATGATGGGGGGGGGGATTTTGAATGGTGAATTTTTAAATTGATTTAAATCTGTATCAATTTTTTTTTCAAATAATTCTTTCAAATGTTTGAGAATTTTAAGGATTTGCCATATTTTGTTATATTTGAAACGAAAAAATCACTTTAAAATACATTATTTGTAATGGTTGACAAAAATTTGAGCTTTTTTGTTTTTTGTGGTTAGTTTTATGAATTTGGAGAATTTTACGAACAAATAATTTTAAAATTTTTTGTGCAGTTAATTATGTAGGTACTTGTTATGCGGGCAAATTAGCATGATTTTGAAGAATTTTTTTGGCTAGTTGAAATTTGATGGTGGAAAATAGTCAAAAGCGTTTCCTTAAAAATTTTTATGAAAAATAAAATATGAAAGTACCCCTTTTTTGACCTCCGGGCCAAAAATACCAAAAAACCGTTTCTTCATTACCTCCTTAGCTAAGAATTTTCGGGATAAATTTATTGAGTATCGATTTCTAAAAATTAAAGGGTCCAAAATTTGGGGGTAGCCGGGGGTTTGGTAAAGGTGGGTTTGGCCCTTTTTAAACCCATCTGGACCGGCTCCCCTCTAAAAGGCACCCATTTTATGAGAAATTCGTGGGCAAAAAATTTTGGGCCCCCGCGCAAAAAATTTTTGGGGGGGAGGGGCCCAAAATTTTTTTTCCCCCCCCCCTTTTTTGCCAAAATTTAGGAAAAAGGAATTTTTTTGGGTTTTTTTCAGGGTGGATTTAAAAGGGGGAAAAAACAAAACCCAAAAATGGGAAAATTTTTTGGGCCCAATTTTTGAGCCGCTTTTTGAAAATTTTGAGCCGCATTTGAAAAAATGATCAAACCGGAATTTTTTCTCAAAAAAAGTGTTATTTATCCATAAATATACCATATAAGGTCATTTGGGGTAATTGTAAACAAGTCATGATGTAAATACTTAAATGCATCTAGCGAGCTGGAGTTGCCAAAAATAAAAAAACTTTGAATAATTGGCCTTACTATAAAAAAGAACTTCGGGTTCTTGGTGACAGCTGTGATGAAAAAATTTCGCGATGAAAAAAAATGATATCAAATTCGGTTTTCACACAATCTACGTAATCTTCAAAATTCGAGAAAAAATAGAAAAAAAGTAAAAAGTTGGTGTTTGATGCATTAATTTAGTTCTACGGACATCAAAAATGATGAAATTCAATTCTTATGATTTTTGAAGTTGAGAAATTAATTTTCCTGCAGCATTCACAAATACCATCAAATTTTTCAGGTGTGGGGTAATTGTAAACTCGTGTTATTTAAATGGGATTCACAAATTTAAACACAAAATATCTTTTTTTTTGGTTTTGATTTTTTTTGATTTTTTTTCACAAGTTAGTTTTTCCACACGTTTAAATATTTAATCTGTATAATTTTTTTTCCAAATTATGCAAAAAAAACCCGAGAGATGCGTTTTTTATGGGGTACAATGTATGCATTTACATTTACCCCATCATTGTGAGGTAAATGTAAATATTCTTGTCCAATTGTAAACGAAGTCCATAATTTCGGAATGAATAATCGAATCGATGAAAACAAACCACCATATTACTTCTCATACATTCATTGATACATGGAAAAAATTTCAATCACTTTGCTTTCTTACTTACAGAGTAAAACGAAAAAGAGTATCACAAAATCGGTTCAATTTTCCGAAAAATTTACAATTACCCTAATTGACCTTAAATTTCAACAATTTTGGAGTGGTGGACATGGTGAAAAAAAATTAAAACTGGCCCCTCGCGTTGTAAAATACTCGAAATTCGCATATCTACGTACCATACAAGTTATGGGAAATTTTGCAAAAACGATTATTTTTATAAAATTATTTCATCCCAAGGTCAACAGAAAATTGTATCGAAGAACCCTTACTTCCTCGACCCCCTTCACTCTCCCTGCGGTCATTTTTGTAAAAAATTCGAATAGCCGATATTGGTAGGTATCGATTTTATATGAATCAAACCTCCTGAAAACGAATCTGCAGTCGAATTTCCATTTGAGCCATTTCCCGGCTCCCTTCCATCGTCCATTCAATAATTACATTAAAAAATAATTTTTTGGTTTTGTTCTTCAAACCCCCTAAAATCCATCTGAAAAAACACGAAATTTCTATCTGAATTTGGCAAAAAATGACGAAAAATTGAAAAAAAGACGAAAAAACACATTTTGGCCCCTCCCCTTAAAATAATTGCGCCTTTGGTCCAAAATTTTTGTCACGATAGTTTCTCATCATGGGTGACCTTTTGGGGTAGGAAGGAGCGGTCCAGATCGGTTTCCAAAGCCAAACCACCATACTTGACCGGCTATACCCTTTCCTATAAGTTTTGTATGAAAAGTTTTTACCGTTGACTATCGAGTGAAGTGATGAAGAGTCTAGAAGTAGGATTTTTTATTGAAGATATAATTATAGTGAATTATTTGGAGTGTCATCGCGACATTAAAGTCATGCCAAAGACACACAGACAAAGACGTACTCTTTTTTTGCCCACCGGAATCGATTGGAAGCGATTTTGAGACGTTTTGGAGTCACCAGAAAGTTTTGAAAATTTCCAAATCAAATGAAATGCCCATAAAAATGGTCCATATGAACTTTACCACCTGTATTCGTGGATTATTTATATTGGTTACTTACTTATTTGATCAAAATTCGTAACTCTTGGCGCTGGGTCAAATTTCAATTTTTTCAAATGAAAATTATGTCAAAAAATATGGATTTGAACTGAAAAAGACTGGAAGTTACAAATTTCTGAAAATTGTGCTTCAAGCGATTAAATTGGCCTCCAGTATGGGTAATCCAATTTTTTAGGACCTAAAGTTCACCTGGACCATTCTTATGGGGTTTTCTTTATAATTGGAAAATTCAAAAATTTTCTGGTGGCTCCAAAACGTCTCGAAATTGCTTCTAATCGATTTGGGAGGCCGGAAATAGGGCAGGTATCTACCAAATTTCAGCATTTTTCATCGATTAAATCAAATTTTCATATTTTCCAGGACGATGGGGTTTTCTTAAAATTTCGAAAAATTGGTCAAAATTCGAGAAATCAACTTCAGCACTTGAAATTTTAGGTGTAAGGTTCTTTTATGATGTACATTCGATTTATTTTTGTTTTAGTCCAAAATTTTACTACCGGTTGGGATACCTTTCTTCATAGAAAAAAAAATGAAAATTTGGCTGTAAAGAGCATTCAAAGCTCCTGAATCAGTTTTGAGATAATGTTGATCTCCAATTCAAACAAAGATGCAGAGAGAAAGGAAGGAGAGATTCAAATTTAAAAAAAAGTCCAAGTATGAAAAATCGTTCACATAATTATGTAACCAAACCATTTTCAATTTAAAAAAAAAATGTTTCGTCAATATTGATTGTAGGTATCGAAATCTATGTTACTTGGCTCCTCGAGTTCATCGCTGATGTTATTTCCCAAAAAATCCGAATAGGGTCCCGTGGAGGTAAAATAATGGGTAAAAATTATGAAAGTTTCTAAATTAGCGAATGAGATATAAAAATGCATGTATTTCGAGTCCCAGAATCCATATCCGAAGTAAATTCCGAAAAAAAGAAAAAAAACTACTCATATCAAAATAAAGCGAATTGTTCTTAGAGAAAAAACAAAACAAAAACCATACTTACTCAGAATAAACAAAAAAAAATCCGTATTATTTTAATGAAACCAAGCCATCTCAACTAATTAGAAAAAATTACCAAACCATTTTTAGAAAAAAAAAAACACCAATCTATATCAAGAAGAAAGCGAACTTTAAAAAAAAGAATACAAATCATTTTTGAAGAAATAATTCAAAAAATCATATTCAGGAAAAAAAATAAAAACTCATATTAAAAAAAATTGATCCCGAAAAAAGTCGAATCATCTTCAGGAAGAATAGAAAAAAATAACTTACCCGAGTTAAAAAATGAACCAAACCATTTTCAGAAAAAAAAACAAAACAAATTAATTAGAATAAACCGAAAAAACAAAAACGAACTGGTGTTTAAAAAAAGCTCAGCCCATCTGCAAAAAACCAATCACATTCAGAAAAAAAACTGAACCATCGGATGAAAAAAAAACATGCATGTTTATTCAAAAAAATTCTACAAATCACCTTCAAGAAATAGCATAAACTGAAAATCCATCACATATCAGGATAAAACTATATTTTCGAGAAAACCCCAAAAAACCCAGCTTATGTGCAGAAAAAATTCAAACCATTTTCAGAAAAAAAAAAACCGAACCCTCTTCAGGATTATCTCACTCACCCCCGTCATCTCCAAAAATGTGTATTTCTCACCCCCCCCCCCCCCCAACACACACGCCAAACTACCCATCTTGAAAAAATAAATAACAATTTTTGATTCAATTTTATAATTTTTTATGTAGGGATCTCAGTTTAAACAAAACTTGAAAATAAATTAAACTCAAAATTTTTGAAACGTAATGCTTTATAACAAAATTTTTAAAAAAATTAATGGAAAATCCAGGTACTGTACACTTTTTACCACGTTCGTTCAATTGCATTCAAGTTCATTTGGCTTCACACGAAAGAAATTTTTTATCAAATTCACTGTCCATTAAATAGTTGAGTAGGTACTGTTATAATTCGGACGTAGGTACCAGGTGTCATTTATTTTTCGTTTGAGGTAGGTAGGTACCTATACGTAATAGATATACCGGAAACAATCGACATCTAGCCTGTTGAGCTGTATAAATCATTCAACATCGATGAAAATTATCAGTAACACATCAATGTCTTGTCAATAATACAAAAATGTCAATTAAGTAGCCATTCCCTGATTTATTTTGAAATTTCGACACCCATATCTAATAAGATAACGAACATTTTATCCATATTTAAATATTTTACAATTCTTGGAACTCTCAGTTCAAATACTATTTTCTCAGTGAACTGAAAGTAAAGTGTTTCTCTTTCCTTCTTTTGCATTGATTACTTTTTACCTGGAGAAAAAAATGGAAGTTTCTCGCTTGATCAGTTTGATGACTGTGGCAGTTTTTATGGGATTTCAATTTGCAATTTTTGGAGAAGCATTGCCGTACGTAATATACAGGATGTCCGATAAATGGTCTGCCATACTTCATTTTTGGATATAACCGGGTACCACTAAAAAAAAAAAACGTAAGATGAACAAGTTGCAAATTTTGAAAATTGAAGGGGCAAATGATGTTTTTTAAAAAATCACGTAAATTTTTTTTCAACAATGGGAATGGAAAGTACTTTGAAAACTGAATAAATTTTCATTATATGACTTTTTGAATAACTTGAAAATTGAAGGGCTACAAAAAATTTTGTTCGAAAAAAGTTCTAAAAAAATAAACTAATCAAGGGAATGGATAGTATGTTGAAAAAGGAACAAATTTTGCTCCATAGACTTTTTGCCTAACATCAAAAATGAAGGGGCTGCGGGTCCTTCAAAAAAAAAGTGGGCTTCAAAATTTTTTTACATTTTCTCAATTTTGGATTACCCTTGGCCCCTTCATTTTTGATGTTAGGCAAAAAGTCTGTAGAACAAAATTTATTCTTTTTTCAACATACTATCCATTCCCTTGATTAGTTTATTTTTTAAAAACTTTTTTCGAACAAAATTTTTGTAGCCCCTTCAATTTTCAAGTTATGCAAAAAGTCATATAATGAAAATTCTTCATTTGTCCCTTCAATTTTCAAGATATGCAACTTGTTCATCTAACGTTTTTTTTTTAGTGGTACCCGGTTTTATCCAAAAATGAAGTATGGCAGACCACTTACCCGACACCCTGTATTTTTAAATCAAAAATTTAAATTACGAATACATCAATAACACAAGTCGACACGATTTTTGTGTTTGGGTTCCGATTGCGAAATTTGGGTTGCTTTTATGTATCTAATGAAGGGAAAAATAATTTTTTTGTCTAAAGTTTGCTTGGGGGTGGGGGGCCAAAAATGTGATTTTTCAAGAACAATACACACGGATTTGAAAAAAATGTGAAAAAAAAATTTGGTCCAATTTTATAGAAAATTTCATGTTGAATCGAATGCCGCAAACCGCAGACCTCTATCTCTTTTAGAAAAAAAGTTACGGTTAAAACTTTCCTAAATTACTCATGTGAAAAAATCGCATTTTTTTCGCCTTGCTCACCGAAAAGTGAGATTTCTGAGAAATCTAAGCGTTCTACGACCATAATGACCATGACAAAAGTTGTAGAGAATTAAATTTCCTATCGGATAAGCGTATTCAGATTTTTCCGAGAGGCGTAGTTTTTGAGATATTCTCGAGTAAAGTTGAACATTAGTTGAGGCAATTGAGAAAAAAAGAGAAATGAAGCAGTTTTTGGCTGTCAAAAGTGTTACAGCGAAAAATTGTGGAAGGTGACTAATCTTTAGAAGTGACCACGACCTCCCACAATTTTTCGCTGTAACACTTTTGACAGCCAAAAACTGCTTCATTTCTCTTTTTTTCTCAATTGCCTCAACTAATGTTCAACTTTACTCGAGAATATCTCGAAAACTACGCCTCCCGGAAAAATCAGAATACGCTTATCCGATAGAAAATTTAATTCTCTACAACTTTTGTCATGGTCATTATGGTCGTAGAACGCTTAGATTTCTCAGAAATCTCACTTTTCGGTGAGCAAGGCGAAAAAAATGCGATTTTTTTTACATAATTTAGGTAAGTTTTAACCGTAACTTTTTTTCTAAAAGAGATATTAGAGGTCTGCGGTTTGCGGCATTCGATTCAGCGTAAAATTTTCTATAAGATTAAATCAAAAAAAATTAATTTTTTTCAAATTTTTCTCAAATTTGTGTGTATTGTTTTCGAAAAATCACATTTTTGGCCCCCCATCCCCCAAGCAAACTTTGGAAGCCACGAATGAGCATATTGGTGTATTTTGATGTCTAGAATCAGAATTTGGCCATGAGAACGGAAACACAGAACATTTTTTTTTGTTGTTGACTTGTATTAGGTATACATTATGTCACCTAAAATTATATCTACTTACTATTTCTCACAGTATCGCAGCTCCGAAAATTCTTACTGATTATGTCGAATCTCTTTATGGTTAAATTCAAATGGAGATGCAAAATGGACGAATGGAAAAATCACACAACATGATACCCATATGGTCGAACAAAAATATTATTCTATCAAGTATCAATTTTTCGCTAAAAAATTACAATCTGCAATAATAATTTTTCAAAAAATATGTACCCAATTACGTCATAGAATCTGTAATCTACCTAATTTTTTCTCCAATAAAACCTCTCAATCTAATTTTTAAAAAATTACTCGAAAAATTGTATCCTTTGGAAAAAAAATCACCGAATTTAAGGATGCTTTAACATCCAGCACAGCTAATTTATAACGTACCATAAAACGACCCAGTAAGAATATCGACTTAAGACGATAATTATGCTAAAGTTTTCACTCGACGGTAGCCCCGTTGGGAGACGAGGCATCGAAGAGGGGCGGGGGAGGGGTGGATTACACCGGCGTAAAATCTGGCGAAAATAAAAGCAGGCTAAAAATAATTTACCGTCGTAACTTTAAAGGCAAGCGGTGACGATGATGATGATGACGGTGGTGGGTATTTCGTGTAACATCTTAAATCCTCGGGGGTAAGCTTATTTTTAGTCTGTGTATAAGTTTTCGACACGGTCGAAAGATGTCAGATGGCGGTAAAAAAGATACAATCAGGTTAGCAAGATTTCGCTGCGCGGTGATTAATGAAGATTTCGTTAACTTTGTTCGCATCAAAGACAAATTTAGCCCGGTGGCTTGTCTGACGCTGTGCTTTTTCTCGCCACGTTACGTCGGTTGGGGTAAAATATTTGGCGATGGGTTATGCAGAGGTATGGAGAATCTGGTATGTGGGTACATTTTGATTTTTTTCAATCTCCGATATCCGCCCTAAATTGAGTAATTAAAGGTCAATTTAACGCCGCTTTTCCCTTTACCGGATAGATTATATTTTGACATTCGATTCGATTAAATTTCAGTTGGTGCGTGCGGAGCGGCGCGTTCGTCGATTTTGGTCGTGCTGGGGGTTCGATGCTTTGTAGGATGCGAACGCCAGTACGGCGTTTTCGATTGCTGCCCTAAAATACGCGTTTAATACGATTTTCACAGACTTGTGGCATCAAAGTTCAGCCAGTCGACGGAAATTGCGTCATTTTGCGGATTACACGAGGATGACGCGAATACTAACCGCGAATAAATTACTGGCGTTTGTTTTTCTCCAGCGTAATATCTCTATCTCGTATACGATACGTACAGATTGTGTGGAGTACGACTCGATGTCGAGTAATTCTGCTGGCTCTGATGTAGAGAGATATAGGTTAGGTATACTATCTACAGTGGAACACGTGAATGGTATACTAGTGTTCTTAATTTCATTAAATGTACTTTACGACGATGAAATACAGTGCTATTTCTATAGCGTGGGGTTAACGATGCACAATGTATCTGAAATTGTGTTAAGTACCAGTAAACTTTGGTAGCGGACCGAAATTGTGTTGTAGAATTGTGGAAATGCTCGAAACGTGTTTTATCCGTTTTGAAATTTTCGACGAATGAACGTTGTTGCCCACAGGGCTGTGTTTCTATCGTTTGTTACATGGGTTTAGGAAGGAAAGTGGTAGATCCTACGAACCGATGTTTTTCTTCTTTAAATGGATACCTATGTTTCGAGTCAGACGGTGGGAAAAAATAAAAAATTGAAAAAATTTGTCATTATTGCCATTGTTGTGAATAGGGTGACCCAGAGGTGGGTCGAGAATTGCCTTTAATTTTGAAATTGGAAGAAGTCTTCAGAAAAAAATTGTAATGTGACACGAAATTGGCTGTAGGTGAGTTGATTTCCAACGAAATATTCGTATGAAAAGATAGGCCAATTGATTCCCATTTTTTTTTTCGGGGTATGTACGAATTGATTCTCAATTTTTTGTCAAGTAGGTGCATACAAATTGAGTAAATAAGCTTTAGATATTGGGAGCCAAAAATCAGAAAACGAAAATGGAAATTTTAACTCGAAAATCGAATATTGAAAATCGAAATTCAATTATCTGATATCAAATATCAAAAATCAAATAGGTTGGTAGGGTTGGTACTCGGGGTGATAGTTTTACACCTTATTTTCGAAAGTTGAAGAGACTGGACAGTAGGGTGGAGTGAAAAAAAAAACATATCTTGGATTTTGACCAAATTTCGTGGGATGGTTTACTTTGAGTTAGAGACTTGCCAAAAAAATGTTGAGCCCCCTAGGGGCAAGGGGAGGGGAGCAGGAGGTGCTCAAAGTGCACCTCCTTTGGAAAAAAAACACGGTTTTTTGTGTTTTTTAGTCAATCAAAATTGTGTGAGAAGCCTCCTTAGCACTTGAAAGATGCAATTTGAATTTCTACATCTCCCTAAACCATCGCCATCCTTCTCCGATCAAAACTCAGACTGCTACAAGGGGGTTGAAAATTTGCAGATTGCAATATTACAATACCTGATATGAAATTTTCACCAAGCTGGAATGATTGTTTTTTTCATCGAGTGATTGAACAAAAAATTTTTGTAACCACTAAAAGTAAATTATGAAGAAAAAAATGATAATTTTATACACCAGTGCAGCCAACAGCAAATCATAAAATTCCAAAATACGGAATTTATATCGACTTGGAGTTGATTATTTTTTCGCCTGAAAATATTATGTAGGTATTTTTGATAGGTATGTATTTTTTTTTTCACTCCACCCTACTGTACAGCTAGAAAATTATGCCTGGACCCCGACCTCAAAATGACAAGGTAAAAATTCCACTCCTGACTCCACATTACCCCTCCCTACCAGACCTTGAAATCTGACCATATAGTCCAGGCATTTTAGGAGTAAACCCCCAAAAATTAAAACCTGATTTTTTTCGCGTTTTACGTTCGTAATGGTCCATTACACAACATATGTACTAAAATGAACACCCCACAACCCTCCGCTACCCACAGGGGAGGCATCGCAGCGTTACGTAACACTTTTCAAATTTTACCCCCCAGCCCTAAGACATATCCATGTCAAAAACACCTATTTTTCAACAATTTACAGCATTTTTGGAAAAAATCGAAACTTTTGGGAATATCTCTTCAAAAAAGCCTCAAAATGGAAAAATGGTTATGAACAATAATATTCTACATGTAGTTTCCTGTCAGACAGGTTCGTTTTTTTTCGAAAACACCCGCTTCTTTGCCCAAAAATTAAGGGTGAAAACGCCTATTTTTCCAATATTTACAGTATTTTTGGAAATGATGGAAATACGAAGCTAAAAGTACCCAAAATGAGTATTTTTTTATACATGCTGGTAGGGTATTCCAAAAAAAATCACCGCAAAAATTTCAACCTCTACCGTTAATTATAAGGGAGGTTATTGAAATTGAATACTGCATTTAAAAAATCGAAGTTGTGGAAAGAAAAAGTATTATAAACGCGATGTTATTGCTGATTATTGGTGATACGAAACATTTCTTTGCGTCGTAAGGATTCAAAAACGATATTTTCAGCTTCGTATTTCTATCATTTCTAAAAATACTGTAAATATTGGAAAAATAGGAGTTTTCCACCCTTAATTTTTGGGCAAAGAAGCGGATGTTCTCGAAAAAAAACGAACCTGTCTGATAGAAAATTACATGTAGAACATGATTGTTCATAACCATTTTTCCATTTTAAAGCTTTTTTGAGGTGATATTCCCAAAAGTTTCGATTTTTTCCAAAAATGCTGTAAATTGTTGAAAAATAGGTGATTTTTACCTTTAATTTTTGATCAAGGAAGTGAGTGTTTTTGAAAAAGAAAAAACGCCTCCGATAGGAAATTACACGTAGAACAAGATTGTTCCTAACTACTTTTCAATTTTGAGGCTTATTTGAAGAGATATTCACGAAAAACCGGTTTTCAGCGGACGTTCGGGGAAAATTTGTGAAAATGCCATTTTTCATTTTTTTCGAAAATCGACTCAGGAGGCCGAAAAAGTGTCGTTTCTTCATGAAACGACAAAAAACGACAAGAAACAACGATTTTTAGAAAACTAGTAAAAATGTCATTTTTGGATTTTTTCAAAAATCGGCTTCGGAGTCCGAAAAAGTGTCGTTTCTTCATGAAACGACAAAAAACGACAAGAAACGGCAATTTTTGGAAAACTTGTGAAAATGTCATTTTTGGATTTTTACATAAATCGACTCAGGAGGCCGAAAAAGTGTCGTTTCTTGACGAAACGACAAAAAACGACAAGAAACGACAAGGAACGACAATTTTTGGCAAATTTGTGGAAATGTCATTTTTGGATTTTTACATAAATGAACTCAGGAGACCGAAACAGTGTCGTTTCTTAATGAAACGACAAAAAACGACAAGAAAAGACAAGAAACGGCATTTTTTGGAAAACTTGTGAAAATGTCATTTTTGGATTTTTACATAAATCGACTTCGGAGTCCGAAAAAGTGTCGTTTCTTGAAGAAACGACAAAATACGACCAAAAAACGACGATTCGACGAAAATTTGTGAAAATGCCATTTTTCATTTTTTTTGAAAATCGACTCAGGAGGCCGAAAAAGTGTCGTTTCTTGAAGAAACGACAAGAAACGGCAATTTTTGGAAAACTTGTGAAAATGTCATTTTTGGATTTTTACATAAATCGACTCCGGAGTCCGAAAAAGTGTCGTTTCTTGAAGAAACGACAAAATACGACCGAAAACGACGATTCGGGAAAATTTGTGAAAATGCCATTTTTCATTTTTTTTGAAAATCGACTCAGGAGGCCGAAAAAGTGTCGTTTCTTCATGAAACGACAAAAAACGACCGAAAAACGACGATTCGGGGAAAATTTGAGAAAATGCCATTTTTCATTTTTTTCGAAAATCGACTCAGGAGGCCGAAAAAGTGTCGTTTCTTGAAGAAACGACAGAATACGACCGAAAAACGATGATTTGTGGATAATTTGTGAAAATGCCATTTTTCATTTTTTTTGAAAATAGACTTAGAAGGCCGAAAAAGTGTCGTTTTTTGATGAAACGACAAAAAACGACAAGAAACGACGATTTTAGGAAAACTAGTAAAAATGTCATTTTTGGATTTTTTCGAAAATCGACTCAGGAGGCCGAAAAAGTGTCGTTTCTTGACGAAACGACAAAAAACGACAAGAAAAGACAAGAAACGGCAATTTTTGGAAAACTTGTGAAAATGTCATTTTTGGATTTTTACATAAATCGACTCCGGAGTCCGAAAAAGTGTCGTTTCTTGATGAAACGACAAAAAACGACAAGAAACGACGATTTTAGGAAAACTAGTAGAAATGTCATTTTTGGATTTTTTCGAAAATCGAATCAGGAGGCCGAAAAAGTGTCGTTTCTTGACGAAACGACAAAAA
The DNA here is from genome assembly GCA_033439095.1 of Pseudococcus viburni. Classification (NCBI taxonomy): domain Eukaryota; kingdom Metazoa; phylum Arthropoda; class Insecta; order Hemiptera; family Pseudococcidae; genus Pseudococcus; species Pseudococcus viburni. Next base: position 12,203 of record JAVBJF010000802.1, on the reverse strand, counting down.
ACGACAAGAAAACACAAGAAACGGCAATTTCTGGAAAAGTTGTGAAAATGTAATTTTTGGATTTTTACATAATTCGACTCCGGAGGCCGAAAAAGTGTCGTTTCTTGAAGAAACGACAAAATACGACCGAAAAACGACGATTTGCGGATAATTTGTGAAAATGTCTTTTTTCATTTTTTTTGAAAATAGACTCAGGAGGCCGAAAAAGTGTCGTTTCTTGACGAAACGACAAAAAACGACAAGAAAAGACAAGACACGGCAATTTCTGGAAAAGTTGTGAAAATGTAATTTTTGGATTTTTACATTATTCGACTCCGGAGGCCGAAAAAGTGTCGTTTCTTGATGAAACGACAAAAAACGACAAGAAACGACGATTTTAGGAAAACTAGTAGAAATGTCATTTTTCATTTTTTTTGAAAATAGACTCAGCAGGCCGAAAAAGTGTCGTTTCTTGAAGAAACGACAAGAAACGACAAATTTTGGAAAACTTGTGAAAATGTCATTTTCGGATTTTTACATAAATCGACTCCGGAGTCCGAAAAAGTGTCGTTTCTTGAAGAAACGACAAAATACGACCGAAAAACGACGATTTGCGGATAATTTGTGAAAATGCCATTTTTCATTTTTTTCGAAAATCGACTCAGGAGGCCGAAAAAGTGTCGTTTCTTGATGAAATGACAAGAAACGACGATTTTAGGAAAACTAGTAGAAATGTCATTTTTGGATTTTTTCGAAAATCGAATCAGGAGGCCGAAAAAGTGTCGTTTCTTGACGAAACGATAAAAAACGACAAGAAAAGACAAGAAACGGCAATTTTTGGAAAACTTGTGAAAATGTCATTTTTGGATTTTTACATAAATCGACTCAGGAGGCCGAAAAAGTGTCGTTTCTTGATGAAACGACAAAAAACGACAAGAAACGACGAAGATTTTAGGAAAACTAGTGAAAATGTCATTTTTGGATTTTTTCGAAAATCGACTCAGGAGGCCGAAAAAGTGTCGTTTCTTGACGAAACGACAAAAAACGACAAGAAAAGACAAGAAACGGCAATTTTTGGAAAACTTGTGAAAATGTCATTTTTGGATTTTTACATAAATCGACTCCGGAGGCCGAAAAAGTGTCGTTTCTTGAAGAAACGACAAAATACGACCGAAAACGACGATTCGGGAAAATTTGTGAAAATGCCATTTTTCATTTTTTTTGAAAATCGACTCAGGAGGCCGAAAAAGTGTCGTTTCTTCATGAAACGACAAAAAACGACAAGAAACGGCAATTTTTGGAAAACTTGTGGAAATGTCATTTTTGGATTTTTACATGAATGAACTCAGCAGGCCGAAAAAGTGTCGTTTCTTGATGAAACGACAAAAAACGACGATTCGAGGAAAACTAGTAAAAATGTCATTTTTGATTTTTTTTAAAAATAGACTCAGGAGGCCGAAAAAGTGTCGTTTCTTGAAGAAACGACAAGAAACGACAATTTTTGGAAAACTTGTGAAAATGTCATTTTTGGATTTTTACATAAATCGACTCCGGAGTCCGAAAAAGTGTCGTTTCTTGAAGAAACGACAAAATACGACCGAAAACGACGATTCGGGAAAATTTGTGAAAATGCCATTTTTCATTTTTTTTGAGAATCGACTCAGGAGGCCGAAAAAGTGTCGTTTCTTCATGAAACGACAAAATACGACAAGAAAAGACAAGAAACGGCAATTTTTGGAAAACTTGTGAAAATGTCATTTTTGGATTTTTACATAAATCGACTCCGGAGTCCGAAAAAGTGTCGTTTCTTGAAGAAACGACAAAAAACGTCAAGAAACGGCAATTTTTGGAAAACTTGTGAAAATGTCATTTTTGGATTTTTACATAAATCGACTCCGGAGTCCGAAAATGTGTCGTTTCTTGAAGAAACGACAAGAAACAACAATTTTTGGAAAACTTGTGGAAATGTCATTTTTGGATTTTTACATAAATGAACTCAGGACTCCGAAAAAGTGTCGTATCTTGATGAAACGACAAAAAACGACGATTCGAGGAAAACTAGTAAAAATGTCATTTTTGGATTTTTACATAAATCGACTCCGGAGTCCGAAAAAGTGTCGTTTCTTGAAGAAACGACAAAATACGACCGAAAAACGACGATTTGTGGATAATTTGTGAAAATGTCATTTTTCATTTTTTTTAAAAATAGACTCAGGAGGCCGAAAAAGTGTCGTTTCTTCATGAAACGACAAAAAACGACAAGAAACGGCAATTTTTGGAAAACTTGTGAAAATGTCATTTTTGGATTTTTACATAAATCGACTCCGGAGTCCGAAAAAGTGTCGTTTCTTGACGAAACGATAAAAAACGACAAGAAAAGACAAGAAACGGCAATTTTTGGAAAACTTGTGAAAATGTCATTTTTGGATTTTTACATAAATCGACTCCGGAGTCCGAAAAAGTGTCGTTTCTTGAAGAAACGACAAAAAACGACAAGAAACGAACAATTTTTGGAAAACTTGTGAAAACGTCATTTTTGGATTTTTACATAAATCGACTCCGGAGTCCAAAAAAGTGTCGTTTCCTGAAGAAACGACAAAATACGACCGAAAAACGACGATTTGCGGATAATTTGTGAAAATGTCATTTTTCATTTTTTTTAAAAATAGACTCAGGAGGCCGAAAAAGTGTCGTTTCTTGAAGAAACGACAAGAAACGACAATTTTTGGAAAACTTGTGAAAATGTCATTTTTGGATTTTTACATAAATCGACTCCGGAGTCCGAAAAAGTGTCGTTTCTTGAAGAAACGACAAAATACGACCGAAAAACGACGATTTGCGGATAATTTGTAAAAATGTCATTTTTCATTTTTTTTGAAAATAGACTCAGCAGGCCGAAGAAGTGTCGTTTCTTGAAGAAACGACAAGAAACGACAATTTTTGGAAAACTTGTGAAAATGTCATTTTTGGATTTTTACATAAATCGGCTCCGGAGTCCGAAAAAGTGTCGTTTCTTAAAGAAACGACAAAATACGACCGAAAAACGATGATTTGTGGATAATTTGTGAAAATGCCATTTTTCATTTTTTTCGAAAATCGACTCAGGAGGCCGAAAAAGTGTCGTTTCTTGATGAAACGACAAAAAACGACAAGAAACGACGATTTTAGGAAAACTAGTAAAAATGTAATTTTTGGATTTTTTCGAAAATCAACTCAGGAGGCCGAAAAAGTGTCGTTTCTTGATGAAACGACAAAAAACGACAAGAAACGACGATTTTAGGAAAACTAGTAAAAATGTCATTTTTGGATTTTTTCGAAAATCGACTCAGGAGGCCGAAAAAGTGTCGTTTCTTGACGAAACGACAAATAACGACAAGAAAAGACAAGAAACGGCAATTTCTGGAAAAGTTGTGAAAATGTCATTTTTGGATTTTTACATAAATCGACTCTGGAGTTCGAAATAGTGTCGTTTCTTGAAGAAACGACAGTAACGCTGGGATGGTTACGTAAAGCTGGGATGTTTACGTAATGCTGGGATGGTTACATAACATAACATAACAATTCTAAGTCCGGACATAATGACATTATGTTATACTTGAAAAACTTGGAAAAAATCTATTTCAGATGAGGAAATGATATGTTATATTAAGTAGTACACGTGATATTTTTGTGTAACATTTTTGAATTAAGTCGGTCAAAAAGTCAGTCGAAAAGAAAGTTGGAAATCAAAAAGATATTCGGAAAGCTGTAGAAAAGTCGGATGAAAAGTTGGTCGAAAAGTTGCTCAAAAAGTCGTTCAAAAAGTTGATCAAAAAGTCAATCTGAAAGTCGGTCAAAAAATCAGAAAGATAGTGGAAATTTGATCGGAAAGTCGATCGGAAAGTCGATCGGAAAGTCGATCGGAAAGTCGATCGGAAAGTCGATCGGAAAGTTGATCGGAAAGTTGATGGGAAAGTCGGTCGGAAAGTCGATCGGAAAGTCGATCGGAAAGTCGATCGGAAAGTCGGTCGAAAAGATAGTTGGAAATCAAAAAGATATTCGGAAAGCTGTAGAAAAGTTGGATGAAAAGTTGGTCGAAAAGTCGGTCAAAAAGTTGATCAAAAAGTCAATCTGAAAGTCGGTTAAAAAATCAGAAAGATAGTTGGAAATTCGATCGGAAATTTGATCGGAAAGTCCATAGGGGTGATTCTAAATTTTCGCAGAAAACTCTGTACGGAGTAATTATTTCAGGAAATATACATGCTGGAACGATGCGGTTGGAATGTATAGATAGATAATCATCCCCCCTACATATTCCTGCGAAAATAATGGAGCAAAAAATATTCCTGTCCCCGAGGGGGCTAAAAAGTAGTCCAAATGTCCTCGTCGTGGTCTGTACTTGATTTTGTGCTGAAGTCAAAATACTTCTGTTCTCTCTTATCGCAACTTTCCAAGCTGAACTATTGCACCAACTTAATGCAGAGAGGTCCCATATTACTTATTATGACGTTTAAAACATATTTCAAAGTCGATGAAGTACATTTTTAAAAGCTCAAAGTAGCTACGGAATTTTTGGTCCTTCGTCGTGGCTTTTTTTCTCAAAAGGCTGAGAGAGACAGTTGGTTATTTAGAATACAACAATTGGTCGAGTCGATACCTTGACATCATAAAATTACTGTCCAGCTGTAGATTTGACTTCAGTGTTCATAATAATAACGATTTCGTGAAAAATGTTTCCAAATTTATAATTCGGCACACAGAAATGTCCTTGTCGCACAGTGGGATGTGAAAAAATTTAGCAAGTCAAAAATCTGAGATTGGGGTTCTGGGGGTTTTCGAAGGTGCTGATTCCATTTTTCGAGTCATTTTTGCTCAAAACCTCAAGGAAGCCTCGGGAGAGGGGGACAAAACTCAAAATTTTGAAAATTTTCATGATGGGTATCAAAATATATGTTTTTAGACCTCCTGATTTCGAATCTGGCTTTGCTTTTGCTCAAAACCTCAAGGGGCCTCTGGAGAGGGGGGGACAAAACTCAAAATTTTCAAAATTTCTATGATGGGTATCAAAATATATGTTTTTGGGCCACCTGATTTCGAATCTGGCATTGCTTTTGCTCAAAACCTCAAGGAGGCCTCAGGAGAGGAACAAAATTCAAAATCATCCAGTATTATTGTATTGAGTGTGCAAATGGATATATTGGTTCGCTTAACACCTACCTGAAAAAAGATCTTTATTATTTGATTTTTTCTAAAATCGTTGGGTACCTACCCATAAATGAAGTATATAAAATCAAGTTCGAAAATAAAATTTAGGGTACCAACTTGTCAAAAATCAGAATTTCATTATTTTTTTAAAAATCTTAAATATTTGTTTCAGTGTCTCTCAAATGGTGATATAAGTCACCAATTATGTTAAAGCCATCTCTGAAAACACAATTGAAATCTTACATTTATATCTATTGCATTGTTACAACTCAATAGTGAAAATACAATTAGCAATTTTGATAACTTTGGTCAATTTTATTAAGCTATGCTTGAAAAAAGATCGTTGAAATGAGAAAAAATGATTAAAAACAGAATGTTTTAGCGTGAATAAAATTATTTTTTGTTAGAAATTAAATCTGTAAAAACTTATGCTAGGAATCATTTTTTAACTAAATTTTCACATACTATTCTGAAGAAAACACCCAATTTTGGGAAAATGGGCAACTTTGGGCAAAATACGATTAAAGCATCCCAAAATATACACTTCAAGGAACATTTTTTATTTGAAATTTTTTTTGTATAATTGTATAGTTTTTTTCCCCAGATCAAAATATAATGGGATAACGTCATGAAAGAGTACCTACTAACTTCAACAGCTTATAACTCGTGCAAAAATCTAAGCAATGTTGAAAACGATTGCAGACTTGAAATCAGCATTAAAAATACTATTAAATAACATAAACATCACTTTTATCTACCTAAATGAAACATACATGCAAAAACACAATACCTATTTGTTATGATAACCCCACTTCTTCCCTTGATTACATTGTTATGCTGGCGGGTCAAAAACTTTTTTATTCTTGGAACTAGAGGTTCCAAACATTGTAAAACACAGTGGAATGATTGATTTTTAATTTTGGAAACTTTTTTTTTTTGATTTTTGACCTGCTAAATTTTCTTAGATCCCACTGTGCGTCGTGGCTCTTCATTGTGAGGCTATACCTCAATTTTTCATTTTTTTCAAAGCTGCCTCAAAATAAGAAGGTGAACCAGTTTTCGATGCAATAGTTGGTTTTTCCTCAAAACGCATTATTTTCTTACAATTTTGACATTTCTACAATTTTGTCCTTTGTCGTGGATGTCCATCGTCGTGGCATTCCCCATTTAAATTACATGGGGAAAATCTATTTTTGTTTTCCAGTTGTGTGAGTATGTGAATGTTATCTGGCACACTAGTATTAACGACTCTGATCAAAATTTTTCAGTAAAAAATGTTTAAAAATGTTTAAAAATTCTTAGACGAATTTCTGCGAAATTTTAGAATGACCCATAGACAGTTACGTTTTTAGATTATGACATAATGATATTATGTTAGACTGGAAGAAGATAGATAGAACGTTAGATGGAAAGTTAGATAGAACATTAGATGGAGCATTAGACAGTAACATTTTTAAATTAAGGCATAATGACATTATGTTAGACTCAAAGAAGTTAGATGGAGCGTTAGATGGAATGTTAGATGGAAAGTTTGACAGAATGTCAGACAGAAAGTTGGGAAAGATTGCCGGAAAATGATTGTCTGAGAGATAGTAGTTGGGAAGGTATGCGCTAGTTTGGTAGAGGCACAGCACTAGAAGCAGAGTGTATGGTGCATCCCTCTCCTTGATGGTAATCAAAAGTGTCTTTAGACCTGTGTAATAGCGGTAACACAGTAAATAAATGAAGCTGCCATACCTTAAGGGCATTGAATGAAGTACATCCCATGTTGAATATAAGTTGATGAACATCCTGAAGAATTATATTAAATTTGAGAGTATGGTATATCTTACTGACATATCCATGTTCTAAGATTTTCGTTTTAAAGCAAAAAAAGTGTTCATTGTTTTCCCTTAATTTTTGGTCAAGGAAGTGAGTGTTTTTGAAAAAGAACCCCCCCCCCCCCTTCCGATAGGAAATTACGCGTAGAACAAAATTGTTCATAACTACTTTTCAATTTTGAGGCTTATTTGAGGAGATATTCACGAAAAACCGGTTTTCAGCGGACGTTTACTCTTCCCCTGGGGGTAACGGTGGGTTGTGGGGTGTCCATTTTAGTATGTTGTGTAGTGGACCATTACAAACGTAAAATGCGAAAAAAAATCAGGCTTTAATTTTTGGGGGTTTGGTACATTTTTTCTCTTATTTGCCTGGACTAATATTCAAAAATGATTTAGTATGGATGTCTTTACCCAAAAATACCATTAGCATCAATTTTTCATCATGGGTCGGATAATATCAATTTTTCATGTTTTTTTAATATTTAGTAAAAAAGTCAGAAAAAATTGGACAAAATCTCCCTAAAATGATATTACCCCGTGGAAAAAAATTTATCAAAAGATTTAAGCGTATACGATATTTCAAGGTGAATTCTCATTCCTTCCTCTCTCTCACCAAACTCAAATTTGTATTATTTGACCAGATATAATACGACGTGGTATATCGTATTATTTCTCCGTTGGTGGTTAATTTAGCTCGTTGAAAATGTGTTTGTATTGTGTATATCGAAATGTAATGTGCCAGATAACATATTTTGCTGTCACGCCTATTAATGAAATTGTATACATGCGTAAGTTGATGATGAATGTATGTAATTGTTCGCAAAATTGAATTCACGCATTGTTTCATTAAATTGTTCTGCAAGTCGATGATGTCCGAGTTTATCAGTTCGATGGGTACATACCAAATTTCAGTTTTTTTCGTTGATAAGATAAAATTTTCATATTTTGCAGAGCGATGAGGTAATTTTTAAATTTCAAAAATTCGCCAAAATTCGAAAAATGAACTTCAGCGCCTGAAATTTTAGATATGGGGTTCTTTTATGATGTATTTTTGATTTATTTTGTTTCGGCTATTTCGAGTTATATACCTGGCTCATTCCATATCAACTCGACCAAGTTTTGACCTTGGGTCTTCCGATTTCGCTCAAAAATTTTTTACGAGTTCCCCTCGATGGTCTAATCAAGGAATCACCGTCATTTCGATCCTAATCCTTCAGGGGGGCTGGGGTGGCCCTTGTAATTTTCGTATAATTGGGATTTTTTGCGAAATGGCTCAACTTTGAAGGCGCATATTTCAAGTTCGGTCATGCCCAACATGAATTAGTTCATGCGGTTTTGTAGAGAATTGAAAGCAGATTCAAAATTGATAATCATATTTTAAAAAGTTTAAAGTTGAACTTTTGAGATGGAAGCTCAACTTTCATGATAAGTACAAAACATGAGGCCCCCCATTTAAAAATCTGAAAAAATTACAATGGAGAGAACTTTTTATGTACTTTTCAACTAACAACTTTTCAAAATGGGATCTCAATACCCCTGGGGGGCACAGGGGTCCTCAATTCCTCAATTTTGGTCAAAATTCAAGAAAATGTAAAACGTGAAGTAATATATCGATTTCTACTAATTCGAAGGCGCTGAGTTCGAATATGAGCTCAGTTTTTTCATCCGACTCCTTTGAACCCCCCTATCAGCCCCCCTGATGGGGTTAAAATTCAAAAAAATGAAAAATCGCGTGTGACGTGTCGTTTGTCAGGTTTTTGAGAGCGCTGAGTTCGAATATTTGCTTATTTTCCGGATTCGACTCTCGGGTGCACCCCTAGCACCCATTTTTGAAAAAAACATAGGTTTTTTAAATTTTTTAGCAGTTTGGGAGTCAAAATGGGGGGATGGGGATGGCCGATCAATAAAGTAAGTTGATAAACAAGCTCAGCATCCTCGAATTAGTAGAAATCGATATAACACATGCTATTTCTTTTTTTTAACATGTATTTTCTCAAAATTGGGGGCTAGGGGTGCACCCGAGAGTCGAATCCGGAAAATAAGCAAATATTCGAACTCAGCGCTCTCAAAACCCTAACAAACGACACGTCACACGTGATTTTTCATTTTTTTGAATTTTAACCCCATCAAGGGGGGCTGATAGGGGGGTTCCGAGGAGTTGGATGAAAAAACTGAGCTCATATTCGAACTCAGCGCCTTCGAATTAGTAGAAATCTATATATTACTTCACGTTTTACATTTTCTTGAATTTTGACCAAAATTGAGGACCCCTGTGCCCCCCAGGGGTATTGAGATCCCATTTTGAAAAGTTGTAGTTGAAAAGTACATAAAAAGTTCTCTCCATTGTAATTTTTTCAGATTTTTAAATGGGGGGCCTCATGTTTTGTACTTATCATGAAAGTTGAGCTTTCATCTTAAAAGTTCAACTTCAAACTTTTCAAAATATGATTATCAATTTTGAATCTGCTTTCAATTCTCTACAAAACCGCATGAACAAATTCATGTTGGGCATGACCGAACTTGAAATATGCGCCTTCAAAGTTGAGCCATTTCGCAAAAAATCCCAATTATACGAAAATTACAAGGGCCACCCCCGCCCCCCTGAAGGATTAGGATCGAAATGACGGTGATTCCTTGATAAGACCATCGAGGGGAACTCGTAAAAATTTTTTGAGCGAAATCGGAAGACCCAAGGTCAAAACCTGGTCGAGTTGACATGGAATGAGCCACCTTCCTTGTTAGTTGTATTTATGAGGAGGAAAACCAGGCCAAAAACGAAAAAAAAAACACTTACCTTTCTTAGTTTAAAAAAAAAAATAGAAATTTGAAACTGAAACTAGAAAATAATCAAAACTGAAAATGGAAAACGTACAGATAGAAAGGAATCTGAGTAATCGTTACCTCTTCGTTATACTTTTGTACAATTGCTAGGTATTGTACAAAAGTATATTTCTTCCATTATACTCTGAAATTACGTATGTAGGTATTACCAAGGGTAAAATTCATTCATCGTACAAATTTGATCCTCTTAAAAAAAGAAACTTGCGAAAATTATACTCAAAGCTGACTACAATAAGAAAGTATTCGCGAAAATTGAAAATTAGCTCGAGAATGTTTTGTTTTTATTTTTCCAATTCTCCTATCTGCGTAACACCTTCTCCCAAAAGCTTCCATGTTTACCCATACACTTATCGTATCTCTCCTGAAAGTACTTTCTCGGATGAAACGAAGAAGCGAAAAAATGTGTTTATTTTATTGAATAGAAAAATTTATCATTACAAATGAGACGATTACTTACTTTTCCCAAATGGCCGCACGCTTGACGTAAAACAAATCACCTCGAGGTACAAACGAACAACGCAGACGGGGATCGAGGGACGATGCTTCACCCGGCTGAAAAAATTTCTTCGTATTCACGATTGGAAAGTCATTTATTTTCTTGTGCGTTTTGTTTTAAGCGAGCGCAAGTTCGCAAAATATGAATGTCGAAGGTTGCCAACTTTTCTTCGCAGTAGCCTCACATATATGGTACTGCTTTTTTAGTACCTCAACTTGTTACTTGTGTACAAATGCTTGGCTGTAGTCCAGATTCACGATTGAATGGTCAAGTACCTAGATACGTTAAGCGAACAGAATGAAAACAATTTTCCAAATTTGTTTGTGAAAATGTACGAAAAAAATAATATTTGAAGAATATATCAGCGTGCTGGTTTTCCTTCGAGATTTGATTTTTTTTCCTAGCGCAGATTTTATATTATGGTATAGAAAATTAAAAAAAAATACGAGTTGGCCGGTATATATAGTTAGAATGTTATTTTTTTAGGTACCTACTTTTGACTTTGCGTTTCTTTTAGGAACTTGAAAAATAAAAGGGTTTGGAAAAGAAAAGTATATAACGAAGTTCAAATACGAGAACGCTTCGAAGTAGGTCTATAGATGTACCGAAGGCAGGAAAAAAAGTAAACACATATGACCGGGAAAATTCTTAATGCCTTTTTTATTTGGGTTTTTCTCGAGTTTTCAAACACAGCAACCAAGTCTGTTATCAATTAGTTTCACTTTATACTCGAAATCGATCGAATTAACTAGAGTAAACTTTATATAATAAGACAACAACCTACCTCAATTTCAAAATATATACAGGGTGTGATTCGAAACCTAAATGGGGCTTTTATAAGGAAGACGAATAGGCAATTTTAGAATCGTTTCGAATACTTTTAATGTCGACGTAATGAAACGAGAGAGAGCAATGTAATTTGAATTCTCCAAGTAAGCTGGAAAGCTTTATTTGCTCGAGGCGAAGAAAGGAAAAAAGGGACGAAAGAAATCAGATGTCTTTCGAATACTACAACCATGTTTACATTGTCGACGCGATACGAGCATTTGCTTTTAATACGAGGGTTGGCGTTATCTCGAAGCAAAAAAGCGTGGTCGAACAAGAAACGTTATTAAAAACAAGAGCGATAAAAATTCCCCTTTACCCGGCTTCGTAACGTTTAATGAAAAATTTAATCGGTTTGTCGTTAGGCGTTGAAATTCGGATTACTAAATTACCAAAATACGGATGGCGTGGAATTTTGTTTGTTTTTTTATATGATACGAACACCTACTTGATCGGAGGGATATTTTTACTGAAAATTATACGGTTTATAATTCGGCGTGTTTTTTTTTTCTCGTGGTAACAGATATTGACGTCATTTTTAGACTAATTCGGGAATTAGGAGCGTTGTTTTTCGATTTTTTCGCTGATAGGGTTTCATTGGAAGGGTTAATTGAAGTTTGCGAATCGACGATGCCCAGGTTATCCTTGTATACTCTTGTGTTTCTTTTTCCGTGTTTAAAATCATTGTGTAATTGTTTACTCGGCGATATAATTTTAGTTAAGGGAATTTGGGTATGAAAACCGATGACCCGGAATTATTTCGAGCCCGGGGGGGTGGGGGAGTTCGACGTCGATTGGCGATGTTGATTTTAGGAAATTTTTTCATCTTTTTTATATTAAACAGAACCCTTTTAAAACATTAACCTAGCGTGATCAGCAGTTTTTGTCTAGTTTTTACCCGGTTCGTTAGTTCTTGTGAAATTGTATCCGATATGAAAATTAGGCTGTATTCGGTCGTCGTTTGTATTTAGGCTATGGGGTGACGAAATGAACATCTCTGGGATATTTTTTTTCGGGCGGGCGTAAAGGTAGGGTCAGTTTATTTTTCCCTGTGAGCT
>JAVBJF010000801.1:0-46037 GCA_033439095.1 Pseudococcus viburni | reverse complement strand
GGCCAATTTCAACACAATTTTTGTGCTGAAAGTTGTCAAATTTGGCACACGTATTCTATCCGAACACGTTTTTTTGCACTTGGAAATACGGTTTTAAGCGTATTTTCCTACCTAGAAAATACGTTTTAGCGTATTTTTTCTGAGTACAAAAAACCTACACGTACTCGAAAATCGGTTTTAGCGATGTATTTCGAGTTAGGAGTACACAGAAATGTACCCAAAAAGACGTTTTTTACCGACTTTTTGGGTGGGAAAAATTACACATGAAATAAAATAGAATGCACGAAAAATTAGTCCTAAGACGGAAAACAGGTTAAACACGAAAAAAAAGTTAGAAAAAAAATGATCTTTTGAAAGGGTTTTGGACGGAGTCCACTTACCTCTCCTGGAGTCGTCGGCCTTTCTTCCGAGTTCCACACAAATTCTCCACCTAAGTGGGGCGCCAATGAGAAGGTGAGATAAACTAGGGACCCACGTAGTGGGAACTAGCTGCCCTTACCTCTACACTTCACAAATCACAGGTTCTACCTATACAGTTTCTCGGGCTTAAGGGTCCCGGTCCCTGGCTAGCTCAGCGCAAGCACTCAGTCAATCACATCGGTCGTGATAGCCCGGCAATTTACGTTTACGTTAATAAAACACTAAACACAAACCCAGGCTTTCATTGTATATTCAAATACTAAACATGCACTGCACTGTTACATGGTATGAACTTAACTCGATGGTGGATAAGATACTACAAAGTTACTTGGTAGGTTCTAGCTACCAAGTAGGATCGAACTCTCAGCGGCCGGCTCAGTGTTACCACCTGAGAGGCCTGGGCATTCCCACCGTGACAACTTCATGTTTTTCAAAATTTCTCCCAACTAAATAAGTAATTGGTGGAAATTTTAAAAAGTGAAAAAAATGAAATTTTAAAAAATTGGAAAAATCAAAGTTGAATAAATTTTAAGAAAATTTAAATTCAAAAAAATTACTAATGGAAAAATGTTATTATTTATAGATTTGAAAAAAATTAAAATTAAAAAAATTCAAGAGTTTGAAAAAATTTGATCTCAGCATTTTGAACTTGGATCGTTGAAATCCCTTTTGCATCAAAATTATTTAGTATAGCTAATGATTTTAATTTGATACAAATCAAGATACAGTAGACTCCCAATTATCCGACATAATTGGGGCGGGGAAGTGTCGGATACTCAAAAAAGTCGGATAATCGAAAAGTTCAGTTTATTTCAGAAAAGACATAGTAAATGAGTTCTTGAAATGCTGGGAAACAATTTGACATGCATTTATTTTTTAAAAAACCTCAAAAATAAAATTAAAACAATAATAGAACTAAAATCTAAAAAAAAACACCACCTCGATATTTTTAGATTAAAATTTAAAAACATAAATATTTGAAAGAAATCACTTTTTCGAAGACAAAATCATTAATTTTTTTTTAAAGTAGCACCTTCGAATTAGTAGAAATTAATGAATTACCTACTTCACTTTTAATGTTTTTTTGAATTTTGGTCAAAATTGAGGTTTTTGTGTCCCCCTGGTGTGTCGAGGTCTCGTTTTGAAAATTTGTTGGTCGAAAAAAGAGCAAGAGGGGCCCTTTATTGTGATTTTGTCACATTTTTAGATTGCAGCCTTCATCTTTTAGAATTATCGCGGAAGTTGAGCTTTCACTACTAAAGTTTAGCTTTGAACTTTTCAAAAACTTGTTTATCAATTTTTAATCTCTATTAAGACCCTTTAAAACTGTGCAAACAGATTTACTCCAAGAATAATATAACCGATTTCAAGACATAAACCTTCAATGTTGGGTAAGTTGGCAAAAAATCGTAATTGTATGAAAATTACTAGCTTTTAACCCGTCCTTCGGACGGAAAGAAACGTAAGTATATGGGTCTTATAATGTCAGAAAGTTTTATTAAGTTCAAGTTGAAAAAAAAAATGTATAGGAAAAATGAATTTGTAATAATTAAAAATTGTAATAACCCAGGGAAAAATCGCCAGGCCTGAGCAGGCCAGAAAAATGGCCGCGATTGAGCAGGTATGATCATACCTGATCAGGCATGAGCAGGTCAATAAAATAAAGGTTTTTGAATATATTTTTATGTGCCGTCATGAATGACCAGGTATGGCCAGGTATGATCAGGCTTGATCAGGCATGATCATGAAAAAGCCAAATTTTAGGAAAAATTTAGCGTGAATAAAGTTTGGCTTTTTCATGATCATGCCTGATCAAGCCTGATCATACCTGGCCATACCTGGTCATTCATGACGGCACATAAAAATATATTCAAAAACCTTTATTTTATTGACCTGCTCATGCCTGATCAGGTATGATCATACCTGCTCAATCGCGGCCATTTTTCTGGCCTGCTCATGCCTGACGATTTTTTCCTGGGAAGAGAACAAATTTTTCCGTCCCACTTTAACAGACTTCAGACTGTCAGACAGTTTAGTCTGGTGTGGTTAAAAAATGTATTTTCCAAACCTTTGTAAAATGGACATAGTTATGTAAATAATATGAAATTCTGGAATAAAAGAAAAATAAATGGAAAATGAGAAATATAGAAAAAAGTAAGGTAACAAAAAAAGGTATACCTGTATCGAAATAATATGAAATTGTGGATAAAAACTAAAATCGTGGATGAAAAGTAAGATGAATGGAAAAGGAAAAATCTTTTTAAAAAATAGGGTAATGAAATAGAAGAATGTACACTGGTATTAAAATCATATAAAATTGTGGATAAAAAAAATAAAATGCTGGAATAGAAGAAGAATGAATGGAAAACTGAAAATGTTTCAAAAAAATTGGAAAACTAAAAAATGTATTTATTTCTTTATTGGAATGATATAAAATTGTGGATGAAATAATAATATGAAAAGGAAGTACTTTGAAAAGGAAATAAAATTATAGAAAAAAGTGAGGGAATCATAAAATTGTTATCTGTATTGAAATTAAATGAAATTCAGAATAAAAAAATGAAATTGTAAAATAAAAAAGGAATGAAAATGAGATATTCTAAAAAAAAAAAGGTCTCTGAAGATGTTGAAAATATAAAATGAAGTATATGTATGAAGACCATTGTAATTTATAAAACTTCTGGATAAACAATATTTATTGCTTCATTATTGTGGCTGTAAATAAATAGATTATTTGGAGAACCTACTCTGGAACATGCCACATAAAATTGGCCATGTGAAAAACACTGTTCTTTTAAATTAATTCCTACTTTTGATAATGTTTGTCCTTGAGATTTGTTGATGGTAATCGCAAAAGCAATTTTAATTGGAAATTGAATTCTCTTAATGGGTATTATAGAATCAGTGGTAATAAAAGTTATTCTGGGAATGAACACTGTTTCCCCTTTATTTGGTCCACTTATTATTCTTGCTTGTAAGCAGTTGTTATGCAATTGTGTAATAATTAATCGTGTGCCGTTGCACAGTTTCGGAGGAACTAAATTTCTGAGTAGTATAATTGGTGTACCGATTTTTTAATTGAGTTGATGGTTTGGCAATCCTGAAGCTTTAAAACTGTTTAAAAATTCTATTGGGAAATGGGTGATGGAATCTGGCTCATATACGGAATCATAGGAATAATAAGTTTTACTTTTGGTATCTAACTTATTCATGATAGTCTCATTTATGTCATCAACAATATTATTTGTAGTTGCTAAAATAGCGCGTTCGCATAACCATTCATCAGTTTGATTAGTAATTTTTGATGTATCTTCATATATCTGTTTAATGAGATCATGTTCATTATCTACAATAGAACAAAAATCGTGAGTAAGTTTAATTTTTTGGTCAGGAGTATTAGTGATACCATTTCCAATATCAATTAGTTTTTTAGCAAAAGATTCACTGAGTTTGTCATCACTCAGTTTCACTCTCATATTAATGGTTAGAGTGTACCGTTGAATAGAAGACCATAAAACAGATTTTTTTAGAGTAGCGTTTATTTCATCTGATCTGGTACCTTTAGGTATGATGCGTAAAGTTTGCCGAAAATCTCCTGAAAATAAAATAGTTATTCCACCCATAGGTGCGTTGTTATCTTTTAAATATTGTACAGTATCGTTAAAAGCCTCTGCAGATTCTTTAGGTGACATACTACATTCATCCCATACGATAAATTTGCATTTTTGGAATAGTTTAGCATCAGATGACCTTTTTGAAATGTTGCAGGTAGATTTCTGATTTTTTAATATTTTTAGAGGTAATTTAAAAGCAGAATGTGTTGTTCTCCCTCCTTTTAGTAGTGTAGCAGCAATTCCGGAGGAACCTGCTGCAACACATATAATAGACTTTGATCTTAATTTTGCCAATAATAAATTAATTAAGAATGTTTTTCCTGTTCCCCCTGGCGCATCCAAGAAGAACATTTTTCCTTCATCATTAATTACACTATTCATTACATCTCTATAAATGAGGAGTTAATCGGTATTTAATTTGTTTTCATGTTGTTCAACATATTGCTTTAATTCGTCTATGTTATATTAGTCTCTTCAAATAATCTAAGATTTGTTAAGGTATTAGTATCGTAATTGATAGTTGGTAAATTATAAGAACTTAAATCTTTTCCAGCTTGTGAAATTAGTTTTGTTTGAATGTCGGTTAAAGCTAAATTATAGAAACGATCATCATATGTTGTTGGTGTGTTTGGATTTTCGCGACAGAAAGAATGATAATAATCTTCTGCTAAATAGGTTTTAAATTGATCCCACAATACTGTAGCATTTGCTACCTCACAAAATATAAGCATAGTAACAAATAATTGCCGTAAGGCGGCAGGGCAATGAGTTGATGATGCCTCGTTTAAAGCTTCAATTAAATAATTGTCATTTTGAATGAAGCCATGCAGTTCGCATGCATGTCTATAATCTTTACATAAGTTGCCATCAACAGTTTTTAAATATTCAAAGGATGTAGGACCTCTTATCTTTGTTAATAATACACGTAAGTAGTAACAATCTGTTTGGTTAGGATGTATTGTATATATTCGGCCCTTGCATTATCTTTTTTAATATCTGGCCAATTTTCAATTGGATTACCTTTTTTTCTTCTAGTGAACTTTTTTTTATCCCAGGTATAGTATGAAGGTATCTCTTCATAAAGTAATGTTTTTGCAAAGTCATCAGTTTTACAAAGTTCGAAGAATGCAGTTAAAGTAGTTATTGGTGGAGAAATAAGTTTTTCTCGAGGATCTGTAGTTTTATAATATTTCCGTTGACCATTTTCTAAATGCACGGCTAGGGGTTGTACATATGGATGACGTTCATGTACAGAGAATTCGAATATTCTCCAAAAAGCTTCATTGGAGCTGATATATCGACCGTTTTGAAATTTACTAACTTCGTCTAGTTCATTTTCAAGTGTAAATATTGTTTGGTCAGAACCTTTATTTATGTATTTACATATATATTTAATTGATTTTACTGAGCTGCAGTACTCTACGTTGATGTGTGCATTGAATGCTTTGAGTAGTACAGGTGAATATGGAACAATCCATTGATTATCTACAATTTTTGTAATTATTTCATTATCTGTTTCATTTGTTGTTTTTGAATTTACGGTTATAAGTTGTGAAGGAGTTTCTTGTAAGAGTAATTCGTTACTCAATTCATTATTTTTAGAAGAGTTTTGAAAATGTGTGTTTTGTAATTGTTGATCTATCTCAAAAATTTCTTCGTCATATGTAGAAGTGTCACAATGTTGGAGTTCATGAATTGGTGAAGTAACATAGTTATAAGTCAAGTTAGTGGTATCAGGAATACCAGTTTGTATATAGTCAATTTCTGACTGAAGGTGATTGTCAAAATTTGTATTTTGGGATATAATATCATGTTCATTAAGTGTAGTTGGTTGGTTTTCATCGATGAAGTAATCATCGTAGGAAAAATCATTTTCAATAAATGTATGATTTGAGTCAAGTTTATTATCTATTATGTTTGAATAATCACTGTAGTTTTGTTGGTCATAATTTTCTGAATGAAAATCATTTTCAAGATGTATTATATCAGAGGTATTTGTTAGAATCTCGTTAGTGTTTGATTTATTTTCATGTTGAAATTGATTACTTTGTAAAATGGTTTTTGGTATACCAAATTGTAAATGATCAATTTCAGATTCTATTTCATGAGTGTTTTCATTAATGCAAGGTGGAATATCAATAGTGTTTGGTGTATCAAAGTGATTTGTAGGCATACCGTATTGCATATGGTCAAGCTCGGAATGTAATAATTGTATATTATTATCGTCGTATGTTTTAATATCGTCATTAAAATTTTTGTATAAATCTGATACAATGTCATTATCTAAATGAAAGGTTTCATGAGTACCATTTTGCATGTATTGAATTTCAGATTCAAAATCATCATCATAAGATGAAAAATTGTTGAAATGTTCATCCTGAAAATCATTATTTACTTCCTGAATGTAATCTTGTACATACGTTTCCATATCATGTTCAGTTAAGTTATGTAGGTCGTGTAATTCTGCTGCATTTGTAGTATTATCGTTATCAGAAACGTTCTTTTCAATTATTTGTTTTTTAAACAGAATTACATGTCCTCCTTGAGTAGGATTTCGTCGTCGATAATTAGGATAACCATTCTCTTGATTTGTGGTAACATTGCTATAGGATTTTGGGTATTGTTTGGAACATTTATTTTTAACCATACAAACACATCTTGTATTATGTGGTCCACATGGGCCATGAATCATGTGGCGTTTCACTAAATCATGTAGCTCTGGGTCAATGTTTGGATCAGGTATTTCAGCAGAAATGATTTTATCTATGTCATCGGTTCTTAATTTTTGTTGTAACCACACTAAAATATGAGTATGAGGTAAACCTCTTTTTTGCCATTCAATTGTATGCATGTAAGCGATAGTTTTACCAAAAATAAGTTTTTTTTGGATAAGGTCTGTTAATTTTTTCAGTTTAAGTTTAAAAACTCGTGCAATGATGTCATGTCTATCTTGTGGTTTTTGTCCCAAATGTAATTGTGATGTAATTTCATCCCATTTAGGATTGCAGGTCATAGTTATAAAAAGATCTGGTTTCCCCAATTTTCTGACGTATGTCATGGCATCCATGGTACTTTCATGAAGATATCGAGGACTTCCAGTGAAGGTAGCTGGTAATATAACCATTTGCCCAATATCTTCTATATTTTCGTCATTTTCTACTGCATCTTTCAAATGTACGTAATCTTCGACTCTTAATTTTGTTTGATTAAGTCTAATAAATAATAATCGTTCAGCTTCGATTTTAGCATACATATCCACTACATACTGATTCAAAAGTTTTCTAAAAAAATGTAGTCTATTAATGTTATTTGGTCTAATCATTAAATGATAGGCATAAAATTTCATTGCACTAATTTTTGTATTGTTGTCAGATTCATTAAGAGTTTGACAATTAATGCAGTATCCATTTTCGCCTTTGGGTAACATTAATGGATATTGTAATGCATCGTATGATTTATGAGTTTCGCATATTCTTGATAATTTTTGGTCTTTCCCTTTAAGAATTATATCTCGTTTATTGAATTGTTCATTATTGATTACTATAGCAATGTCATCATCATGAGGTAAATTAAATCTACCTTTATGTTGATTTTGAGGTATTCTGTCAGCATGTAATATTAAAGACAATTCATTTATTTGAGTGTTTGTTTCCAAAGCATATTTAAATTTATTAATAAAAAAATTATGACGATGTAGCATTTTTTGTAAATCTTTAATCAAAAATTCGTCCAAATGTGGGTAAATTTCATTGCGACTTTTGATTTGTAAATCCTCGTTATCGATAAAATAAATTTGTAAAAATTCATGTTTATTATTTTCAGGTGGTAACAAACTTCCTAACAAATGATACATTTGTCCCATAATTTTGAAAGTTGGCATAAAACCTGGTTCTACGATTTGGTTACATCCAAATGATGTCATTTGGAATGCAAAATTGTAATTTCGAATGTTATTTAAAAAATGGTCAGATTTTGGATGAGTAAGGGTAAGGTGCCCCATTATCGCCCACTTTTTTTTGAAGTCTCACCATTTCAAAAGTTTAAGGGCTGGAAATGTCATTGATGGCTTAATGGATACCTACATCCTTCCCCTACAATTGTGGAAAGCCCCGGGGCCATCCGTTAAAATTTAGTATTTTTTAGGAATTTTTTTCTGAAACATGTCAAAACGCAAGGTCGAAATTTTGGGTTCCCAATATCGACCACCCACTGATTTTGTCCGCTATGAACGGAATCTACCGGAAAATATTTTTTTTGTGTTTCTCTTTCACAGATGAACAATTTGAGACCAAAATGACAACCCTACAACCAAAATTCGAGAAAATTGAAAAAAACGATATCACTTAAAAACAACAAATTACATTAGATTATAGGTGGTCGATAAAGGGACACACCATAAAAATGAACTTTGAGTGAATTTCTTTTTTACTTGAAGTTGTAATTATTAAAATGCGATCATTACATCAGAAACTTTGAACTTTCTCAATCACAAAAACACTAGAAACATTTAATTCGATAATTTTAAGAAAAAATTCCAAGGCCTGCAAGCAATTGCTAAAAAAAGTTTTTGGCCTTCCAACTTCTTCTTTTCTATTTTTCTCCGCGAGTTTTGGCTTTCAGGATGTCGGAGTGGTCTTATTTTTCCGGATTTTCGATGAAGAATATGAAAAAAAATTTTTCGGCTCGCTGTCGCCCATAGCGCCGGAGATAGACGAGGTGGTCGACATTGGGCACTAGGCGATAATGGGGCACCTTACCCTTACCGTTTAGTAACGTTAATAATGGCTCGGGTGTATCATTCAAAGAGTAAAAATCCATATTAATTCTTCCATTGGCGCAACATAATCCCAAAGTCTCGTTTGTCCATTTTATTGCCCCACAAAATGTACACGTGACATTAGGTTCACCAATCAAAATCGCCTTATTTGTAGAGTATGGAATATTATGATTATAATTAAAACCTGAATCCTTGTAATCCCAGTTTGGTTTTGGCGGTAAATTATTGACAAATTTTTTTTGTCGTTTATTATTCACTGTTACTCGTCCAATGTTTGGCTTTCGTTTTGTTGGCATTTTGTTGAAATGGTATATTCCTATAGAAACGAACAGTGTAATTATTAATTAATGTTCATTAAAAGTTGATCGTTTCATAATTTGTGTACAAATTTAATTAGTAAGGGTAAGGTAGTCCATTATCGTCTACTGCTCAATGTTCTATTTCTGGCGCTATGGGCGGCAGCGAGGCGGAAATTTTTTGTTCATATTCTTCATCGAAAATTCGAAAAAATAAGACCACTCTGACATCCTGAAAGCTAAAACTCGCGAAGAAAATTAGAAAAGAAGAAGTTGGAAGGCCAAAAACTTTTTTTAGCAATTGCTAGTACGCCTTGGAATTTTTTCTTAAAATTATCGAATCGAAATAAATCTTTCTAGTGTTTTTGTGATTGAGAAAGTTCAAAGTTTCTAATGTAATCATCGTATTTTAATAATTCCAAATTTAAGTAAAAAAGAAATTCACTCAGTTAATTTTTATTGCGGCGCTATGGGCGGCAGCGAGGCGGAATTTTTTTTTCATATTCTTTATCGAAAATTCGAAAAAATAAGACCACTCTGACATCCTGAAAGCTAAAACTCGCGGAGAAAAGTAGAAAAGAAGAAGTTGGAAGGCCAAAAACTTTTTTTAGCAATTGCTAGTACGCCTTGGAATTTTTTCATAAAATTATCGAATTAAATGTTTCCAGTGTTTTTGTGATTGAGAAAGTTCACAATTTCTAATGTAATCATCGTATTTTAATAATTCCAACTTTAAGTAAAAAAGAAATTCACTCAGTTAATTTTTATTGTGTGTCCCTTTATGGACACCTATAATCTAATGTAATTTGTTGTTTTTAAGTGATTTCGTTTTTTTCAATTTTCTGGAATTTTGGTTGTAGGGTTGTCATTTTGATCTGAAATTGTTCATTTGTGAAAGAGGAACACAAATTTTTTTTTTAAAGATATCGTTCATAGCGGACAAAATCAGTCGGTGGTCGGTATTGGGAAGCCAAAATTTCGACCTTGTGTTCTGACATGTCTCAGAAAAAAATTCTTAAAAAATACTAAATTTTTTTGAACGACCCTGGGGCTTTCCGAAATTGTAAGCGAAGGATGTAGGTATCGATTAAGCCATCGATCACATTTCCAACCCTTATACATTTGAAATGGCGAGGTTTGGGGCTTTCTGAAATTGTAAGCGAAGGATGTAGGTATCGATTAAGCCATCGATCATATTTCCAACCCTTATACATTTGAAATGGCGAGGTCTCAAAAAAAAGTGGTCGATAATGGGTTACCTTACCATTATGAATTTATGTCTGAAATTTGTTTAAATTAATTTCAAAGTGAAAATTAATGAATAATTTTAATGAAAATTTTATCAAATAAATATTTGCTTATAAATTGTCTGTTTCCAATCATAACTTTTATTGAAATGATTTCGGAATTTAATTTCAGGTGTAAAATTATTGTAATTTTTGAATTTTTGATCAGTCATAAAATTATTTCAAAAATTAGAATTTATTTTCAATTTGAAAATTGATGAATAATTATTGGTATAATGAAAAATGTACCTTGTACGTTTTATCAGAAATGTCATTTCGAAATTTTAATTTTTTGATGAAAATTTATGTCACATGTAAATATTTTATTATGAATGAAATAACGTGTAATTATGGTCAGGTCATAAGATGTAGTTTTTAAATGTTTTTGAATATTCGTACCGATTAATATTTTATAAAAATGCTTCATTTGGTTTCAATGAAACGAAGTAAATGTTTAGCGGTATTAATTATCAAAGATATTTCTAAATAAATTATAAGATCACTTACACGATGTAATGGAGTTTATAAACTTGTATTGATAAATCAGCTTTGATTGATTTAGTTATAGTCACGTAGTATATACGTTAACAAAACGAACAAAAATCAATTAACGAACTTCAACAATGTATATAATTTACAACTTGTAAATTTTATAAACAGCTTGTTTAAGCGTATTCAAGGAATATTTGGTTGTTGATTCGTGGTGGATCGAAATAGCAAATTTTATGACGTTATGAAATCGTTCCTTTGAACGATTGGTTCATAGTCGCTGTTGAATATATAGAATGAGCAATTTCTTTCATGCCCGAGCGAAGCGAGGGCGAAATTTTGAGAAAATTTGATTTTTAATGCTTCAAAAAGGCATTTTTTACATAAATTCCTGACTATAATTATACATAATTATCAAATGTGATTTCTTTCATGCCCGAGCGAAGCGAGGGCGAAGCTTTGAGAAAATTAGATTTTTCATGCTCCAAAAAGGTACTTTTTCACGTAAGTTTCTGACGCCAAGGGGGGGGGTCCAGACCCCCTGGACCCCCCCCTTGGGTACGCCACTGGAACATGATATATTGTGTGAAATATTGTAAGCTTTCAGAAATATCTTTGCTATAATAAAGTGTTACATTGGAATATGATGTATTGTGCAATGTTGCCGTTTATCAGAGAATTCTCCGTTCTTCGGAGAAGTTCGAAATCAGCGGAGAATTCTTTTTGAATAAAAGTTTCAGAGAATTTTTGAAAATTTGCAGAGAATTTGAGAATTTTTACAGAATTCAAAAAATGTTAGCAAAATGAAAGTAACGAATGTAATTTATAAAATTTTCGGAGAATTTTTGAAAATTTGCAGAGAATTTGAGAATTTTTACAGAATTCAGCTTTTTTATATTTTTCGTTTCAAAAAAATTTCATCTTTCAAGTTTTTACATGTATTTATGTCAAAAATTTCGTCCTCGTTTCGCTCGGGCAATGGAGTATTTCATATTTTCAAAGTTTTTGCTTATTTCCAACCTTAAATAAAAACACTAAAAATTTTATCCTTTTCCCACAAAAATGTTCGTTAATGACGACTATTTCTTTTTTCTCCCACGTTTTTTATTTATCGGAGAATTTTTAAATTTTCGGATAATTTTTCGTCGAATTTTACAAATTGAAAACGGTAATACTGGTATTGTGTAAAAAATTGTAAGGTTTGAGAAAATGGTAAAAAAACCTTAGCAAAATGAAAGTAACGAATGTAATTTATAAAATTTTCAGAGAATTTTTGAAAATTTGCAGAGAATTTGAGAATTTTTACAAAATTCAGCTTTTTTATATTTTTCGTTTCAAAAAAAGGTCTTTTTCAAGTTTTTACATGTATTTATGTCAAAAATTTTGTTCTCGCTTCGCTCAGGCTATGGAATGTTTCATATTTTCAAAGTTTTTGCTCATTTCCAACCATAAAAACACCAAAAATTTTATCCCCTTCCCACAAAAATGTTCGTAATGACGACTATTTCTTTTTTCTCCCACGTTCTTTATCTATCGAAAAATCGCCAAAAGAATTTATTTTTTCTGTACATAGCCAATAATCATATGTGTTCATTCGAATTTAAAAATTGGAAAAAAATCGCAAAAAAAAAGTATTTCTTTGTTATGATAAAGACTTACGTAGGAACATGATGTATTGTGTGAAAAATTGTAAGGATCGAAAAAATGGTAAAAAAATTATACCAAAATGAAAGTAAAGAATGTAATTTGAGACGTCTATTCAAAAATGAAGTAAGATTGTTGAGGAAGGAAAAAAAATTGTAAATGAAACGTATAGGTATATTTTAACAAAATTGGTAATTTACATGTTCATTTATGATAGTATTCCATTATATACGTTTATATTTATACTAGGGGGCTTCGCCCCCTAGGCCGCTTCGCGGCCTCAACCCCTAACTCGCGCCCGGGCTTCGCCCGGGCTGCTCGCTTCACTTCAACTACCTCACTTAGGCTACCCTTATTTGTCAGCAAATTTTATTAATTTAAAAAAAAAAAAATTCGCTACCTATTTCTGAATCAAAATTTTATAAAGCTTTGATGTAATTGTACCTATTTTTAAATTGACCAATGAAGTGAATGAATAGGCCCAGAGTGTTGCCTCCTTAGAAAAGTTTTGATCTCCCAATTTAATTGGAAGCAGTTTCCAGACATTTAGGATTTTCAAACAAACAGCCCTTACCGATTCACCACTACAAATGCAGCAGGTTTTGTAAAAATGTCAATAACAATTACTTTAGCTGGAAGACTCCGGTTTTAACACACAAATGGAGTTGGTGTAAATACAATATAGTAGTTATCGGTTATAATGACATCGGCGGGACCCTGAAATCTGGTCACTATAACCGGTAGGTCACTATAACCATACTTTCCTCTTTCAGCGAAATCGACATTTTACAGGATTTAAAAGCAAACAGGCTCCAGGCTGAAAAAAAAACAGCAAGTGGTAGGGATGGTTATCATCTCGAAATCTGTTGTACTTCTCATAATAGATATACCAAACTGCTTGTCTTCACCTGACCGCTTAGGATCATTAATAACACCTACTCGCTAGGAGTAGATTTGCTAGTCTACATACGAAAAAGTGATTTTTTCAATGTAAAGGTCACTATATCCAATATTTTTTACTGAAGGGACTAAAAAATCACGTTCTTACAACCGATATGTTCTTATAATCAATGTCATTATAAGCAATATAATTTAACATTAGTGTTATGGAGTTCTGCCGGGACTTTTGAAATTGGTCATTATAAGCGGTATGTCATTATAACCGATGTTTTTATAACCGATAAACACTGTACTAACATATCTCCGAATTCGGAAACACAGCATGCTAAATTCTTCTGTATTCATTACCTAGAAATCAAGACCTTCCGCGACCACCTACTAATACAAAGACTGAATTTTAACATTATCCGCTCCACGTTTGAAAACGTGTTTTAGCACCAACACAAAGACAGATTGTGCTGTGAATACAACACTAACACTTCTCTGCGAAGGATTCAGGTGCAGTTCGCGAAAAAGTAGTTGGCTAGCTTTTGATTTTTTCACATTTTTGGCCCTTACTCAATCCCAAATGAATGTACAATTTTCATTATGGTCTCTTTAGAAAGAGGATGAAATCTTCTACATTTCGTTCGCTTACACTATGCATCTAGGACTTATAGGTTTTCCAGAATTTTAATGTAAAGAATCAAGTTTAGCTTTTGAAACTTTGGATTCAAATTTTGAGAAAGTCGTAAGTCCTAGGTGCATAGTGTAAGCGAACGAAATGTAGAAAATTTCATCCTCTTTCTAAAGAGACCATAACGAAAATTGTACATGAATTTGGAACCGAGTGAGGACCAAAAAACTGTGGACAATACAATTTTTCTAAATTTAAACTCAAAATTTGAGGGCTTTAAATTATTTATTTCACCCCGTTCGTATTTTTCCCTAAGAGGAATTGTTCCAAGGAATCCATTGAAAAAAAAATTAGCTTTCTAGGTGCCATAGAAGAGGCTGTGAATTTTTACCCTATTTTTCGGGTTTTGTAGCTTTATATATTTGATTCAGATTTCAAATATACCTATGAAATGTCAAAGAACAAAACAAAATTGAAAGTATTTTTCATAAATAATAAAGTATTTTCGATTTGCAATTGCAAGTATTCCATTATATACGTTTATATTTAGATTTAGATTTCAAATATACCTATCAAATGTCAAAGAACAAAACAAAATTGAAACTATTTTTCATAAATAATAAAGTATTTTCGATTTGCAATTGCACATTTATAAATTTATATAATTTTCATAAGGAATGCATTATTACACATAAACGGTTCAATACCTTCATTGCAGTGAGTCGAGTAAAAGCATTATTTTCTATTTTTTATTTTTAAATCGGCGATCTCTTGTTCTAAATATTCTTTCAGACTTGTACTCTCATTCGATACCGCCGAACGCTTTAACAGTTTCGTATTTGTAGTGGAGATCGTGTTTGTAGATTTACTGGTGTTAGTTGCAATTGGCGTAGGTACAATTTTATTCGTTATCGATACATTCGTTGCGCTTGTGTTGACTCCAGTTGTTTTATACCTGAAAATATGAAAATTAGGAATATTCATTAAATCTTGTAAAACAGTACATTACTTCGTGTCAATTTAAAAATATGTTATATCATAAATCTTACCATTCTACAATATCATTAATAAGAGGATCTTCAAATGTAATCAGCGATAAATTAACCACAGCTATTAGTTCGACACCTCCGTTGTATCTATGAATACGTGCTTTTTCTATAATAATACCTTGTCCTACTTTGGCATCAAAATGTTCATTCCAGGTTTTGCAATAAATTACTCCTGAAACATAATAGAACTGATTATAATCGTTGAATTTTAATTTTATTAATTTATTTTGGTTATAAAATACCTGTTTTATCTCTCAGTTTTACAGATCGCATGGTTTTTGTTGGGTACTGTTTAATTTCTCCGACTTCAATTATAACTGCAATAATGGAAATGTATTTTGCCTCCGTTTCCGATATTTGTAAAATGCAACCTAATTCTGTACGTCCTTTAATCGGTTCTGTCATAAGTTCTGCTTTACCTCCAAATCCTACTGTGTATTCTAGATCACCTTAACTAAAATGAGTAGAATAATAAAACACATGTAAATAATGAATTCTTATCGACGAAATATTATAAATAGGTATGAATTGATTAAAAAAATAGAAGATAATCAATCTCAAAATTCAAATATAAAAATTTTGTAAAAATTTTATTGAAGGTAATTTATCCCAAATTTCAAAAATAATAATTTTGTAAAAATGTAAAGAAACGATACATTAATAAAATATATCGAATTAGAAAAATTATTTTGAAAAATTACGAAAATGGAAAAATTGTTTTGAGAAATTATTTTTAACATAACGTACGTAATGAGCACGAACACAAATTTTAAAGAAATCTGATATTTGCGACTATTAATTCAAAAATTGTGTTATCAATTAAAATTAAGAAACCGTATTATTTATTACAGCATTATATGATTAGTATGAACAATTTTACTTACTCATTTACTTTGCTTCTAATGCCAACGATTTTGTACGTATTATCTCGTTCAATTTTTGCGGCTAAATCGTCATCGAAGATGGTAAGTTTGTTGAGTTCGGTTCCATCAAATACAATTATGGGATGAAAATGTTTGGTAACTTCGTTTCCTTTTACTACGGCTTGATATGAATACACATTTTTTTTTTCCTTTACGGCCAAAATGAAAGTCAAGTTTTCTTGATTACCCGAGATGTCGGAAAATTTCACAGCCATAATAATGGATTATTTCAGGAAAAATAAAAAATCGATAATGTATCACGATGTAAATTTTTTATGTAATTGAAAATCACGAAAAATAACGTAGGTATGAGATTGAGAATAGGTATAACGTAATAAATATTTACTTGGTACCGATATAGTGAAAAATCACATATTATGGTATGCTATTAGAATCGAAAATGTACCGCACTTAATGTAGGAATAATTGGAAGTGATAAATGAACTATTTTTGAAACTGAAATCAATATATATTATAAAATAAAAATTTGCCCCACCGATGTCATTTGATTATCTGAATGCTATCTGCAATCCCCCACTGCTGCATTTTTGTACATTAAACATTTAATTTAGTACATCGCGTAGAAAAAGGTATATTTAGTAGGTAAATGCGATAATTTTGAAATGAAAAGACACTTTCAAGATAAATCGAGTAAAGGAATGTTGAAAATAAAATGAAATCTCACGTAGGAATAGGCATATCATACGAATAAAGGAATGTTGTAAATAAAATAAAATCGCATGTGGGAATACCTACGCATATCATATTTAGTATAGGTACGCGATAATTTTAGAATGAAAACACACTCTGAAGATAAATCGAGTGAAAGAATAGAAATATAGATAATCGGAATGAAGGATTTTATTAATATCGAATAAAGATTAAAACACTATTCGGGTAAAAAAAATTGAAAAAATTCTTTTGATGGCTCAAGGATTCGAACCTCCGCCGTTTGGGGTACCCCAATTATTCGATGCGGAATTTAAAACATGAAATTTCTAATTAATA
This sequence comes from Pseudococcus viburni, assembly GCA_033439095.1. Classification (NCBI taxonomy): domain Eukaryota; kingdom Metazoa; phylum Arthropoda; class Insecta; order Hemiptera; family Pseudococcidae; genus Pseudococcus; species Pseudococcus viburni. The sequence goes on along the minus strand of JAVBJF010000801.1, from coordinate 29,015 downwards.
GAAGGTGTTTGATAAAACATGAAATTTCTAATTAATAGAAGGTGTTTGATTTGAAAAAATCGATGTAGCTGATGTAATTTTATTTTAAAAAAATAATTAAGCACAAATTTTTTTTTTAAATTCTCTCCAGGCGGGGTTTGAACCCTGACTTATGAGGTGGTACTCCGCGAGTGAGTCATCACGACTCTTGGCTATGACATGTATGGGAGGGGTCTTGATAATATCGCATTTTGAGGAATATCTCAAAAACGAAGCGGTTTTGGCAAAAATTGAAGAGAACCAAAATTGTAGCTCATGAAATTTTCTTTCGGTAGAGTGTCGTCAGATTTTTGATTTGAACAGCGCTTTTCGAGATATTTACAAAAAACTGGTTTTTGCCTTGATGAGCGGGAGGGGAAGGAGGGGATTGAACTTTAACTCAATTTTTCTCAGCTTTGGAGCAAGCTTTTTCAAAACTTTTTGAGCCATAAACCATCTCCTCGTCGAGCTCTTTCCGATGGTGTATTTACTTTTCGGATTCGTGCTTTAATTTTTAATTGATCGCGTTAGGAAAAAAACGTCTTCTATTTTATAATATATATATATTGATATTGATATTGATGAGCTCCCCCCCCCCGCCTACATCAGTGTTAGAAGAGAAATCATGATGGTTTTGTGAATAGATCATCAAAGGGAACTTGTAAAAAAAAAAAATAGAACGAAATCAGGAAACCGAATTTATTTTTGGTTCAAGTTGATGCAGAGTAACCCATTACTTGGACAAAAATGGGTGAAATTTGGCCTGTATGGACGTTTATGGAAAAATTGTTAATCAGTGCTTAAAGTACATGTCTGAAGTAGTTTAATGCCGCTAGAAACACCGCGGACATTTTTGGACAAAATAAGTTGTTGACCATAAAATATCACTAGTTCAACATACAATTGCACTTCATTCTTTTCCATTCTGGTAAACTTCACACCACTCAATTGAAAAAATAAAAAAAAATCACTCGGTAGCTGATGAAATTACTTTTCTAACGATACGTTAGAGTTTGGCAATACAACAAAACCATCACATGCTAATATTTGACAAGTACAGACTGGAACCAAAAGAGCCGTTCTGAACCGTTCAGAACGGTTCTTCTGGTTCAGAACCGAACCGAATATGACAAAATTTAAGAACGGTTCTTGGGAACCAAACCTGAGAATCGTTTTCTTGAAGAATGGTTCTTGAGAACCGAACCTAAGAACCGTTTTTTGAAGAACGGTTCTTGGGAACCGAACCTGAGAATCATTTTTTGGAAGAACAGTTCTTGAGAACCGAACCTGAAAACCATTATTTTGAAGAACAGTTCTTGGGAACCGACCCTGAGAACCGTTCTTTTGAAGAACAGTTCTTGGGAACCGAACCAAGAACCAAACAGAACTAAAAAAGGGAACGGAACCGGAACACAACAAAGTTCGGTTTTTGAAGCCCTGCATAAGATCATTGCAGTGGCGTCGCTAAGGGGGGGCCAGGGTGGGCCTGCCCCCCTTGAAAAATCCGGACCCTTTTTTTGGCCCCTCCTAAGAACGTTTTCTTCTATGAATAGTGTAAAAACATACAGACGCACTACCATGCTTAATGAACGCCTCTCTAATGTGTGCATTTTATATATAGAAAAAGCTATTGTGGTCCAGTCAAATTAGCTCATTTAAGAGCCAAACTTGGAATAAATTGGGGGGAAAATTTTTTTTGAGCCAAAGTGCTCTGGAAGGTGTCCTGATGAACATACAAAAACTCCACCAAAATCTGCTCATGGCATTTCCCCCTAGGTCCACATTTCTGCCCCCAAAATCAGTTTTTTGCATTTTTCTCGTTCTGTATCACTTTTTTTTGAAAAAATAGCTATATATAATTTTAAAGAGCGTAAAATTTTATACAAAATTGATTCTATGAAAATTTTTGTACGACCTCCCCCAACACGAGATACGCCCCTCCCCATTAGACCTTCGGTTCTTTATTATCTAAAACTTGCTGTTTTAGCGATGTTATTTTGAAAAAATACTATAAAATAATGTTATTTCTTCAGTGTCGTATATGATACTAGGATTACAATTGTTTTTACAAGGAGTATGAGGTCAGCTCTTAACCCCACCCCTCTATGAACAGAAATGTGTACCGCAGACCGCAGATGATATAGTACAGCATTACCCTCTATATGAAACAGCCGGGAAGCACGGACCGGCAACGCAGCAGTAGTAGTCCTATTTTAGCGTTGTGTTATATGGCGCGCGCGATATTTTTCCTTATATCTCAAAATTTTGAGTGAGCACATAGGTGTTTGAGGCATGAAAAGTTATCTACTTTTCACGGGCTACAACGTGGTTTTTGTTCCAAAGCTCTATCCTCAACCGATCAAAAGTTATAAAAGTTTGAAACTTAAAAAATTTCATGTTCGACTTTTCAAATTGAAATTACTCAAAATTTTGAGTGAGCACATAGGTGTTTGAGACAAGGAAAATGATCTACTCTTCAATGGCTACAACCACGTTTTTGTCCCAAAGCTCTAGCTCAAACCGATCAAAAGTTGTAAAAGCTCAAAGTTCGAGCTTTCGCAACTTTTGATCGGTTTGAGCTAGAGCTTTGGGACAAAAACGTGGTTGTAGCCAGTGAAGAGTAGATCATTTTCCATGTCTCAAACACCTATGTGCTCACTCAAAATTTTGAGTAATTTCAATTTGAAAAGTCGAACATGAAATTTTTTAAGTTTCAAACTTTTATAACTTTTGATCGGTTGAGGATAGAGCTTTGGAACAAAAACCACGTTGTAGCCCGTGAAAAGTAGATAACTTTTCATGCCTCAAACACCTATGTGCTCACTCAAAATTTTGAGATATAAGGAAAAATATCGCGCGCGTCATATAACGCAACGCTAAAATAGGACCACTAGTCTCGATTTTTGTGATGTTGCCGGTTCATGCTTCCCGGCTGTATCATATAGAGGGTAATGAGTACAGTCGTAATTCAAGAAAGTGGCTTTTGATGGAAGAAGCATGAAAGATGGTATAATGCACAACAAGATGAAAAATTTTTTTGGAGAACATGAAACACTCAAGATTTACCATAGGGGTGCGAGGGAGGTGGTATTTTGAGGTTCCCCCTCCCCCCTCTTGTGTGGAAAGATTGTGCAAAATCTGCGTTCTTGGGATCAATTTCATATATTTCGACCTTCCTAAAAACGAATATTCCATGTGTAAGAGGGATATGGCCCTGCAAGTACCCATTTATGATATGAGTATGTACGACTCGCGACTCGAACCTGAGTCGCGATCCTTTTAATGGAGTGGTGGTGGCTAGCCTGCATACCTGGCTGATGCTGTGCTCTCGTCCGTTTCGCGAACGCGACGCAGCATCAGTTCCCTAAAAGTAGATCCTTCGTAAAGATCCTTCTTCTTCTAGAGTGCTCACCGGCGTTCGCATGCTCTCCAACCAGCTAGGGTTGGATACAGAGACCTGCGTCCCAGGTGCGGTGTCGCGCGAATTTAGAGAATACGTCGGATGTGTATTCTCTCTACTTCTCCTCCCGCTCCACCAATTCAGTTTAAATTCGGTAATAAGACTACTTATAATTATCCCTGTAATTATCTGTACGTCTCGTTCAGTTCAGAATAAATCAGTGATCAAGTTTATGTCGTCTGTTGTATCGCCCTCGAGTGGCAATTCGTGCTCGCGGTTTGAACCTTTCGATCTTCCGTATAAAGTGCTCCGCGTCTCACCTACCATCGACCCGCGCAGGCACAGTGATCTGGGACCGGGGGCCTTGAGTCGCAACAAGGCTGAGGATTTACCTCCTAGTACCCGAGGCAAGGGACTTAGCCTGGCGGATACGCGTTGTATCTTCCCTATCACATTTGGCGCCCAGCGTATTCGTGAAGCCAAAGTCAAATTTACAGATCGCCACTGTAAATCCCTGATTGCGACTCACGGGGCAATCGACCCTACGAATGTTCCACCGAAATTGCTGACCGACCAGTGGATTTCAAACCAACATCAGACCCCCACACGTCACAGACCAGATTCAGACGTGTGACATCTACCTAAAACAAGGTAAAAGCACCTTAAGTGCATCAAAATTTCAAAATTGTGTATAAAAAATTAACGTAAATACTCTGTGTTAACGTAAATATTGTTTTGTGAAAATTTAATGTTCAGAATAAATTTAAACTATTTTGCATAATTTGATTATCTGCCCCTCAAAATTAGTAAATTCGCAAATGGTTTAGTAAATTCAATGCTAAGTATATTAAAACGTAATTCGTCACACCTACAAAATTCTGTTGGAACTCAATTTCCCACGTTTGACCTCGAATATTTGCATTTATTTCATTGTGTTCAAAAACCTATTCTTTCTCTTGGCCTTTTAAAACGAATAAGTATTTTGGCAATCTTTTCAAAAATGTACCTTTTGTATCTTTTGTATTTTTTGCTTTTGGCTTTATTCTCTCGGACCATTTATTGTGCATTCTTTTTATATTGTGAGCCACGATACATCTCCGTTGTTTTTATAGAAAAACATTGCCAATACCGAGAACTATTATTTAACTACGGCCGAGTTAAAATCGGAACCATGGCATCTAAAAAACAGCACCATTGCATTTTAAAAGAGATGTTATCTGGGCTAGCTTTCTCTTCTTTTGTCACAAGATTAAAAGGGCATACGACTCGTTTGGCAAATGCATTACTTATAACGCCACGAATCTTCCCTTACAAAATCGTGTCCATCTTCACAATAGTGACCCTCGTCAACAATCATCTCCAACCGTTACATCCAGCTATTCAAGAAAACATCGCGGACCATCAAGTGAAACATCTACCTGACCACCGAATCATTCCAACGCCATTTATCAAGCTGTCAACACATCCAGACGACTCCATCCAGCAATTAGCAAGACGTTTGAAAAGTATTCAAGTATCACGGTATCCGACTACTTTTTATAATTACTTGCTTCTCAACTTCGTGTTTTCTCAAGTACCTTGGTATTTGAGCCATAATTCGTTTATATTGCTAGTGTTTTTCGCGCTTCTCAAGTTTTTCAAAACTTGAGCTCGTATACAAATTCTCAGGAAACTGAGCTATACTCGCGCTTTATACCATCAATTCTTACGACCCACGTCAAAAATGGAAAAAATCCAGAACCCTACTGCTCTCGAAATTGAAAATTCTCTCGAGAATAATGACGCTCAAAATTCGCCACCTACATCCCCCATTTTTGAAAATTCCAAATTGAAAAATAAATTGTCAAAACCACCGGCATCCCCTCCGACCCCCCGGCAAATTTTAGAAAATCATGAACCCGAAACTGAAAAATCCAAACATGCTGCAATTTTAAAATCCCCACCGATCCCCCAGCAAATTTTCGACCTAAAAGACCTTAAACCTGAACATAAAAAATTCAAAAATGCATTCATCGCAATTTTAAACTCCCCCACACCCCATGCAAATTTAAATGAAAATTCTGAAAATCAAAACGACAACTCTGAAAACTCGGACCACGAATCTGAAAATTTTGAAGACGACTCTGAAAATTTCAATACTGATTACTTTATGACCTCAAAAGTACCCCTATCCCCCACTTCTGACGAAATCGCTGAAATAAATTTAACCAAACCCCTGAATTTTGGAAATTCGCCTCCAACTTTCGCTCACAGCACATGCCCTCAAAATTACAAAGAATCGCAATTTGGAACCCCAAAAACACCCCCAACTCCCCTTTTTGATGAAAATGACGACATTAATTGGAATGAACCCCTAGAATGCGAAATTCAAAACCCCGATACACAAAAAATCGCGTCACCAGTCAAAATTCAAAAAACATTTAAAATCGAAACCCCCTTTTTGGAAGCTGAATTTGAAATAACAGCGACCCTCATCCCCGAAAAAATTTGAGAAACGATTCTAAAGACACTAAACGACACTGCTCGAAGTATGGAAGGAAATTTAGAGACCCTCAGAGAAAATTTGGCCATACTCACATTTCAGAATTTTTCCATAGAACACATAAAAGAAATAAACGAACTATTTGATAAAGCAACCCCGACAGAAAATTATACCCAAACCACACACTACGTAGACGACATTTTGATCGCCCCCAAAATCGGACACCCAATATGATACTACACAGAACGCCTACTTGAGCTACGCAAAAAAGAAAAAGCTTACACGAATGCCATAATTTCGACCCTCACAAAATCTGAAATCCCGGATGAACAAAAAATTACCATAAAAAAGTGTATGGATTCGTATTTCAAAATTATAACAGACGAAATTTCTGAATATAAAAATCAACTCACATTTTTAGACCCTCGTCCGACATCAAAAACACCCAAAACTGACACCACCCCAGAAAAAATCGAAAATCTCGTAGCTGTAACTAAAAAATTCACAACTGCTCTAATTTCAAATACAGAAACAGTAACCAGTCTAATTTCTCTCGTCGACCTCCTTCAGAAAAAATCTGAATCCCTCTCTGAAAATCTAAATAACCTCCGCGAAGACTTTCTAGACGAAAAATACGACAACACTAACAGTACCTACCTATTGTATAATCAAAGTCGCGAAATTGACGGACTCGCCGAAGGCATTCGGGACCTAACAACAGATTTGGCAAACTTTAAATTGGAAACGACTTCCAAGCAAAAAGAATACATCGCATACGCGAAAGAAAAAATGTCTGAGACCAACTCAAAATTAGAAAAATTAACCAAAACCACCAACTTTTTATCGGCTCAAAATCGAAAAATAAAAAGAGACCTAGATCTCGACTCTCCGGCACCGAAGAAATTAAAACGCAATAATAAAACAGAAAAAGAAACACTTACGGAAAATTCAGAAAACCAACAAGCAATTTCGAACCCAAACCCCACCTCCAAAAATAAGAAGAATAAAATAGCGAAATTTTTGAAAATTAAAAAATCAGTCGAGGAAATAATTGGAAACGAAATAGTAAAATTTGATAAAAAACAGGCAGAACACAATTCCGGCATAAACACCCCACCTACTAACGATACAAAATTAAATTTCACACCCAGCCCCCCGGAAACCGAATCTGAAATTTCCGACAGTGACTTATACGAACCCCAAAGGGAGACAGACCTCCCTATAAAAGTATTCCCTAAAATTATAGAGGACCACGATGTAAACGAATGGTTAGATGTAATAAGAACAAAAGTAGTAGGTACCCCTGACGAGGTATTTGGGCACCTAGGACCCCCGCGTACGTTATCATTAAATATAACGGACGAAATAATTCTACCCATAGAATTAGACTATGACTCAAACCATAACGTAATTTCACAAGGAACCCTACACGACATCGCTATAAAACACCCCAAATCTATTTCTCATCACTACAGACAGTATCCAATAACTTTACCTGCCCACAACGATAACGAAAATTCATCTCACATTTCTGTCATAAGTGGCACCCTAAATCAATTTTTGGTAAAAATCCCATTTTCTGTAATCGAGTCAAAATCACTAAAATGCTACATCGGATTAAAAACCATCCAACAATTAAAAATTGACACTTTTAGAAACCCACCCCCCAAAACCGAAATTATGAAATTTATAAAACCTACATCACCCTCTCCAAAAGCGCAAGACTCAGATCAAAATATGATAAAAGACACCGACTCGTACGCCCAAAAAATGAAAAAATTACAAGAACGTAGCGAAATATTAATGGAAGCCCACGAAAAAATCATGGCAAAAATAAACGACACGCCCACCTACTCGGTAAAGTCCCAATCTGAAATTGTAACCCTAGACCCAACAGGCGCAGTCGAATTAACCCCCTTAAGGCTCTCCCCCGAATGGTTAAACAGACCCAAGGACTTAAAACTAAAATTGACCGAAAAAACCCATATTATCGCCACTATAAAATCAGACGTTCTTTGGAATACCATATCTAAAAACATAATAAACTATATTTCGAGATTAAACCCCGAAAAAATGGTAATAGTAGAACGTAAGGAACCGGTATTAATTAAATTTGAAAATAGAACAATAATTTCGACTCACACCGCAACAGTAGAATGTATCTACGAACAAGAATTGTTAAAACTCCCCTTTAATGTCATAACTGAGCCTGACTTCATATTTCAGGTAGGAAGAATAACAAAAGAAAAATTAGTAGAAAGGAACCGAGGAAAAATGGGGCAAGCCAACCCCAACGACCCCATTTTTCCCAAATGACTTTAACTGAAAACGTAGGTGATATGGGGCAAACTAACTTTAACGACCTCAGTCACCCACAAAAACAACTTTAACTGAAACGGGAACGATTAGCTTAACTGAAATAAATAACGGAGGCGATATGGGGCAAAATAACTGCAACGACCCTGGTCCCTCCCCCCAAAATAACTTTAACAGAAAATTAGGGTGAAAATTATGGAACAACCTAACTCTAACGATTCCAGACTTTCACAAAAAACTTCCTACCCAATGCATTCGAAGCAAGATCAAATTTTACGTCTCAAACTCAAAAACCGAAAAAGTCTACGTCCGTACGCGAGCGCGGTCCTACTAAGATTTAAAAAGCCTACTCGACGAAAATACGCCAGAAGACGTATATGACAAAAGTAGATTAAGCAAATATACATGTATGTAAAAATTCATTCTTCCCTTTCCAACTGAAAAACCCGCCAAATTTATAAATCAAATTAAAAATCGGACTAAAAGTCAACACTGAACATGAAACTAGCCAATAGGCACAAATAATACCTACAAATAAATGATAAACGATATTCCCACTCCAAACAATAAAAGATAACTGCACAAATGCCCAACAAAAATAAATGACAAGCTCATTCCATCAACGAATCTTGTGAATTACATGTCTGACGTACTGCATAAAAAGCTTTATCTTTTCTTTTCTATTTACCGCTATATTTGACAAAATCGCACAACTATACCACCTTGACAAAAGCCTGTAAGTACAAATTTTTTATTACAAGTGTAAATTTACCTTTACGTGCGCGCGTCACATACACGAAAATGTGGTAATCTGAGAAAAATCTAACCGATCTTTGTTAAAATTTTTTGCGTTAAAATCGAATTTCAAATGCATTAAAAACACCTTTTTATTCACACATATGCCCTAAAACAATTCAAAATTCGAACAAAAATCCCATTCTAGACACAAAAAAAATAAACATTGACCATTTTCAACACATGCCCATGAAATTCTAAATTTCGATACCAAATCGACGATATCAAAATCATACCTTTTCACAACATGTACCTCAAAACGATAAAAATTGGAACTATAAACAACACACGATTAAAATTCTTACGATATAGGTACCAAATTAAAATCATCACATATGCTCAAAACATTCCCACAACACCATCTGAAAATTCTCCTATTAAAAATCCCACGTCTCAAAATTCAAAACCAAACCACCCTAATACGTAATTTGGAGCACGCACAAACCCAAACATAACGATAGCTAATACCTAATTTCCTAATATTGAAACATCCCCAGATAAAACTCGCAAACGCGAAACAAAAAATAGAATACCTATCGAAACCCATCTTTTGTCAAGATTATCGCAGATTAGTGCAGTGACGCGCACACGCAGCATGAATGCATCTCTTATCGGTACCATCACCATTTTGGAATTCTTTCTCTCGAATAAAAACCCTCGACCACTTTCGCTTTCGTACTGGTACACCGCTCCTAATACCACGCGCACACGCCAAAAAAAAACTACGCACATCTCTCTCGACCAACACGTCGTACCCAACGAAAACATCGCTACCGACCGTTTCAACACATAAACGCCGATGCCGTGCGAAATTTTTCGGTCAGGTTTGCAACCCGCGCGACATCTAAATTAAATTCCACGGCATATGAGGCAAACAGGCTACCCATCAAAATTCTCCCATTTATATTAAACACTTCGAATAATATAGATAACAAAACGCGAAAACTTACCCAAAAAATTAAGTCCCCAAATGATAACATTTCTCAAAATTAGCCTGCCAACACCTCTCGATATAAAAACACCTGAGTAATCCTGAAACACAAAAACAAAATAAACCGATTAAACAACATGACCAATTACTAATAACTAATACTATTACGAAATATGTTAAAATAGGAAAATGTCAGATGATCCGACCCAAATAGAAAGATACGAGGAATTAATCGAAAACCTAAATGAAAACATCTATGGACTTAATATGGAAAACCACGCCCTCACCGTAGAAAACCAACACCTCAGGAAGAAACTCAAAAAACTGGAACAACACGCTATAAACGAAATACTTTGGTTCGATCCCGAAACTTTTTATAACCCCCCTCAAATTCCGGATTCGTGGCGCATGGAACCCACAAAAATAATGCAAGACTCGGAATACCCATGGCAAAATTCCCTCGTCCCATACCTCATTCTACCGGAAATCCTTCTAGCAAAGAATCAGAACCGCATCTTTCCTATCATCAAAGGGCACTTCATCATCGGCGACGGATACGTGCACTACGCCATCAAAGAAATAATGGCCCCGGAAAAATCACTGCTGGACAATTTCTACCAGAACGGAGTCTTTCGCTCGAAATATTTTATACGTGACTTGATAAGAATTATAGACGACCTCGCAGAAATACCTCCGGAAGTAATAGTGGCGGCCGGCGAAATGGACGCCGCACACACATCAAAAACCGCATTCATCAAAAGGTGGAATCAACTCCTCGACACCCTCGAACGAAAAAACATTAAAAAAGCAATCATATTGCCATTAATGAACTCGACAAACGAAAAGATAAAAAGCCTACACACCATTCAGAGCGCCAATCCCAACCAACCTTTCATATACAAATTCGCAGCGTCCTTATTAAATCACGACAAGATTTCAAAACCCAAAAAAGGAAGGCCCTTCCCGACGAATACCGATGCGACGCTAATCAGGGAATATATCATGGACCTGCCGGATCACTTCCAACACGAAACAGACACAGATTACAGAATCCTACACCAAAAAGTACTCGAGAAAAACACGCCTACAACCGAAGAAGAAATCGACAACGTCCAAACCAAAAAACCTAAGACGAAAAAATCGAAGAAAAGCTCGAAATCGAAACCAAATGCGAAAAAACAGAATGCGCCCTACTCATCGAACTATAAATCGAATCATTAGCTATACCATATACATACACGATAGATATAATAATCATAATAAATTTTTGCATGCGTACCTGAATTAATTATTCCACAGCTTAGATACAACGTAAATTGACACACGGTACGAAATGCACCCAAATAAATCACCAGGACCTGGAAAATAGAAAATTGAATCAGAATCAGGTAAAAAATCGAAAAGATGGCTGGTACCAAAAAATCGATTAAAAATGGAACACTTTGGTTAAACTTTTACTTTCAATCATGAACCCAAAAAGAATAATTTTTGATAAACCTCAAGACACCTTACAAAAATTAAAATTTCGAAATCAAAATTTTCTCAAATACGAAAAATTCAAAATCCAGCCCACTTGATAGAAAAATTCATTGTTTTTAGATTCCTAGGTCACCTTGGAAATAGTCAAACGACAACACATGCGTTTACATCAAGAGACCAAAGTAAAAAATTCGCATCGAACAAGAAATAGTAAAACGCATGTATTGACTTCAAGCAGAAAAATCTTCATACGCATTTTCACACGATCTTTTAAATTTTCAACAAATTTTAATTTATGACTTCTGATAAAAATTCACAACAGCGTCTACTCAAGAAATAAAAATTTGGAAATGAACAAAATAAAAGCTTTCGACAAACAGCCTAGCTCCCACTCAAAAATGCAAAAAATAAAAAGGCTTCCAAAATTCAAATTCGTTTGAACTCAAAAATAAAGATTGACAGAAAAATGTTACAAAATTCAAAATTTTCACGACCCCCCCCCACCCTTAATGAAAATTTCCTCAACAGCCAAAACCTACGAAACGAGATAACTTGCGCACGTACCTGAAACGTAAATCCGACGTCGAATTCGATAAAAGTATATACGCCGCCGTCCATGCATTCGCTCACCAACAACACCATGTTACTCGCTCGTCACGTCCATGTCACGACACCACGACCAACATCACCGATTCGTATAATGATCCATCTACACAACTTGCATCCTGCGTCGCTGACAACCTATCCATGACTTCGTATATTTGCCGCCATACCTAAAAGAAAGGAAAGAATGAATTAGTCCCATACCCCACGTTGGTAATAATTGTATTCAAAATTGACCCACCTTTTGGAGAAATTACTCCAATCTGACTGACGTCAGACTTATATATGTTCTGTGTTCCTAGATTAATTAATAATAATAAAGGTAGAGAGACATTATTATTAGTAAAGAGACATGTCAACAAAAAAATTGAAAAAGTGCACAAATAACATTAAAAAAGCGACATGTTTCTTACCCATTGTAAAATTAAACTAGAAATATCAATATTAGCTACAAATGAATATGAAAATGACTAGAATACCAAAGACAAAATAGAAATAGTAACGAGTAAAAATCCATAACATCAACATATTAAAACTCACATAACATATACATAAAATTACATAAAGCTAATGTTGTATCTAGATTTAATTATAGCTATAAGATTTCTGTTAATTGTAAAACTTGCATACCAAATTGTACCCCCATACACGCGACGTATTCACTAAAACCGACACCGTAGCCTTCAAAAACTGCAAATACGCACCAACCCAGCCCTACCTGTCAAGTACACCTTAACAGTACATAGAAACAAGAAAAAGGACACCCACAAAATTGATGACTTAGGGCCCTTACAAAAAACTCATTTCATGACTTAAGTCATACTCAAAAAACACCTTCGTGTGTAATCTAAATTTATTTCAAAATGCTCATTCTTTTGATTTACAAACCAAACACTCTCATAGTCTTATATTCTCATACTTTACAATAACTTTTAAATTTCCTTCTATTTTTCAATCTTCAAAAAAAATTACAATTTTCTCAAATTTTCAAAATTTTAAAATCATAGTCATCCACCTCGCAGGCTTTCTTTCGGCCATTCTTAACGAACTTATAAAAAACTTTTTACGAACTTGCAGCCACCACCCATAAGTCAAGGTAAATGGGGCAGGGACCTCTCCCTCTCCTCGAACTTACACTTACCATCGTACTCAGGTTGACCTCGACTTAGGGCTGAGCTGAGCATTGCTCCCCCGAACTCGTGCTCAAATGGGGCATATGTAAGAGGGATATGGCCCTGCAAGTACCCATTTACGATATGAGTATGTACGACTCGCGACTCGAACCTGAGTCGCGATCCTTTTAATGGAGTGGTGGTGGCTAGCCTGCATACCTGGCTGATGCTGTGCTCTCGTCCGTTTCGCGAACGCGACGCAGCATCAGTTCCCTAAAAGTAGATCCTTCGTAAAGATCCTTCTTCTTCTAGAGTGCTCACCGGCGTTCGCATGCTCTCCAACCAGCTAGGGTTGGATACAGAGACCTGCGTCCCAGGTGCGGTGTCGCGCGAATTTAGAGAATACGTCGGATGTGTATTCTCTCTACTTCTCCTCCCGCTCCACCAATTCAGTTTAAATTCGGTAATAAGACTACTTATAATTATCCCTGTAATTATCTGTACGTCTCGTTCAGTTCAGAATAAATCAGTGATCAAGTTTATGTCGTCTGTTGTATCGCCCTCGAGTGGCAATTCGTGCTCGCGGTTTGAACCTTTCGATCTTCCGTATAAAGTGCTCCGCGTCTCACCTACCATCGACCCGCGCAGGCACAGTGATCTGGGACCGGGGGCCTTGAGTCGCAACAAGGCTGAGGATTTACCTCCTAGTACCCGAGGCAAGGGACTTAGCCTGGCGGATACGCGTTGTATCTTCCCTATCACACATGACTTTCGAAATCTGATAACTAGAAGTGCCCCCAATTTCAAATTTTCCCCTCCTTTCCCATTTACAAATATTACTTATGATAAATACCTATACCCGAAAATCGCAGTTTTTGCCTCTACACCCCACACAACGGTCAGGGACGAATTTTCAATACAATATTTAGAAAGTAGAGCTTCAACTCTATATACACGCATCCAAGCTTCACACGTCATTATAGGGAAAAGTGAAGGGTGTTACAATATTCTCAATTTTGATGATTTTAAAGACTCGAAATTCGCTATTTTTGTCATGAAAAATCAGTGAAAAAGGTGAATTTTGAGACTTTACGCAAAACGATCGCGAAAAGGGTTTTTATCGGAGTATTTTGACCCGCTAAACACGAATCCGACGTTAGTTTCTTTATTTGAAGGTTTTTTCCGTATAAAGCACTCGAAACTTGAAAAATCTGCTAAAACAACAACATTTCTGCATGGGTTTTCGCGATTTTTGGGAAAATTTCCTTCACTTTCATTGAAATTAAAAATTCTTGAAAATAATGCAATAAAATGGTCATAACTCCGAAAGGAAGGGGGTTGGGGGGTCAAAAAATTTTCTGAATTTTTTTTACATCAAGGTACACCACCTGAGGGCGTTAGATCGAAAATCGGAGAGGGGGCCGATTTCACCAAAAACCCGGCTATACCCTTTTACTTTATTTTCAATTTTAATATTTTACAACTTTTCCCAATTTTTCCACTCATGCTTTTCTGCCAACTTTTTTGTCAACTTCGGTAACTTCACCCAACTTTTCCAAGTGAAGAATGCTTGAGAGGGGGAGGGGGTTAAGCACCCCCTCCTCCCGCTCGGAAGGCCCTGTGTTAACTTATGTTTAATGTTTACATTGTTTTCTTTCATTGGGCCCAGCATTCCTTCACATATGATGGCTTGGCGCCATTGATCCCGATGCACAGTGGTCCAGGAGACCCCTCAAAACGCGCGAAATTCAGTATCATAAAAAAAGAGCAGTAAAAGTGGGTAAAAAATAGTGTACATATAGTTTTTTTGGTCGTAGATTACGAATCTGACAGAAAAAAATTGATTCGGGGCAATGGGGAGGGGGTAGGGGAGGTGCTGAAATCGAAATTCACCTAAAATATCGTGTTATATATCGAAATCTAGGTTTTCGGGGTCGTAGATTAAGAATATGACAATAAAATTTTTTTTAGAGGTTATGGAGAGGGGGTGGGGGGTGCTCAAATCAAAATTCACCATAATATCGCGTAGCATATCGGAATCTTGGGTTTCGAGGTCGTAGATTACGAATCCGACAAAATTTTTTTGTGAAAGTAAGATGGAAGGGGTGGGGGTGCTGAAATTGGAGTTAAACCAAAATATCGTGTAGTAGATCGAAATCTAAGGTATTTTTGCTATTTTAGTAATATAAATTAGACCAAAAGTATAAGTGCCACGCCTCAGCACGAAAAATGTTATAGGTGAAGTGGTAGTTTTAAGTGTCCTGAACACGATTTTCCAAATAGTTTTTGCGTCCGTCTGCGTCCGTGTGCATTATAAGCAAAAATGTGCCTTTTTCAACGATTTTTTCCCATTTTTAGTAATTTTTTCCAGTATTGTTATTATTTACAAACCCTTCACATTCCCGGCATGTAAATAATGACATTGATAAATAAAAAAAACTACTAAAAACGGGAAAAATCATACCACCCCTCCCCTTCCCTCTTACTTTCACAAAAATTTTTTGTCGGATTCGTAATCTACGACCTCGAAACCCAAGATTCCGATATGCTACGCGATATTATGGTGAATTTTGATTTGAGCACCCCCACCCCCTCCCCATGACCTCTAAAATTTTTTTATTGTCATATTCTTAATCTACGACCTCGAAACCCTAGATTTCGATATATTACACGATATTTTAGGTGAATTTCGATTTCAGCACCTCCCCTACCCCCTCCCCATTGCCCCGAATCAATTTTTTTCTGCCAGATTCGTAATCTACGACCAAAAAAACTATGTGTACACGATTTTTTACCCACTTTTATTGCTCTTTTTTTATGATACTGAATTTCGCGCGTTTTGAGGGGTCTCCTGGACCACTGTGCGATGGTTCATTTATTCATTTGTTTATTATTTATACTAGGCAGCTCTTTTCTTACACTACATACTATACTACTCTCCTCTAAAAAGGAAACGTCCTCGTTTTCACTTTCAACTAGAATTTGCTTACATTTTTCATTTTATTCTCTCTTTTTTTCTCTCTCTTTCTTAGTTTCTTATATCCATATACTTACTTACTTAGCACAATAGTTTACATATTTATGCCTTATATTTAACCTGGGTATGCAACCCAAGTAACACAAATTTATGTGGAAAATGCACATTTGTAGTGACAGTGGTAAGTATGTGAATGATACCTGTTCATTAATATTGATACATGTGTTGTTGACATGGAAAAATGTACATATGTTTTGGCTATGTCATATAAATTGTACACAAAGTTGGGTCTTGTTTCTCAGAATGACGGAGAGTTTGTTTTTTATTCTGGAATCTATCACTTCATATCGTGGTTTCACGAGTGCAATGATTATCATTTTTCTTTATATTAGTCGTTTTTTCGACTTTGTCATCAATTTTCTTAGTACGCTTTTGTCACTTTTATAATAACTCTTTTCTTATACTACACCTATATTACGATGTCTCTTGTTACAGTTACATCCATATTTCAATTGTTTTGTGGCCCACGTTAAACATGATTTGGAACTTGCGTTCAAAATTTTTGAAAAAATTGGTTTCGAAAACAAAGAAAGTATACAACTACCTAAATTTTTTCAAGATTTGAACAACACTCGTGACCAGTGGATGTATGAGGGCATTGTCATTCCTACCACTACTACCACCACCACTGCTGCTGATTGCAACGCAGATTCCGACGAGCTCACCAAGCAAACCAAGCCCACCAATCCCACCAATCCCACCGAGACCATCAAGCCCACCGAGCTCAAAACCTTCACCAACTCTCCAGCTAACAGGAAAAAAGGAAAAAAGCCTAATGTACCGGAATTGATTGATTATTTTCAAAAATGGTACCACATGATTAACCTTGAAGTAATAGACAGGTCGCCTGTTTTCCTCTACTTATTACAAACAGAGCTAGTTTTGGTATTTTCACCAATCAAGAAAAATTACAAAAACTACCAGGAGTTTTTGAAAAGATTTGCAGGACACATGGCTCGCAGTTACATACTAACCTGTGCACTGCTTCACAATGGATTGTCAACTGTGAAGAAATATGGACAGTCAAATGTTGATACACCGTTTCCTGAAATTATACTTCAACTTATACCATCATGCCCTCATAGAATGAAACTATAGTAACTATGAAATTACTATGAAAAACTTATAGGAATTGTATAGTAATAATAGTAACTTTATAGGAATTGTATAGTAACAATAGTAACCTTATAGGAATTGTATAGTAGCAATAGTAACTTTATAGGAATTATATAGTAACAATAGTAACCTTATAGGAATTGTGTAGTAACTATAGTATGATTTCAAATACTACCACAAAAATCTTATAGCAAATACAGAGTAACTATAGTAATTGAAAAGTTACTATGTAATATTGATGGTGACTATAGTAAGTCAAGTTTTACTATAGAAAAAATCTATACGAATCAAATAGTGACTATATGATAATACAAATTTTATATGGATTTCTTATTGTACACTTACCTACATACAGATCACACCATAAAATTTATGGTCGAAAACAGCTTGTAACATGTTACAAAAATTGTTACATTTTGTTTTTCAAACAAGATATTTTAACCTCTTCTTAAAATAATCCAAATTTTTTAATATTTAAACTTTGATCCTCCCCCTAAATCACTTTCTAGATTTAGGCTTGTTAATACATCAAGGGTGTGAGATTCCAGATTGACACGATCCCATGCACAAGTGAAACCAGTACAAAATTTAAAAAAAAATGATGCTCTATAATTGAGGCTGAAAAATTTATCTACCCAAAAAGACCTTTATTAAAACCAATAAAAACTAACATAAAAAGTTTAATTTAAAAAAATACTTAGGTACCTATAATTCCATTTATCAAAAACAGTGAAAGTGATCGAGCCCAAATGAAATAAGAGGAGTTTAAAATTTTTTGTGAAAAATTAAGAATTTTAGAAAATAAAAATTCATCATTTTTTATACACCACTACAAAAAATTCAAGTCCCAGGATGATCTGGATTTTGAGTAGCACAAAGGGAAAATTTAGCAAAAAAAAGAATATTTAGCATTCATACCCTTAAAAAATCAAAGTATTAAACCAACAGCATGTAAACAAATGAAAAACTAAACAATTAGAAAGTAACTCTAAGAAATAAATGAAATGTTATTCATTAAACATAGATCTATATACTCTAAAAACACCAAATTTGTTATCAAGGGTGGTAGCCAAGTGGTCAGGGAAGAAGATACCATAACAAGAGTATGTAGGTATGACTACGTGTAACGTGGGTGAGGGTTCGAGCCCCATCCTGGGCAGTAAATTTTTTCGAAATTTTTTGTTGTTTTTTTCAATTTTAATCAGGTTATTGACTACCACTGATGCTAAAGCTTGCATTTTCATGGAAAAGGAGTATGACCTACGCTGAAATTTCAATTTTTGAAAATTTTACTATCAGTACTATAGAATTACTATGGTTACTATAGTTACTAATGTCCGAATTTACTATAGCTCAAATTCCTATAGTTTCATTCTATGAGGGTGGTACTTCGATGAAGAACAATTCATTTTTCTGCAAATTCTCCATACAGTATTGAAGGTTTCAGAAAAAGGAAGCATTCAATATGAAAAAATTCTTGTCAAAGATAGATGGCCCGCTGCACCACAAGAACTCGAAAAACCCATATGGGTAGTAATACCATTTTATGATGCAACGATGTGTAACCCCACGGATTTAGACGCATTTGCAACTGGCACTCCAAATATGTTTTACCATTACTCACCACGTCTACTATACCCCCAAAAAAAGTTCCATTGAGTCGCAATAATTTGAAACTTGGCTGATGGAAATACGTTTTGAGCAGCCATCAGGGTCACGAGCAGAGAAAATCTGGACCCAGCGGGGAAAAAGGAAAGAAATATGTATGAGCGAAAAAAAAAAATCTTTCGGTCTTTTGAACATCAATACCGTAATGTGGGGCTACTTTGAACGCTTTTACAAGTTTTTGTCTACAATTTCTCTCCCACTTCTACCGTTTTTTGTTATGAATTTTCAGAAATATCACTTTGACAAGGAAATCTGTTTTTCTTCCCTCCCCTTCCTTTCCCTTCCCAACCCATCATTTTTGTTATTCCTCCTTATGTCGAGGTAAATTTCAAACAAAATGGCCTATATTTATGCGACTTATGGACAATGAATTGAAAAAAATGAACAATTTTTATTAATACGAGTTTTTTTTAAAGAATTTGACGAAATATGGCCATTAAAAAGCTTAAAACATAAGAATGGTCAAATTGAAACAAAAAATAATAATTTTTTGAATTATTACCACAGTCTATTAAAATTTTGACCGTTGAAAAGCTGAAAACATAGGTGAAAATTGTTACAAGTAGAACCGTTCAAAGTAGCCCCATTTAGAGAAACGTCTGTAGCTGGGTTACCATTTCATGAAAAATTGAAAACTTTGAATAGTTTGGTAGAGGAATGCTCGGACTATTATATGAAAATACTTATTTTCGATTTTTTAGAATCAAACCCCAATTTTTAAAGTCAAAGTTCGTTGAGTTTATATGTTTTGCTTTTTATGAACACGATTTTTCTAGCAACAGTGCTTCGTTGACATTTGCGATGACGGAGAGGGAAATAATGAAAGTAACTCAAGTGAAGGTTCCTCTACACAATAAAATTGGTTCCATCGGAAAAAATTAATTTTTGTCGTCACCAGACGGCTCCAAAGTGAAAATGGACGACCGTTCAAAGTAGCCCCACATTACGGTATACGACCTGGCTAGGCAAAATTTTTGTTTTTTGTGGGCCCTCACAGTTGTAACTAGCTACGGTTTATTCAACTTCTTTAATTCTTTTTTTTTCAAAACTATCCAATTTTGTAATCTTTTTTCAGTAAAATTTTTTCAATTTAAATTTTCTCGATATATTTACTAATCTAACTGCAATTTTCTATTTTTTTTTTTCGATCTCTTATTGTTTTATAGGTAGTGCTCTCTCATTTCGAATCAGTGAAAAATCACTGATTAACAGTCAGAATTGCAGCACAGGAAAAATCAGTAAAATTCACTGATTTTTCACTGATTATTCAAATAATTTCACAGATTTTTCAGTAAATTTCATAAATATCACTGAGTTTTCAGTGAATTTTCACTGATTTCCAGTGATTTTCTTTCACTGATTTTCTCCTGTGCTGCAATTCTGACTGTTTCTCAGTGATTTTCGGTAATTTTCACTGATTTATAATTGAGAGAGTGGTAGATAGCGTAAAAACATTTCAAAGTCCAGATTACGAATCCACAACGTTCCTTGAGTATTTAATTCTGTATTTTTTAAGTCCTCGATGAAGACTTTTCACGTACTTACACCTGGTGGTAAAAGTTATCTCCGACAGCTGATTTTATTCGAACAACATAAATATTCAGATACTTAACCTTGATTTATGAAAGCTTCGTTAATTATTTCCAGGGAAAGTTAAACATATATATCTATAGTTTTTGAAAACCCTTGCAAATCCTTGGAGCTTTAGGAAATCCTTGCAAATTCTTTGGAGCTTTTGGAAATGTTAAAATAGTTCAAATAAAATCGAACGTGATTACGTACACGTAATTCGACTTTTCTGAACTTCGCCAACACTGAAAATTAGGTACCTATAAAGTGGGCGTGGCTATGATTATGGTGCGCGATGTATCGAAGTAAAAGTAGATA
Source organism: Pseudococcus viburni (assembly GCA_033439095.1). Lineage (NCBI taxonomy): Eukaryota > Metazoa > Arthropoda > Insecta > Hemiptera > Pseudococcidae > Pseudococcus > Pseudococcus viburni. The sequence continues at coordinate 8,171 of JAVBJF010000801.1, read as the reverse complement.
ATCTATCAAGCTCAAATCCAAATTTGTAAAATAGGTTTGAATCAAATGTATAAAAGTACCTACTATGTAATATTTAAACAATTAGGGCCCAATGTGTGTCATTTCTTCCATGGGGGTTAAACAAGTAAATAAACCATCGAGGAGCTTACTTAGTCCATATAATGACTGACATCATGCACTGGTCAAATACCTACTAATTTTCATCAGTGTTGGGGGCCATTCCCTATCAATTCACAGGCGTTTTTTTGCATTTTCGCCGTTAGCAAAAATAATTACCTAATTACATTTTCGAAAATTTATAAGGAAACGACATGCAGCTCTAGTTTCTTACTTCATTTTTTCATTTTTTAATCAAATTCTGGTGCTTGTGAACGGAATCAGATCTTAAAATGACTTGAAATTCGAATTCAGTGCATCAAGATATTACACACGTAAATTTCAATTTTTGTGGGACAATGTGTCTTGCCTCCTCCCACCCCCGAATCCAGAAATCCTGAAAATCAAAATTGTAGGCCATAAACTGCTACCTATGAAAAAAAATATTCGCTATATTTCCTATAGATTTTTACACGAAATTCTTGAAACAGTTTTAAATGTTGGAAAGTTAATTTTTTCCTGAAAAAGCTCAGCTTCAGCTTCGAAAAATTACTGCACAAGATATTTTTTGATTATCAAGCGGGTGAGTGAAAGATTTATTATTTGTATAGTTTTTCATTACGACAGAGTAAAAGAATAAATTTTTGATGAATTATTTCAAATGCTACGATCCAATTAGAAATTTCTAGTCTCATAAATAAAACTGAAAGTTGAAAAAAATTCTTTCAAATGTTCTAGTAAAGACAAAGACCACTGTCACGAATTAAAATAATTGAATAAAAAATTTGGAGGAATTAGATTTTATTCAAATTTTAACAAAAATTGATATTTTTTTGATGAATTTTTAAAAGTGATATATTTTAAAAAATGTGATGCATTTTTACAAAAAATGATACGTTCACAAAAATTTGATTGATAGATAATTTTTCTTACAGAATTTGACTAGGTAAAGATTGATCAAAAGAGGGGAAATTTCTCCAAAATTGGCAAATTTTGGATAAAATAAACAAATGTGACCTGGACTACGGAAAGGTACCTATAGTCACCAAAACCGATTTTTCGTTTTTTATCGATATTGATAGAAAAAAGTATGCCTCTTTCAATGATATGAACCGCAGACTCCAGATTTTATTATTTTAGTTTTCGCCAAGAAGCTTAATTTTAGACACATTTTCTATCAAAGTGAACTTTGAACTTCCAACTGAAATATCTCAAAAGCATAGCTTTCTAGAAAAAAACTAATTGCACTCTACGGAGAGGAAATTTTACGCTCTAAAATTTAGGTTATATTCATTTTTTTCCCGAAGACCCCTTCTTTGGCTCAAAAAATTGACTTCAAGTGACAAAATTGTTAATAATATGCAAAAAAAAATTTCAACAAAAAATTGATAACTTTTGACACTTGAAGTCAATTCTCTGATAAAAGGAAGGGTTCTGAAGAAAAAATGAATGGAACCTAAATTGTAGAGCGTAAAATTTCCTCTCTGTAGACTGTAGAATGCAATCAATGTTTTTTTGACCGCGTTTTTCTCGGTAAGTTGATTTTGACCCGGGGTCCCTTTTCGTAGCCTAGGTCATAAATTTTGAACAAAATAGGTTCATTTTTGTCAAAACAAGTGAATTTGGGACAAAATAAGACACTTAAGCTAAATAAGCGAATTTTGGATAAAGGAGACAAATTTTTACAAAATGCTTAGTTGGTAACTTTTTTTTTAGAAAAATTGGCAAATTTTTGAGATAAAGATACTAGGTAGTGAAGGAAATAGGTTATTTATTGGTAGGTACTTTTTTTTCTAGAAAATTGGGTTATTTTTTTTTTTAGAAAATTGATGGTTCTATTGATATGTTGTAAATTTTTAAAGAATACCTATTAGGGTGGCCCTTATTTACATATGATGATTATTTTTTTTCGAATTTGTGAGGTCCTACCCCCTAAAATTGTTACCTAGCATGAAAAAATGATGTCCTGAAAATTTCACCAAAATTGATGAAGGTTAACCCGTGCCTCAAACGTGTTAAAGTTTTTCAATTGTAGTAGCGCGTCACATCAGTATAACCCATGCGGAGCCACGCGGTGTTTTTTGTAGATCAACGCTCCTTGTGAACATTGGTACAACTCTCAACACAAATTTATTTTAATATCAAAAAAATTCAAAAATTATACACAGCATACTGTACTTAGGTATAAAATATGTTTATAACATACTTAAAGTCGTAAGAAAAACTAAAATCATGGTTCTTTAAAATGAAAACGAAATTTTTGATAAGAACGTGAATTTTCGACAGAAAATGGAAATATGATGTAACTAACACCTACATCACAAATCCACGCGCCATTGTAACATGTAGTTCACCAAGTTAAATGAAATCGACTCTACCTCCGATTTTCACCCCCCCCTCCCCCCAATGTCCTTTGATATGAAAAAAATTGACCTCTACTCTCTCATTTAAAATTATGACCATTTTACTGCATTATTTTCAAAAAAAAAATTATTTCAACAGAAACATGTAATTAATGGAAAGGGATTTATAATTTTTTCATCAATTTTGGTGAGCTCTTTCACGTTTTTACGAAAAAACGTAATATAAGCGAGAAACCGCTACCCTATAAAATTTTCTGAAAAATTATTTTTTGGTAGATTCATTTTTGGTTTTGCCGTTGTTTTTTTTGAAAGAATAACCGAAAATTACAAAAACTCTTACAGAAATGATGTTATTTAGGCTGATTTTTCAAATCTTGGACGTTTTATACGGAAAGAAATGGCCAAATGAAGAAACCAACGTCGAATTCGCGTTAAGCAGGTCAAAATACCCCGATAAACACCCTTTTCGCGATCATTTTACTTTAAATGTCGAAATTCACTTATTTCACTGATTTTTCAAGACAATAAAACTAAATTTCGAGATTTAATGTAAAATGATCGCGAAAAGAGTGTTTATCGGGGTATTTTGACCTTCTGAACACGAATACGGGATTGGTTTTTCAATTTGCGCATTTCTTTCTGTATAAATTTCTCAAAATTTGAAAAAATCTGCCAAAATAACAACATTTTTTACGGGTTTTCGCAATCACGTTTTCAGGATATTTTTAAAAATCAGTCGAACTTCGCTGTTAGGTCTTTTTTACAGTTAAAAGTTCAAATGGCCAAAGCCTCATGAAGGAGTGCACCAAAATTAATGAAAAAACTATCGTGAATAGACCTCTACGAGATGTAACTTTGTGCCAAAGAACAGAAAATTTCATTCCCTTCCATTGGAATTAAAAATTCTTGAAAATTATGCAATAAAATGGCCATAGCTCCGAAAAGGGAGGGGATTGGGGAGCCAAAATTTTTTCCAGATTTTTTTTTCATCAAGGTACACAATCTGGGGCATTAGATCAAAAATCGTGGCTGGGGCCGAAACCATCCATTATCCGGCGATATCCTTTTATTTAAATCATTGTTAATGTAACCAATTGAAAAATGATTTTGAAAATATTTTTTGAATAAATACTAGAATGCTGTTTTTATTTTACCGGAGGAAAAACCATTGTAAACCAGTTAAATTAAAAGTTCATAGACTCAAGTTTCAACTCGTTGCACATTGACAACATATAGTAGCGTTGTTCTACAGATAACACCGCACGGTTCCGCGTGGGCCATATTGGTGAGACGCGCTACTGCAATTGACAAACTTCAACACGTTTGAGGCACGGGTTAACCTTGACCAATTTTGATGAAATTTTCAGGGTATCATTTTTTCATGGTAGGTAACCATTTTAGAGGGTAGGACCTAAAAAAATTGAATTTTTAAAATAAGGGCCACCCTAATACCTATTTATACTTGAGATGTCAATTTTATTACAGAAGGTCCAAGCGTTTTGGATTTTTTTTTTACAAAAAACAGCAAATTTAAAATTTAATTTATAAATTTTTTCGAAAAATGATTGCCTAATTGTTATAAAAACGAGGTCGTTTTACAAAGTTTTGCTAAAATCTAGGCGAATTTTTCCAAAATGAATTTAAAAAAAATTGGCAATATTTTTACTTTGGCACTTGGCTGGTAAACTAGCACAAAATATTCAGATATGAAAAATCCGAAATTTGCGGAACTTCTCTCCCTGCAATTCCAAAAGTAATGTCATTTTTGAACTCAGCAGAATTATTACGCGAAAAAAAACCGATGGCTCAATTTTGAAAAATAAAAGAGCTGAACCCCTCTGGATCTCCCCCTCCCCCTCCAATGAGATTTGGCGATGATTCTTCAGGCTCAAAAAATTATTTATGGTATCCTTCTTCGCTATGCCAAATTTTATACCTATATCACAATTTGCGTTCATTTTTGAAAAAATGTAATCCGCCTCTGGATTATAATGGCATTTGACAAACATAGTGTGCGCGAGCACTGCATTTTCCACCAGAGCGCCGTGGAAAATTAACACGAACGTTCGGGCTTTGCATGACCGGGGGTCAGTTTTTATTTTTTTTGACAATGTTGCACCAACTCAAACTCATTGAAACTTATGTGATATAATCAACACTAAATAACACATTTTATAAAAAAAAATGGCGACTATACCTCTGAAACTTCTTTCCAAAATGGCCGCTCAAAGTTTTTAAAGCGCCATAACTCGACGAAAAATGGGTCAAAAATGTTGAAAATTTTTTTTAGGGTTCCTCTAACCCTCTAGATTCAATTTTAAAAAAACACGAAATTTTTATCTTCATTTTGAGAAAAACGAAAAAATAAAGCTTAAAAAACACATTTTGGCCCCTCCCCCCGAAAATACTTGCTCTGGGGGTCCAAAATTTTTGTCAGAATTTTTTCTCATCATGACTCAACTTTTGGGGTAGGTTTCATCAAAATCCCTTTCCAAGGCCAAAACACCATACTTAACCTGATAAGTATACCCTTTTTCGGTCGAAAAAAAATTTTGGTGTTGAAAATACTCAACATTTGAGAAAAATTAAAAGTTCAAATTTTTTAAAAAGTTGGAGTCGAAATTTGAGGGGGAAAATGAGAAAAGTGGGAATTAACTCGTACATACCCGATGAAAAATTTTTAGATCTATTCATATCTGATGATATCTAATTTTATCTAATCATATCTCAAAATTGGTAAGTAGATAAATTTAGTCGGATATGATCAGATATGATCAGATATGATTGTATCTGAACAGATATATTCAAATGTAATTATATGTGAATGACTATATTTCCCTGAAATAGAGATTGGCGGTGCTTAAATTAGAATGGATGTAATCAGATTTAATTAGATGTGATCAGATATGATTAGATATAATTTTATGTATTCATATGCATGTGAATACAAATTGTAAAATGCCACGAAAAGAAGAGCTGATGTCACCAGATTTAATCAGATATGATCACATATGATGAGATATAATTTTATGTAGGTATTCATATGTATGTGAATGCAGATTGTAAAATTCTACGAAAAGAAGAGGCGATGTCACTAGATTTAATCAGATGTGATCAGATATGATTAGATATAATGTTATGTATTCATGTGTATATGGATGTGGATCGTAAAATGTATAAAAAAGAAAGACTGATGTCATCAGATTTAATCAGATTTGATCAGATTAAAACAAATCTGATTCGTCATCGAGCAATTTTACTGTGCAATGAGATCAAAAATGCAAATACATCAAAATATTGAGAGACGGGGTAGGGGTGGCGGTAAAACTCGGAAAATTTCAATTTTGCAATTTTTCCAAGTGATACTATATCGAAATCTATATTTTCGAAGGCGTAGAATGCGAATTTGGAAATATTTTTCTATTAAGAATGAAGGGTTGTGTAGGGATGGAGTAAAAGGGTAGTGAAGAGACATCGAAAATTTATATTTAGCAATTTTTCCGAGCAATAGGTATATTGAAATCTACATTTTCAAGGGCGAAGAATATGAATTACCTACGTACCTACCACCACTCAACTTAACCCGTCATTCGTAAAAGAAAAATATATCCAAATTCATATCCTACGCCTTCGATCAAAAACATAGATTTCGATATACTATCACTCGAAAAATTGCAAAATTCAAATTTTTCAAGTTCTACATCCCACCCTTCACCACACCTTTCATTTCCAAGAGAAAAATATGGTCGTTTCATAGGCATTTGGAAATGTTGATTTCGATATATCACTCGAGAAAATTACAAAAATCAAATTTTGTTAGGTCTTACCCCCTCTCTACAACAATTCTTCATTCCTATGAGAAAAATATTGTCAAATTAGTATTCTGCACCTCCGAAAATATCGATTTTGACATATCACTCAAAAAATTGATATTTTGCAAGTCTCACCACCACTTTTTACCCCTCCCCACCAAATTCTTGAATTCCTAATGGAAAAATGTAGTCAAATTCGTGTTCTACACCCTTGAAAACATTAATGTCGATATATCACTCGAAAAATTGAAAAAACAAAATTTTTCAAGTTTCACCTCCACCCCTACTCCTCTCCTACCCAACCCTTGAATTCCTAACGGAAAAATATTATCAAATTCGTATTCTACGCCCTCGAAAACATAGATTTCGATATGCCACTCGAAAAATTGAGATTTTCCAAGTCTCATCACCTTCCCCTCCAATTCATGAATTCCTAACGGAAAAATGTTGTCAAATTTGTATTCTACGCCCCCCGAAAACATAGATTGCGATATATCACTCAAAAAGTCGAGATTTTCCTATTTTCGTCACCACCACCACCCCTCCCCATCCAATTATTGAATTCCAAAAGGAAAAATTTTGTCAAATTCTTATTCTACGTCCCCAAAAACATAGATTTCGTATCACTCGAAAAATTAAAATTTTTCAAGTTTCACCCCCTCCCCACTCCTCTCACACACAACTCTTGAATTCCTAACGAAAAAATATTATCAAATTCGTATTCTGTGTCCTCAAAAACCTAGATTTCGATATATCACTCGAAAAATTAAAATTTTTCAAGTTTCACCCCCTCCCCACTCCTCCCACACACAACTCTTGAATTCCTAACGAAAAAATATTATCAAATTCGTATTCTACGCTCTCAAAAACATACATTTCAATATATCACTCAAAAAATTGCTAAATTTCAATTTTTCCATGTTTTACTAGCTTTTTTTTCTTAAATTTTGAATTTTTAGGCTCCAGCCCCCTAAGGTATGGGAAAAAAATTCGCGAAATGTGTCCAAAAATTTTATAAAATTGTAATAAACAAGAAAATCAAACAATTTTGCCAATTTATTTAAAATTGAGGAAAAAATTTTTTTTTACTTCATGCTTAAATACTACTTTTTATACCAAATTTTCAACCCGACATGGTGACGTCCTTCTCTAAACCAAGATCAAGAGACAGAAGGTAAGAAACAATGGAAAGTAAGCAAGAAAATACATGTTGATACTTCTTCAGATAAAATCATATCTAATCATATCTAAACTGATATAAAATTAAAGAAACATTGGTAGACTACAATATTTTAAATTTTATAAAATTGCATTGAAAGTCACATCTAATTAGATCTAATTAGATCTAAACAGATATGATTAGATTGGGACATTTCTGAGATCTAATCATATCTAAAGCATTAGATATGATTAGATCTAAAATTTTTTCATCGGGTACCTCTAAAAAATGGGAATCAATTCGTACCTACCTCGAAAAAAAGTGGGAATCAATTCGCCTATTTTTTCCCATGAATATTTCGTTGGGAGTCAATTCACCTACAGCATAAACGTGAAGCAAAAAATCGGAAAAACGCACCGTTCCCTAGTAGGTGCCTACCGAAACCTACGTATGAATGGAAACTTGAGAAATTAAACCATAATTATGATTTATGATTGAGGGCAAACTGAAACCAAGAATTAAGCAGAGAGCTCTTACCATATCCACACGATAATTACTTATCATAATCTTTCACACATAATTTCTTATTTTAATGAGATCTAGTAACCTCAAAATTTTTATGATAAGTTGAAAAAAATTGTACGTTATACCTACAGAACTAATCCATTCTAGTAGATAATAGATAGGTACCTATGCATTTTATTCTTTACTTATCTGCTTTGCCAGCATTAATCATTAATA
>JAVBJF010000800.1:0-46173 GCA_033439095.1 Pseudococcus viburni | reverse complement strand
TTTTACCTCAAAGTGTACAAAATCAAATTGGATTCATTTTACTCGCAATGTTACAAATTGCAAAAATGAAAGCAATACACGGAACCGTCTTTAATGTAGGAAAATATGCATTTTCATAAAAATCTACACTCTAATTATCGCACTCATCATTAACTCTACCGCATATTCAATTACCTACCTATCTAAAAGAAGTGCCAAAAATTGTTTTTTTACCTCGTGAATGCATTTATGTTATCATTTCACAAAAAACCGTCTTGTTGGGGAAAAGTTGGACTCAAAAATTTGGTAATTAAATTTTAATTATTGGTTTTCGAAGTGCATTGCTTTTGATTACGTAGTCAATAGCGTTGGAAATTTTCCAATTTTGTAGCTTATCTTCCATCCCCTGAAGGGAACTTTTGTTTTTTTGTCAGTTAAATGATATTTCAAAGAAAACTTCAAAAGGTTCAAAATTTTGCATTTTAATACGTCACTTATTAGTGTAAGAAAATTTTGATTTTGACTTTTTTTTCTTTACTCCAATGGGTTGGGGTTTGGGTTCGGGGTCAAAATAACCCCAAAAATGAAATCAGGTCTATGAGTCCAAATAGTGACCAAAAATTTTCAATCTTGATCCTTTCCCTATTGCTTCCTCGAAACCCTTTTGGTTTTTTTTGGTAAAATGGTCTTAAAATGAATCGAGAGGTTACAATAAACATGGATTTCGATACCACAGTACCACACTCGATAGTGCCAGAAATTTTTTTGTTTCGGTTGCATTCTTCCTCCCTCTTCGATTCATGGTGTGAGATTGGCGTCAAAATGACCCTAGAAATGAATTCAAGAATTTCGAATGCATCTATTTGAAATAATACTTTGTTCAATTTTTCCCTAATTTTTTTCGGTTATGTTTTGAAATTAACTCTGCCCCCCCCCCCTCCAAGAGGAAAGAAATTGGAAGATTAAAAAAGCTCCAAAGAAACGATTAGGTACCGTAAACCTGAATCTGTAGATCTCTGTTTGCCTGCTTTTGGCGAGATTTTAAAGTCGAAGAGTCATCGTAGATGCATCTCCTGTTGTATAATATGTACATTAAGGTAGATCGAAAAGGTTGAAATTTTGTCTCGCAAATCATAATGGTGCGGAAAAGTTACCATTTGGGGAGAAAAATAAAAAAAGAATCAACCAAATCGATCAATATCTTCAGATCACGCAAATATTTCAATTTTTCATTGTCAAAAGTTCAACATGATTAAAATTTAAAAAAAAATTAAAAAATTTTCAAAATAATTTTAATCACTTTTTAAATTCATTTATGAACTATCTAGATCAGGAAGCAACATATTTGTGAAAAAATCAATGTTTTATAACTTTTTTTAAAAGTTTCACTAAATTTGTGAAGGGGGCAAAATTGAAAAAAGTTCAAAGCATTGATTTTTTTCAAAACAATATCGCTTCGTGGTCTACATAGTCACTAAATGAATTCTAAAAGTGATTAAAATTATTTTCGGAATTTTTAAATTTTTTAAAAATTTCTTCAAAATTTTCGTGTTATTGAATTTTTGATAGGTACCTAATTTATGAAGAATAATTGAATTCCTTTGCATAATTGGAAGATATTAGGTAGGTACCTAATCGATTTAGCTGATTTTTTAAAAATTATTATCATTTGTCTCCCTAAATGGTAAATTTTCCTCACCATCACAAAACGAAATTTCAACTTTTTCGATCCATTCCAATACTTATAGTAGGTAAAGGTAAGTATACCTATATAATTACTAAAATTCATGCTTACAAAATTTTTTCTCGTGAAGGCTTCGCTTCGTGTTCGAGTTGATAAATGTTTTTCATATTTAAGTATTGAATTCCAAAGGAAAATAATTTTATACACAATGCAAATCAATTTTATCAAGAATTCAACTCCAATTTTTAGTTCTCCCAGCAGCTTAACTGTTGCCCTAAAGAAAGAGTAATCTTGACAAGAAATTTATGTTTGTTTATCAATGGGACAGGAAAATCGAAAATTTCCAATTAAAATGTAATTTTTCCTGATTTTTTAGACTCGAATTTGATATTTTTCCTTTTTTCGGTTCAATGAAATGAAATTCCACAAAAAAGTCAACTCTTGAATGTTTTCTGGCTAAAAATATAATTTAACCATTGTGGGAAGGGGAAAGCTTACTTCTGTGCTCCTAGTTCGATCCGACCTCGAATCGTGATTAAATGCTTGATTCCTGCGAAAATGCCTTCGAAATTTTACCAAATTAATCCCTCCGTTTGATAGAAACTTAATTTTTTTCCTTCGTTGTTCATTATTTTACTGATAAGTCGGTTATTTATTATAATTTTCATTTACCTGGGTTCCATACCTACACTTGCCTTTTCCCAAGATTTTATTAACACATAACTTTCGTAGGTACCTATTTCTAATTATTTTTTAATTTTTATCTGTAATCAATTCTTTTACTTTACCTAGGTACCTATTTATTTATTTGAAAAAGATTTTCTTCAATTTTTTTACCAAAAATCCCAATAATAAAATTACCTACCCAGATTTTCGACCTCAAACACGTCCTAGAATTCCCCTCAATTCGAAAAAAAAACAGCAGAAAAACGTTCAAACATTCTCTCCATTAAAACATCTTCCACTGGATAATCAAACGATACTCTCTGGAGTGTGAATACCGCATAATTTCGGATAAAAGCAAATTCTTTACTCTCGACCGAAAAAATAAGCTTCTTTATTCGGGTAGGTAATAATTATCTATACCGGCTAGGAATGATGATATTGAAATTTTTTCATTTTCGTCTAACCTGTAATATTAGAGGCTACAAGTACAAGTGCACGAGTGAAAGGTAAAAATGATAAACGAGTTTGAAGTAATACAGTATCATAAGCCTAACCTGCGGAATTTCGTTATACTCAAGCAAATAATAGAATATCCGAGCGAAAAAATTTTCAACCAAAAGAAAAATAAATATTTAAACAATCCACCATCAGCGATTGGTTAACTTACGACATTGATAATTTTCAAGGCTAAATATAGCTAGGTAAGGTATCGAGATGAAATAAAAAAAGGTGACAAATCATTTTACGTAATTTTTTCAACGCAAAAAATCTTTTTAACGGGTATACGAAATTTAGGAATTTGAATGTAACGTGTCAAAAAGCATAGGTACTCCTAAACAAAAAACCGGTTTCATCATTTAGGTATTAGATAAGTCCCATTCGATACTGGTTTTATATCTAGTAGGCAACGTGATTTCTCGGACAAGACTTAGATATTAATGAATGTACCTAGTTAGTAATGCGGTTAAGGTATTGTAGACGGACATCGCGTCTTTTATTGTTATTTTATATTTTGAACCATCTTCCAGTGCGATTGTTTCGCGAAGAAAAATTGTACTTGAAATTTTAATGATCAGTGAGAAATTTCAGACTATTTTTTTTTATTGATTAAAAAAAAAGTGATTGTGATTATGTTCGTATAAAATCAAAAAGTAAGTACAACCTTTGAACATTTTAGATTTACTTATTTTCAATACGAAATATCAATTTTATGAAATGCTTTCAATTTTCATCGAGAAAATTTTGTTTTCTACGAAGATTTTAATACGTAATTTAGATACAAGCCAAACGAGTCCACGGTCTTCATTTACAAGTTTAATATTATTAGATAACTTAACAAAGTTCAATGTCATCGAGTTTTTTTGCCATTTCATTTCTTCTCGTTTAAATCAATCGATGGGATTTATTCTCCGATGCAGGTGAAATTTTAAGAAAAAAAAACTTTGGAACTTTTGTATCTGCGAATGAAACAATCTAAGCTTTAATCTGGGTTACATACCTACCAAGCAAGAACATTTCACTCGTCCTTGCTTCGATATGTATGTTAATAGTACAAAACTGATCCATAATGCACCTACGATTGATTCTTCTTTCTATTTTGTTTACTTGGCATATTTTTTCATTTTTTGCAAATTTTTTCCCAATCTAATTCGATACCTTTGGAATATCGTTATCGCAAGTTTATATTTCGTAATTAGATACATCTACGAATTATTTCACAATAACTAACCGCACGACATGTTTGTAACATTGACTAAGCATCTGGATATTTAAACATCTCGTAACCTTAATTCGCAGTCGTTAACAAGTTCAAGTTTTAAAGACGAGTAAAAATTAAAAACGTATCTATCATTTTTCGGTAATAAAGTAATTAGTTGCGTAACTCTGTAAATAAAATATAATCGGAATTAAATCCTATTGCGTGTTTTTCAAAAAAAATAATACCATCGGCGAATCTATTCTAGAATAAAAAATCCATCAATGAAGATGGTTATTGAAAAAGAAAACAACGAAAATAGGCCCAATCTCGACCGAACAAATTAAAAAGCTCCGGGCGATTTCACTGTAACTAATGCATTTGATAAATAAATATATCACGATGAGTAAAAGTATCTTCTGTACAGTTTCTTTCATTTTCTTCCCCATTGTTGTTAAATTTCATAGAAAGCTTGTCCTAATACGAAAAATAAATACACGTGAATATTTTCACATTCGTTATTTTCAGAACGTCTCGATAATTATGCTGCGTTACAATATATTTCGAATCGGTGGACCTCTGAAAAGAGCCAGGTCGTCGGCCGCCGTTGAAAATTTACTCGATAATAATGCCACCACGAGTACGATTGTGGAAGAAGAGTTTGCAAATGCTAAACCCTACAGCGAGGTACCGGGGCCGAAACCGATACCGATTTTGGGAAATACGTGGCGGTTGCTGCCTGTGATTGGTGGGTGTTTGGTTAATATATACATAAGCAATGGCGTCGGAAAATAGGGTACGAAGGGTACCCCCTCCCGAATTACATCAGGGATTTTTAAAGTATTAAAACGTGAAAAAATGTATTTTTTGACATTGAAAATACAATTTTTTCAAAGCTTCGCTCGGGCATGAACAAAATCACAATTCCACGATCTATCTGAAATATCTGTGCGAAAAAGGCTCCTTTTTACTCCCTCCCCTTAAAATCCGTTTGGTATTCCAAGACCCCATACTCACTTTGTACCCTCCCAAAAAAAAGCTCCCGACGCCACTGTACATAAGCATAGTTATTTATTATACTTACTTACCTACCATTTTTGAGTAGAGTATGTACTTTGCAGAGAATATTAAGAAAAAGAAAAATTTTTAAATGAAAAAATTCAACATTTGGCATTAAATAACCATAATTTTGATTGTCTTATATGGAACACTGATTTGAAAGAAATTGAAAATTTTGATAATCGTAATCACGTGATACCATTTTTTGTGTTTATTTTTCTTGAACCATGGTCATCCTAAAGAAGGATAGTCTCAAAATTCATGTATTTCATTTATTTTCCTAACCTAACTGATTGAAAAGACTGAGGCAAAAAATTGAATTTTAAGGTTTTTATCAAAACGACCGCGAAAAAAAAAATTATCGGGGTTATTTTGACGCACTGAATACGATTCCAGTGCTAGTTTTTTCATCCAGTCATTTTTTTCTGGGTAAAACGCCCGGAATTTGAAATATCTCGAGTGAAAAAAATGAATTTTGGGACTTTGACTAAAATGCTTGCTCAAATAATGTATAAAGTGGAATTTTATCCTGTTTAATACGAATCTGATGTTGGTTTTTCTATTTAATCATTTTTTTTCTCTTCGCGTGATCATCGTTTTAAAGTTTGAATCGTGAGTCAAAAGCGAGGAAATCACCTGAGTCATTCGTGTTTTACGATTCAAAATTAGTCAAAAATCGACATTTTTCCAATTTCGAAATTTTTTTGTCGAATTTTGGAATTATGTATCCAAATTTAGGTAGCTGCAGTACCCCCAACCGAAAGGTGCAAATGTGAAAATACGTGGCTTTAAATAGAGTCAAAAGGTTTCAATATTTCGCTCAATCAGAACCCCAGCATCCCAGCAAGAAATTTTTTTAAATTCATTCGTTGAAAATTACGATTTTTATTAATTTTTCGATAACTTTTTGACTCGTATTGACCCAAAAAATGATTATATTCAAGATTTATGCACGGGGCACGTGTAAGTGGGCATTTCTTCGAGAATCATATAACATTGAATCAATCCATGCCAATTGATCCAAAAATGACAAAATAGGTCACGGATTTTTTTCATATTTTGAAGATGAATACAGGTCATTAAACGACGACGAATGACATGAACCGGAAATTTTGGGAATTTTTTTTAGTGGAGTTTTGAGCTTTTGAAATTTAGCAAGATGGGGGATAGGAAAATTTCAGGTAAAAATAACCAGGATTAAAATCAACTTGAATTTTCGAACTACATATTTTCTTCTTTTTTTTTTTAACATTCGAAATTTCATAGCGAAATTGACTTGTCATGATGAAATCAGTGTGGCCACCTTTGGTGATTTAATAAAAATATCTAAAGACTTCATACGGAAAAGTCAAGTCTCCCCCCCCCCCCCCCCCCCCGAGTAAAAATTCTCAGAAAGTAATACATTTTTTCATATAAGAAACAACGAAATTATATCAAAAATTGTGATAATTTTTGTGAAATGTTTGAAAAAACAGTTTTTGAAATTAGTGCCTTACTTACATGGCAAAATTAAGCAGTTCACAGTGGAAAAATTAATTATTCGCATTTTTATCTACGAAATATGTACAAATTAATGTGTGAAGTCAGAAATACAAAAAATCCTTCCTCTCTTGAACTTTGAAAAAGAATTGATGATAAACTTGTCTACGGTAATAATGAACTTTTTTCATTTCTTTTTCATTTTGCCATATTTTATCAGTATTTCGACAAATGAATAATTTAAAAAAATTGTATCCCCCTTCAAAATTGGAAAGAAATTTACAAAAAAATTGAATTTTAATGAATCTTCAAACTGCATTTTTACATTTTCAATTTTTTTCAAAATACCTACTCGTACTAAGTACCTAATAAAAAAGTATTTTGAAAAAATGAAAATAATAGGTAGGTAGAGGTACCCATTACCCAGTTTGCTCTGCCAGGTACCTATTTAAAAAAAATTATTTTCGTACTTTCTTCCTCATAATTTTGCAAGTTTTTCGTCAATTTGTTATCAAATTTCGAAAAAAAGAATTTTTTTGTAGATACACAATTTATCAAAATATGGTACCGATTAAATAGGTAGGTATTTATCGTAAGTAAACTGGCGAATAATTATTTTTTTCGGGTTGAACCACCTAATTCTGCCATGAGTCCCAATTTTCAAAAATATCAATCTGAGCAATTTTTGATACCTACGTTATTCTGCATAAAAATAATGGCGAATTCATTAATTTTTTTCTCAACTATCAAGCCTTTAGATCAATTTTTTCAACATCAAAAGTGGCCTCACTGATTCCATTATCATCCTTAGTTATCCTCTACTTGCATGGCAAATTTGAAAAAAAATTGGCGAGCCATCGTGCAATTTTTGGTCCAGTTGACATGGAATGACCTATTTCCAATGTTTTGGTCTAGAAAAAAATTGTTGCTACATTGGGAAGAACCAAGGTCACTAAAAAATCTGTGATTAGAAAATTTCAAATAAAGAAATCCGGAATATTTATGAAATTTCAAGCTTCAAAATGGCGTTTCAAATTCAAAAAAAAAATCACAAGAATAGAAATGTCGGATACTCGAACTTTTCTCACAGTCGGTTTTCAAAACCAAAACCATAAAAAATCATCATCAAAAACAAACAAAACTCGCATAACAATAATTATTTATGCCAGTAATTAAAATATACTCACGAATAGGTATGCAAATATATTAGTTGAAAATATGTCACGTGCCACGAAGTTTCACGCACCTCTAAGGTACACATGCCAGTTTGTATTAAATATAAATTTCAGGTACCGTACCGTAAAATTAGACACTTCTTTCATATCTTTATCCATCTGCTGGTATTTCACACATTTTTATCTTATTTTTCATTGAGAAAAAAATCGATAAAAATCAAGTATTTTGACCAACACGACTCCGTGTAATAGGTTCTCACATGCGGTACTTTTTATTGTTTTTCCGTCAATTTTAATTTATTTTATGTATAGGAACTGATAACCCAGCGATTATGAGTACTCGAGTCAAACTACTCGTATGTTATGTACTTACAGAGTCAGGATGTAGAAAATATAAACTCAACTAAACTTGACTCATTTACCTATCGTTGCGTTTACAGGTCAATATCAAATATCCGATATAGCCAAGATATCATTCCTTTTACACGAAATGTTCGGTAAAATAGTAACATTGAGGGGACTAGTCGGGAGACCAGATTTGTTATTCATCTACGACGCCGACGAAGTGGAGAAAGTTTACAGGCAAGAGGGACCGACCCCGTATCGGCCATCGATGCCTTGTTTGGTAAAATATAAAAGCGAAGTGAGAAAAGATTTCTTTGGAAGACTTCCCGGAGTAGTTGGAGTGTAAGTTTTTCACAAAGTATTGATTTTATAAAAATAGGAGAAAAAAATTCAAATATGAAAAAAAAATTTCACAGACATGGCGAACCCTGGAGAGAATTTCGTAGTAAAGTTCAAAAGCCTGTGCTTCAACCGCAAACTGTTAAAAAGTATATTAATCCCATTGAAAACATCACCGAAGATTTTATTGCGAAGTGAGTTTTTTGAAATATTAAATTACCTACCTACTATCGTCTGTTCGTTCGTTTTGCTACCTGTGATAGAATTCAGATTTACTTACACTCAGTAAAAGTATAAAATTTTACTTAGTCATGGATTAGATAAGAGTATTCAGTAGGCACTTGATATAATACGTACTTCCAAAAAAGTTCATAGTAAATATTTCATTCACTTTCTTAGAATGATAGCGATGAGAGACGAGCACAATGAATTACCTGGAGATTTCGACAATGAAGTACATAAATGGTCGCTGGAATGTGAGTTCTTCTTACTTACCTACTTATATAATTACCTCATGAATTTCATTTGGTGATTTAAAAAAAACTAGATGGACATTTATTTTGAACTTTTTTTTACTGATAATTCCAGGTATCGGACAAGTTGCCTTAGATGTAAGGTTAGGATGCTTAGAATCAAATTTAGAAAAATCTTCCGAACCACAAAAAATTATCGACGCAGCTAAATATGCATTGAGAAATATTGCATTGTTAGAATTGAAATTTCCGTTTTGGAGGTATTTGCCATCTACTTTGTGGAGGAATTATGTGCGGAATATGAATTATTTTATAGCGTGAGTAATGACCTATCCACTTACCTATTTAAAAGTCTAATGCAGATTACCATTAGGTAGCTTTTTTCTTAAATAAGTTGAATTTTCTATACTCATACCTAATCAAAAATTAAATTCGTGAATTTTTCAAATAGGGTATGCATGAAATATATCGAGCAAGCAATTAGTCGTTTGAATGAAAAAGGCGTAACTGAAGAAAAAGAGTTGTCTTTGATTGAAAGAATATTGGTGACAGAAAAAGATCCAAATTTAGCTTGCATTTTAGCATTGGATTTAATCTTGGTGGGAATAGATACTGTGAGTATTTTGTTGGTTCAATTTTTTTTGCATGAAGTTAGTTAGTTTATACCTACTTACTTACCTATATTAAAATTGATTGGTCGATTCAAATAATTGAAGATATGACCTGCAAAGTGACCTAAGTGCAAAATTGTGATTTTTGAGATTGTGGGGCCATCTATTACCACATTCACATTAGTAATCTGTTTTTGGGTGCTAAAGTTCATATGGACCGTTTTTACAGACCTTTCTATAGTGCTTAAAAATTCTAAAAAATTTTGAAGACTCCAAAACATCTTGAAACTACTTCCAATCGATTTGCGATGTCAAAAATAGGATATATACCAAATTTCAGTTTTTTCTGCTCATTAGATCACAATTAATTTTCATTTTTGCTTAAACACATTTTACCTGATTTTATCAGTAAATGACCTTTTTATACCTGCAAAGTGACCTAAGTGCAGCATTTTTTTTAGCGTGCTGCAGCAACACTGATTTTCTGTTTTTCAAAAAAAAAAAATGATGTCACCGGGTGAGTGAAGGTTGACCCTTTCTATTCCCTAAAACAGATTTTAAATATCTCGCTTCCCCTCCATAGGACAGCTTTTTCTAATTTTTCTCGAAATCAACTTTTTCCACTTATGTAGGTCACTTTACAGGTCATATCTTCAATTTTTCACTTCTTTTCGAAAGTTGAATCAGGACAATTACCTACAAAAATTGTGTCTAAAGAGACTTTTAAAAGACTTAATTGGTAAAAATTTTACTCCTACTCAATTCTTACCCTTCCCAACTGTTTTAAAAATTTTCGCCCTGCATTCAAAAATTTTTTTAAATTGAAACGGAATAAAAATTTGAAAATCAATTGAATCGGTCACTTCGAAAACCCCACAAACCCGGAGTTGTGGGGTTTTCACTTTTTCAATGACTCTGATGCTATGAGCTACGCTCTATCTGATGACGCTGGAACCATAAAAAAAAGGTACCTCGGAAGTCGCCTAAGTATTTATGATTTCAAATATTTGAGTTATTTCGAAAACTCCACAACTCCTGTTGTATTGGGTTTTCGAACGAGTATTTTCACCCAAAATCCAAAAAATGTAGTCAAGGATTATTTTAGAGGGGTATTTTTTTTAAATTACTTTTTCCCGATTTCTAAAATTTAAATGAGAATTGAAAACAATAATTTTTAAGCAAATGTTACGTTGTATTCGGTTAATAAATTGATTTTTTGCAGCATTAAATCATTTTTTGGGGTTCAGAATGCATTTACTTATGTACGATTTTTTTAGGAATCAAACAAGGTCATTTCGAAAACTCTACAACTTCACCAACTTCGCCACAGAATAAAATTACTGTTTATGGCATTGAATTTTTGGAAATTGTCAAGGCGTGTTTAACATGATATACTCTACAAATTGACTGAAAAGTTTGACATTTTCCCTTAACTATATAATACACAGACAGTTTTTTTTCGTTTTCTGAGAAATTAGGTGTTATGGAATTGTGGGGTTTTCGAAATGACCAATTCAATTATTAAAATTTTTAAAAACTTAGAGTTGAAAATTTCAGACATTTAATGCTAAAAGATATGGCAAAACTTGAAAAAATTAAATTTTATCAAAAATAGTCTTAGTGTGGATATCCTTATCCAAAATCCAAAATTGAATATATATTGGCACCAATTTCTCACCTTTACCCATGTTTCGAGATATTTACGAAAAAAATTAATTTGTTCTTTCAGGTGTTCTAAAATTTTCTATAAATATGAAAGTAAAAATTTTTTGAAAAATTTTCATCAAAATTTAATTTTAAAAATAGGATATTTTCTCTAAAAAGAATAATGACAATGGCGCCTAATCTTTCACCTTTAAACCAATTTTTGAAAAACTTGAATTTTTTTTTTGAATTGTCCGGAAGGAGGAGTAGGGGGTGAGGAAGAAAATTCGCTTCTGATAATATTTTTGGGTAAAAGTATTTATTAAGATCATTTCATTGAAAATTTCACTTTTTCAATTTCTTAAAATTCGGTAGAGATACCTAGCTACATATTTATATAGGTACCTACCTATTGCTTGAAGGAATTTGGAGACGGGAAATTATTTTGTCTTTGAGATGGGATGGAGATGACTTTTTTTTCAAGTTGTTTCGAGGTCTAAACACAACTTTTGTACCAGATCTTTTGAGAGAATGGTCCTCTCTAGCACGAGGTAGAATATAGGTACCTACTTCACCTTCCAGAACGCCAGGAATTTGCAATTTTGCATTAGTGATAATTGATGTTTATGTGCAGATTTCGATGGCAGTGTGTTCAATTTTATATCAACTTGCGACTCGACCAGAAGAACAAGAAAAAATATACCAAGAATTAAAACGAGTAATTCCTGATCCAAATCAAAATGTAACTTCAAAAACTCTGAATGAGCTGCATTATTTGAAAGCATTTATTAAAGAAGTATTCAGGTAAGGAGATTCGCTTTGGATAAGTAAATAATAGGTATGTTTAGCATTCAAATTCAAATTCCGGTTCACAAAATGAAATTTCTCACGACTTGTGAAAGTATGTGTAGGAAATTTTTTTTAAAATTTTGAGCAAAGATAGTTTTAGGAATGTAAAACTTGAAAAAAAAACCCAAACATATAACATGGAAATTATTTATTCATGTCATTTTTTTAAAAAAATATGGGGAATAACTATGAAAAAACTTAAATGTGCAAATGCGGTTGTTTTTTGGTTTTAATTCATTCATGTTCTTACAGACTAAGTGCATACGTACTTTGATTTTTCAGAATGTATTCCACAGTAATCGGAAATGGCAGAACACTTCAACAGGATATGGTTATTTCTGGCTATAGAATTCCAAAAGGAGTAAGTATTTTTTTTTCAAAAAAATAATTTAATTCACCCCCTGCCAAAGTTATACTAGTATAATTTTTATGATTTTCATTCACTCCTCAAAAAAAAACATAGACACAGCTGGTGTTTCCTACCTTAGTTTTGGGAAGAATGAAAGAATACATCGATGATCCAGAAACTTTTAAACCAGATCGTTGGTTGAAACAAACATCAGATGACAATAATTTGCATCCTTTTGCATCCTTACCTTACGGTCATGGCCCTCGGATGTGCTTAGGACGAAGATTTGCTGATTTAGAAATGCAAATTTTGTTGTGTAAGGTGAGTAAAATGAGGTATTTACTTCCACTGAAGGAGATCGTTTCGTATTTTTTTTTTCGAAAGTTGAATGCAGGGTAGATAGTTAGGAAGTAGTGTCCCAACTTCAAAAGGCCTGGTAAAAATTTCATTTCCAGACTTCTTTTTTTTACCTTTTCCCACTTGGTCTTAAAATCTAAACACGTTTAAAAAAATTTAAAAATTTCTAACAATAAAAAAAATTCTGAAAGTTGAAAAAATTATTTTAAAAAAATTCAAAAAAGTGTTAGAAATAGTTTTAATATGGCGTGGTCGTTTTATCTAAAAAAAAAAACCATTGACACCTATTTTCCATGTTTTTAGGTAAGTAAATATATTTTTCAGGAGTCCTCCAAAATTTTTTTTGTGTTTTTTTTAATGGTTATTTAGAAATTTTTTGAATTCCAAGGCATTTTTCGTGAGCACGAATTTGAAAATTTGAACCCCAAAAAAATCATCTACATCGATTTTCCATTATGACCTACTATTCCGCAATTCAGATTGAAATGGGGGGGGGGGGTCAAAATTTTTACCAGGATTTTTTGAGACCTGGATATAACTTTTCAGCTACTCTCCTCGATTCAAAACTTTTTTTAAAAAAGCAAAACGATCACTTCCAGCACTATTAAAGTAATATGTTGCATAATTTTGTTACGATACTATCTAATTATTTTTTATCTTTTTTTTCAGTTGTTAAGAAAATATCGACTGGAGTATCACCACAAGCCATTAGAATATAAAGTCACATTTATGTATGCTCCTGATGGAGAACTCAGATTTAGAATGTTACCGAGAGAAATTTGAAATGATCATGATTATTATGATTTGAAGGTTACCTGTACCTATCATGTTCATCGCCATATCTACCTTTGATTTTTAAAAAATTTAAAACATGAGTGTAGTTGGTACCTCTACCTACCTACGCATATTTGAATTTTTTCGAGTAGGTACTAGGTACCTAACCTACTACCTACTTTTCATGGGCCTTATATTATTAAAGATTATTTATTTATTTAAATTACCTATTATTTAATATAAGAATAAATTATAGTACCTGATAATTATTTTAATATTTTTAAATCTTTGCGTTTTCAAGTTTTAAAATCTGATTTTTTGTTGTTTTGGTATCGATACCAAAAAGTTTAATCTTTTTCAACGAAAATTTAAAAGAAAATCAAGTTTTCATCATTTGTATCATGTTTTTTTTCGAAATCAGGCCTCAGGGATCCTACTTAGGTACCTACTTACCTAGGGTACACAAGTATAATTACCTATTCAGAATTAAGTATATTTTCGTGGCTATGTTGATACCTACTAAATAAAATACATATTAAACTGAAATCAAATATAGCTCTATGAATAAATAATTTATTTAATATTTTGCATTTTTATTAACAGTATTATTTAAAATAGATCGCGTAAGCGTTTTGATGGCAGTGAACATCTCCTTTCCGGTGGTTAAAATTTGGTTTGCTGGCAATAAAAAGCCATACGTACCTTTGTCACGTAATTCTATCGTATAGCTATACTTTATTCCTAATTTATTTTTGGCCCAATCGTCAGAGAAACTACCTGTTGATGAAAATAACATTAATAGGGTACCTAACGATTTTTTTGAATCGAATTATTCACCGTTGAAATATTTAGTTGGGTACTGGGTCAAATGGAAATAGGTATTTATGCAGTGGCGTAGCGAAGCATTTTTCTGGGGGGGGGGAGTGCGACGTTCTCGATTTTTCCAACTTTGAAACTGAAATTTGGCAACTTTAATAAGCGCGCCTAGAAATAATTTAAGGGAGGGCTGAAAATTCAAGTAAAAATGGGGGGACATGAACATATCTGAGCAAAGAACAACTGGAAAATTGCGGAATTTTTCGGAACAAACTATCAATACACTCCTGAAATCTGAATTAGTAAAATTAACCTGCTTGAATCAGTGAAATGAATTTAATTGAAAATCAGTGATTTTTCACTGATCTTTCAGTCAAGTCAAAACTCAAAAGTACCTATTGATTTTTCCTGACAAATGGGAATTGATTGAGAAATCAGTGATTTTTGATTGAAAGATCAGTGAAAAATCATTAAAATTCAATGAAAATCGTTTCACTGATTCTCAAAAGTTGACTGATTCAGATTTAGAGACTTACCTATTTATGTATGTTGATTCAAGAAACAGAATGACTACGAGCGAAGCGAGAGCGAAAATCTTTTGAAAAATCATATTTGAATAACAAAAAATGCACTTTTTTCACATTTTTGTAGTAAAAAATCTCCTTTCCGAGCTTGGAGGGAGAGCTCGAACCTATTGAGTCCCCTCCCTTGAGGGCGCTTATGGATAAAATGAATTTGAAGTAAAATTTTGGTTTCATAAAATGGTATATCGAAGTGTGCATGTGACTACGCGACGACGTACCGAAGTCTGAATTGAATTGAGGGGGCAAAATCTCAGAATTTTCGGCTCGATTTTTGATAAATTTTGAAAATCAATTTATTCGGGAACGAAACAGACTTACTTTTTATTGCTTTTCCCTGCGTAATTTCAATGTATGTGTATTAGTTGGAAAAACCTATAAAATTGTCGTTTCGTCCCAAACAATGGAAAGGTGGAAAATTTCAATAAAAATTTCAATTTAAAATTTAAAAATTTTATAGTCACAATGTGCATGTGAGAGAAATGAATTTGGCCCGAGCGAAGCGAGGGCGAAAATTTAGAAAACCTCATGTTAAAGGCGTTATAAAGAAATATTTTAGATTAATAAACTTGAATAAAAAATTGGTCTCTTTTGCTTTAAAACTATTGAAGGAGAAGTATGGTGAGGCCGAGTGCAGCGAGAGCCTAAAGCTTTTAAAAAATTTGATTTTCAAACATCGAAAATAAGAAAAAAATATAATAAAATTAGTTGAAATAATTTTGAGAAAAAATTAACTTTTGTAGGATTTAGATAAAATAGAATAAGGCCAAGCGCAGCGAGGGCAAAGTTTTTGAAAAAAATTATGTAGTATTGGAAGGTAATTTCAGAGTTAGATTGTGATTTCTGAAAGGGAACGGTTTCCCCCCAAATTTTTCTCTTTATGGTCAAATTTTCCAACTTTTCTCATTTGGGACGATTTTGCCAAAACTTTTTCTACTAGCATTGAATTGGGGGGAGGGGGACTCCCCCCCATTCGCTACGCCTCTATATTTATGAAATAAAGGGAATACAATTTGATAAGGAAAATTTTTAGAAAATAATTATAAATTAAGTTTTTATTTACTTGTCGCGGTATTCATGTTATCATTTTTCGAAATCAAGTCGTATGTAACTCCGTGAGTTTTTTGCAACGCCTCTATAGCTTTTCTTCCCATAAATAACAAATCAGCGTATTCCTGAGATCTCAAATTATTCGAAGTCCAAGGTATCAGCCACGTTTGAGAATACGCGTGAAGACTCAAATATAAGATTACTTCTTTAGAATGTTGTTTTAAAAAATTAGACATCGCTCTGGTTTCTGGTTCGGAAAATGGCGCTGGTCCGGAATACGTGTCATGACAAGGGTTATACGACGACGTATCTTCATTCCATCGAAAATCCCAGTTACGTCCCAGATCAACTCCTTTACATTCCTCGTCTTCTTCTTCCCTCCAGAAATACCTGAGAAAAAAAATCAATCAAATAGGTACCTATCTAATGAGAATTCATCTGAAAAACTTTTATCGTTTACCTATTAGCAAGCTCGGAATTAATCGATCTAGATTTTTTCCACAGTCGATCTTTAGTATAAGAATACACATATCCGTCTGGATTAGCCACTGGTAAAATATACCAATCCATATCAGCCACCAGGTTCTGATTCACCTTATGATTTTCAGTTAATTGTCTGGCGACAAATAGAGCCACAACGATGGATATCCATTCTCTGGCATGCATACCTGCATGAAATATTCGTTATAATAAGCGGCAATACGTTTAGATGCCGGTAAACCGTTCCAAATGAGTGGTTTGAATAATTACTCGTAATTTTACCGGTTTCATTCGTATTTAAAGACGAGTAATTATACTTACCGCCGTCAATCCAGGCCGCTGGCTTCGCTGAGCCGTCGCTGAATCTCCCGCTGGATATTCTGATTACTTTTAGGTCTCTTCCTTCGTAGGATTTACCAATGGTGATGATTTTCACGTAGTTTGGGAATGTGGCTTGTAGATGGTCCATGTAGTCGAGAATTTCTAAAATTCGATGATAAAAAATCGGTAGGTATTTTGCTTTATTATTTGATTAAAAAATCTGACGATCCATATTTGATTTTTTTTAAAGAATAATCCAAAATATTTTCAATTTTGGAAAAAATTGTCAAAAGTTAAAAATTTTCAATTAATTATTTTTTTAAAGAATATTTTTAAATTACCATCGTACGAATGATACCGGGTCCATGTGAATTTCAGTCCTTTATTATCCTTCGGTCTTTGTATTTCACTTGCGTTCTGGTCAATTCGCTGATCGGCGATTACTTGCTGAAAATCAAAGTCTAAAATGATCTGTTTTGCCTATTAAACTTAATTGAAGTAAAATGAAAAAAATATCACGAAGTATAGGCAGATGAAATAAAAAAAAGTGCTTATTTAATCATACCTATTGATTTGTGACTTTTATTATTTATACAACATGTTACATAGGTAGCTCCAATTCCGCCTTTAACGCAAGTGATAGGCAACCCATCATGAGTTCAATTGCACGTATATCTGCCTACCCTTTGAATGGCAAGGGGAGAGCCATTCCATATCAATTCTACCACTTTTTACCAGTGATGGAAAACTGAAATGATATTAGTTCTAGTTCCAGTTCCACTTCTAGTTCTCAAAATTTTTCAGTTCCAGTTCCAGTTCTCAAAATTTTCCAGTTTCAGTTCCAAATACCAGTTCTAAAATTTCAGTTTTTTAAATTTTGAAGGACAAAAAAAATGCAAAATTTTCTGCTAAATTTGAACTTTTTTGTTTTTCTTTTTCTGATTCAAAGTACCTACAATTTTTTCCCTGTTCAAGCTCAAAACAAAAAAATTCTAGAAAAAAAGTCATTGTCATTAGTAATATTTTTCAAAAATGTTATGACTAACCCCTGAATTTTTCAACAAAAAATTTGAATACCTAATGTATGAGAGGACGTCTTTAATTGGATGAAATTTTAAAGTTTACAACACAATATTCTTCTTTATTCACTTTTTGATGTAAATTTTCATGGTTTGGGGGATTGGGGGTTTTTAGTAAAAATTTTTAAATTGAATGTGGTTTGGTAAATTTCAACATCGAAATTTTGACTTTTTCAAGTCATATTTTAAACAATAAAATTGCAACTGCTGGAACTGGTATAAAACTGAAATTCATTCTAGTTCTAGTTCCAGTTTTCAGATTTCAGTTCTCATCATTTCAGTTCTAGTTTCAGTTCCAGTTCCAGTTTTTCAATTTTAGTTCCAGTTTTTTTCAAGTTCCAGTTCTAGTTCCAGTTCCAGTTTTCCATCACTGCTTTTTGCACTTGATCTTGATGCTTCAGATTTTTCTCAGATTTTTTTTTACAAACCTCTCTTCCCAAAAGTTGGAAAACCATCGTTATTCTGGTTTCAGCTCTCTTGAGGATTCCGAGAAAAGGAGGCTCAAGTTTGAATTTCAGCTTTTGATAGTGTTGGGCGATTGTTAATCAATTTCTCGATTATTCAGCACAAATAATCGCATAATCGATTGTTTTTTCACTTTTCCGTTTTTTAGACGAAAATGGAACAAAAATTTGAAAAAATGGAACACAGTGCGAAAGTTTTGAAGAAAAATTAGAAAAGTAGAGGCTTTGACCTGAAAAATGCGTTTTTGGCTAATATTTTTCATATTTTTTTCGAAATTCCTCCAAAATTCCTCAAAATGTGAAATTTCTCAACAAATTCCTTACAATTTTTTACGAACCTTGAAATTCCTCAGCTTTAAGGCATTTTCCTCAATTTTAAGAAATTTATTCCGGAATTTCACATTTTGAGAAATTTTGAAGAAACTCAAAAAAAAAGAAGTATGTATTAGCAAAAAACACATCTTTTTTAGGTCAAAGCCCCTCTTTTTCAAAATGTTTTCAAGATTTTCACACTGTGTCCTGTTTTTTCAAATTTTTGTCCAATTTTGAACCAAAAAATAGAAAAATTCTCAGACAATTTCCAAAATTCGAATTATGTCCCACCCAAATCTCAAATGGCATTCAACATATTCGCCTACCTTCTTCGTAAAAATTTGTAAAGATCTCTAAAAAAGAGTATTAAAAAGGGGCATGCAATGTAATTTGAGGTAAAAATAATTCAATTTTTACGTTTTTATTTCATTTTTTTTTAAAATTAGGGAGCAGGTAACTTTATAAGTGACGTCATTTGCAACAAAAATGGTTAAGGAATTTTTACCAAAAAGATTTTAGCCGTTTTAAGGAATTTTCGAAATTTCGGTTGGCTGCGCTGGCGCGAAACAAAGAAAAAATCGTTCAAATTTTCCACTGCGATTATAATCGATTAATCGATTACTTTTCATCGATTAATCTATGTATCGCTTACTTTTCTCGTCGATTAATCAATTATCGATTATTTTCAAATAATCGACTTTGCCCAACACTAAGTTTAAGCAAAATAGTCAATAGTTCAGAGATATCATTTAAACATTTTCAAAAAAATTCTGTGAGTAAGTTTTCATAATTTCATTCACCCGAGGTAATTTTCATGGTGGGATCTTGACCCTTAGGGGTCACGGCATCCCAAAATTTTGGGAAAAGTTCAAAATTACAAGTGACATATGTGACCTCTCAAGCGCAAAGGTAGGTACCACAAGTCGGATTTTTGAAAATCGATTTTTTGCGATTTCGATAACTAGAGACCATTTCCTTTACAATGAGACCAAAACGAGCCCCAACCTCTAAAATTCTCAATTTTATAGGCATTTGAAGTTTGAGTACCAAAAAAGTTCATTTCGAGAAAAACAAGCTTAAAGTTTAATGAACAAAAATCCGGGTTTTTTCATTTTTAATTTTTTTCGTCCACATAAATATAAAAAATGAATAAAATTAAACTTATTTAAGTTAAAAATGAACATTTTAAATTGAAATCGACAAAATTTTCCTCGAAAATACGTACTTAATTAAAAATATTTTATGAGCTAAAAAAGTTCCAAAAATAGTGAAAAAATCATTTTTTTTATTTTTTCAAAAAAAATGTTACCACTTCCGGGCCGAGTTTTGATCTGTGACCTCGGGATATTGTAGTACACATGTCAAACCACCAGAATCCGCTAAAAAACGATTTTTTGATTTTTTGACCAAAATTCACATTTTTGTCTATAACTCGAAAAGTTGTTTTCGACTTGTGGCCCATTTGCGCTTGAGAGGTCACATATAATTTGTAATGTTTTTTAATGCGCTGAGTTTGAAAATTAACTTAGTTTTTGTATTTAACACCCTCTCCCTCTCTCCCAATCATCTCCACAATACCAAAATTTGACCCTTAAATTGAAAAAATGGAAAAACTCGAATGGCATGTCGTTTGTGAGCTCAAAAATCTAGTATTTTTTGGTTCCAAGTCCCTGTCATCCCTTAACCTCTCCCGTCTCCCCACTACATTTCAATTATTTATTATTGAAAATAGTCGATTGCTATGTTTTTTGGGTCGATGAGTTCAAATACATGGACTTTTTTTTAATACGACCCCACTTTTCCCTCTTATACTTCGAATTGCAAAAGGAAAATACAAAGCAATGATGAGGGTCGAGGGAGGGTTGGAGTATGAGATCGTAGGTACCAAAAAAAGGAATCCATTTTTGAACTCTCGACACGCAAAGAAAGCTGAAAATCTGACATTTGGACCATCTTGAAACTCATTTTTTATTCAAGATATTCTCATAATCATGGTACCAATCGATGTGGTAAAGTTACATTTTTTTGTTTGAGAGCCCTCGCAGTGAAAAGGCAACATTTTCTTAGTCCTAGCGAGTCCCCTAAAAAACAAAGGCTCGGAGTGGAGCCCTCCCTGCATATATTTAGGCGAAATTTTCAAAATCCTCAATTGTTCACGACTTACCTCAATATTATGGTTTATGACCGAAAATTCGACCCCACGTTCTTTCAGATCTTCCTTTATCGTAGGCAGTGCATCTGGCGGAATTATAATATCTGTTGATGCATTTTTCAACACCGGAAGCCATATTTGGACGCGGGGTTGCTCTCCGAACATTTTAATGTCTTCAACATCTTCGTCAGTGCGAGGCCATACTTTTAACAGTTGAAATCCATTGTAGGATGCTTTTTGCATTACTTCGTCTTCTTCATATTTTTCCGCTAGACCTGATGTGCCATAATGACTCATACTTAATAACGAAACGAAATTAATGAAAAGATGTAGGTGGAGCCGATCTGGTCTCGAAAAAAATAAATTGGCTTCTTTTGTTCTCAATTAAGTAGGTAACAAGCTATTTCTTCGAGTATAAAAACCATATGTAGGTGTTCAATTTTTTTGAATTTTTTTGCAACGTAATTGACCCAAATAATATTTGCTATACCTATTCAATATGTTGGCTACTTAATGATTTTGTATTATAAGCACAATTCGCTTAGGTAGGTAACTGTATTAAAAAACCTACAAATTAGCAACGAAATAATTAACGAAACAGAATAAACTTACCGAAAAAAGTTTCAAACATGAAATCGAATATATTATCTAAAAATTTGATAAAATTAGTCACCATTCCTCGAGAATAATAACAACTTTCACCATTGGTCAAACTAAAAGATAAAACTAGCACCACCGATGTGAAATAAAACCGAAACATTTTTACAAAAAATTCACTATTATTAACTAAAAAACATAAAATTTTTAAAAATTTAGGATTTTCCGATTTTTCCAACTTAAAGGGCCCGCAGTATCGAACAAAAATATCACCACACTTGAGGAAATGAGTAGATATGAGATACTCGATGCCTTATTGACTCATAACTGTGCTGTTCATGGAACCAAAAGAGTTTACCAGATAAATGGACATTATGAAGTTACCTTTTTAAAAACAACATTGACCGTGTAATTGAGGGGTTTAACTATAACATGGCTTTTCTTCCGCTAGGTATTAACTACAACCGTAACGGCATATGACGGTTACCATCTTGAACTCATCTAGGTAGCTAACTGCCTACCTCAATTGTCATTAGACTTAATCATACATTTACTCGATCAATGAAGAGTTCATCATTATGGTTCACCATTGGCTACAAAAAATATAGAGTTCAACTCCCCAGAAAGCAAAATCTCCAAGAAGATGACCAGTTCTATCATTTTTGAACACATATTATTGGTCATCAATTGGTAAAAATTATCAAAATTTTGATTTTCCCAGTCAATTTGACGATTTTTTGATTTTTTTCCTTTGAAAATGAATGATTCAACAACAGAAAAACATGCTGTTTGCCGACGAAGATGCTAAGTAGGTACCATACATTCAATTATGTGTTTTAAATATTTTTTCAAATAGGTCGTGGTACATAGTTTTTTTTGGAGAGGAAAATCTAAAATTTGTTAATTTGGTTAGAAAAAATAATTAGGTATAAATATTTAATGACATTTTATCTTTAGCTATTTTGAAAAATGAGCTTTTAGATTTTTGTAAGGAATTCCTAAAATTAACCCCCGAGGAAACACCCTGAACCAGTTTTCATGGAATGAAAATTCAAACGAAATTTCGAGCTTGCGAAGAAAATTCACATTGAAAGTAGTCTACTTGCGTCAAACTGTTCAAGAGTTCTCAAAATTTCAAAAAGTAAAAAAAAATTGAGTTTTCTAATATGTAAGTACTAGCGAAAAGTTTAATTAGAATTTAAGAATTTCTACCCACACAATTCTTGAAAATTTTCTATCCTCCCCTCACTCACAAGACCATGTAAACATGGTCGAAAACCAAAACATTATTCCTCTGCTCCATTTATTTGACTTTTATGAAGTAGTTTCAGAAAATTAAAAAATTGCACGCAGTGGTCCCAAAACTTTTCAACACTTTCAACTTTGAGAACCTTTTTTGTCCCTGAGAAGGATTTTTTTGAAGAAAATCAGCATCTAATTTGAGTTGAAGGCAGCACATTCGACAATTTTCAAAAATGCAATTTCGTAATGGTCAGCCAGTCAAAATCGACAGACACTTCGACGCTACTATTTTCTTTCATTGCTCTGACTAAAAAACCTCATGAATTTTCTCTCTTTTGATTTTGATAAAAGTTGTATCAAATATCACATCACCAAAATTTTTACTGCCAGTTCTGAGTTATGGGCTTTGAAGAATGACAAATAAATTTTTTAGAAAAAAATTATGGAATCACTGGCTTTTTGTTTCAAACGAAATGAAAATATTTCATATAATTTTTGCCTATAGCATGTTGAAGGAGTTGAAGGAACGACAATGATGTTATTCCAATTAGTAGTACCTTAAATAATGGCTTGGTTTCAAGAGGGAGAGTAAGCTGCAAAAAATTATTTTCGTTTCTTTTTATTCCTGTAAGAAATTGAATGGGAAAATTAAAAAAATTGATGGCGGTTTTTTACTCCTAAATGTCTCAAAAATACAGTTCCAAAAATGCCCGCTAAAAATAAAAATAAAATTTTAATCGCCGCGGGTTTGAATTTCCGGTGGAAAATTTTATCAGAAATTCGAAAACGTTATTTTGAGGGCCAAATCGTGCCCCCCGTGTTCTAAAAAAGGCTTACACTTCAAAAATTTGAAAATTTTGAAAAAAAAACAAGAACCAATTGGGGTTCTTCTTGAAACACGCGAGAGCATGATCAGGCCCTTGACTTTTTCGAATTCTTAAGTAGTAGAATTTCCAATCAAATATATTTATCATGATTATGTAGGTCCTTGACTTTTTCGAATTCTTAAGTAGTAAAATTTCCAATCAAATATATTTATCATGATTATGTAAGTACTCTAGGTACGTACAAAAAGAGAATGATTTTTTTTTAAAACACGTTTTTTCGAAAACTTAATTTTACAGCTCACTCCTCTTTCCTGCAAATAAGTCACGCATGATTACTCATCAATTCAAAAATTTAATTAATGATATTGTATTTTTCGTTATTTTTTCCTAGAATCCCTTAAGAATCGACAGTGATATATTCATTTTTTGTACTGAAAGATGCCAGGACGCAAAATTTTCTGATTTTGAAATTTTCCAAATTTTCAACTTTATATTTTCACCGGAAATGGGGAGAGGACTTCAAATTAGCAACCAAAATTTTGGCACCATGTACTTGGATTTAGGTTACTTTTTAATCCACTCTTAGTTAATAAAATTCCCTCATGAAACTTCTTAGTACGGTCATTTTAAGCTTTGACCCCCAAAAAAATCCCGGAAAATGGAAAAATCGTATATAATTTGTAGGGGTGTATTTCAACATATCCGACTTTTTCTAAGATCGGGGAATATTTTGTCCCCCTTGGGGGTGGGGGATTGAAATTTTGGTTGTTCAGCTATAACTTTCGAGATTATTTTTTTACGATAAAAAATTTGAAACAAAAATTCTAGAGAATTTAAAAACAAACAATTTTTTCATTTACTATTTTTTCCCAGGACATCATAGAGAATTAGAGAGGAGCTAGAGTCTTCAGGAAAAAATCAATTTTGAAAATTTCCCATTAACGCAAATAATTGCCAAAAATCGGGCTAATCGACTTTTAGGAGCGGATCTTTTGCATAGTACATCCTATTACTATGTAGAATAAGAGAAACGTGCAACAGACTCCTCATTTCAAAGTGGGGGGGGGATGGATCCCTGTAGAAAAAGTTTACATTTTCCCCCGTAGCTCTGCTACAGCAAAAAATTCGAAAAATTGGTTCAAACAAATGTTGTAGAGCGTTAAAAGACGAACATTTTACTTTTTTTCTACGTGGTCATGGAGGCGAGCTATTGCAAAAAGAAAAAAGATCGACGCAGCGTTCGAAAATTTTTCATGAGCTCAATAAATTACGTGTGTAGGCCTGGTATAAAATCTATCGAACCAATAGCCCAACAAGTGGGTTTCTGGGGGTTTCGTGGTCGCTAAACTAAATTTTTATAATCATCTAACCACTGGACCCAAATTGGCCCCCAAAACAGGGGGTTCAAAATTTGTGAGAAATTTTCGAACGCTGCGTCGACTTTTTTCTTTTTGCAATTTTGCAATAGGTCACCCTCAAGACCACGTAGAAAAAAATTGAAAAAAAGAAAAAGTCGCTCCCAAAAGTCGATTGACCCGATTTTTGGAAATTATTTGCGTTAATGGGAAATTTTCAAAATTGATTTTTTTCTGAAGGCTCTCCCTTCCATGACGTCCTGGGGGAAAAATGACGAATAAAAAAGTTATTTTTTTTATATTTTCTACAATTTTTGTTTCAACTTTTTTTCGTAAGAACGTAATTTCGAAAGTTATAGTCGAAAAACCAAAATTTGAACCCCCTCACGCCCCAAAAAGAGCACAAAATATTCTCCGATTTTAGGGAAAGTCGTGTATGTTAAAATAAACCCCCTACAAAACTTATATACGAACTTTCCTGTTTTCGGGAATTTTTTGGGGTTTTGTTTTTTTAAGCTAAATTGTACAATTTTTTAAATGGTTTTCAAGCGAGGAAGTGAGAAACCGACTTTGGTTTCCCCTTATCTTGAAAGTAGCTGCAAAATTATTAACATTAAATTCTTACATTATTTTGCGAATTTTCAGAAATAGTTTTTTAACTTTTTTTATACTCGTATGGCATTTTATATACCATGACATATTCATTTGTACTCGAGACAATTTATTACGATTTTTTTTTCAATTTTCGAATCCCTATAAGTTCACCTAGGTAAGTAATTATCAATTATGACTAAGTTTATTCATATGAAGTGACATACATTTAATAATACTAATTAATTGGTTCACTGATACATTTAAAATACATGGAAGTATTTATTATCTCTCACCGAGCATAAAAAATTCATCGAACGAGAGGAACCCATTTTTCATACACATATGCAAACTTATATTACAAGGTAGGAATATCTTTTGAATTTCCGCTAGGTATGACTTTAATTTCTTTCGAGTGGATACATGGATATTTTTTCAACCCATTTGCCATTCCAATTCAATGAAAAATTGTTTGTTATCATTCCGTTTCAAGGAGAATACAGTAGACTATAAATCCTCTTACTCGTATCGATAGTTGAACGGATTTCTATATGCATTTGTGATAAAGTACCAGTACATTTTTTTCAATGACAAAATCAATGTCAACTGCAGCAAACGAATGAGTGGGTGACCACAAAGTACCTACGTATTTATGCGTTTTAAAAAGCCAAGTATAAGTAATTATAATTAAACTTACACATAAAGGATGTCAAATGATTAATTAAAGGAAGTAGGTACCTACATGGTTAGCCTAGGTACCTATATTCGTCAGAATATTTTAAACAATGGGTTGGGCTCTGGAATAATTTTCTCTTAATCGATGTATTATGCATTTGACATTATTCTCCATTAAAAATGAAGATTTGATGAGCGAGCTATAAAAATTTTAGTTCATTAACGTTCAAAAATGAACTATGGCCACTTCTGGCTGCAGCTTGAACATGAGTTTATTGTGTTCATTACCTTTGCTATAGGTGGATCTAGACATAAAGGTGGTAATCTCGAAGGTCTTCGTTTTCGTAAAATAATAGGTAGTCATCGTGTCGTTAACTGTACCATAAGCTATATCTATGGCTATGGATGTTATTTTGCGGATGAAATTCAATCTTTGAGGTATATTGAGTATTCTGAGTGTAACCGTATTTGGAAATACGATGCGAAAACGCAAGAGGTTTGTAAACCGCCAACGTTACGATTCGAAAAACCAGACTCGTAGCGTTACCTTACTTGGAAACTGGTTTACTAGTTACAATCGCAACGACTTCCCAAAATTAATATCAGCGGTTAGATTATGGTGATATTGAACAACACGTAGCCCCTGATGACCGCTCATTACATTAATACCCTACGTAAATACGACGCCATAAGGTGTTGATTTTTCAAATGCAAAATAAGCTGAAATAGGTAAATAAACTTTTGTAGCGGGAATTTAAATTGGAATAGAGTAATCGAACGATTTTTTACGAAATTTTACCTATTCAATTAGTACAAGTCTCGATAAAAGTAGGTAAATATTATAATTGGCGCTTCAAAGGTAAATAGCCAGTAGGTATATTGACTTATGACGTATTTGCCATTCAAGAATTAAAAAAAGAGTGTTGATTTGAAGGACATTATGTAGATTAGAATCAGTAAAAAAGAAAAATGTGGGGTCTGAGAATTATAGAAGAAGGAAGAAAAATAATGAACTCAATATCTCGCAGCAAAAAGGTTGTATCTCAATTAAAGTGTAAGTATCTAATAAAAAAATCTTAGTCAAATTAATTTTTAATTTTTTTTTAAGGATAATTAATTCAAAATTGGCTAAAATTAGTCAAAAATTTCATTATAAAAAAATGGACCAGAGATTTTTTCAAATTTTTCTTCAAAGAAAGAAAAATTAAAGACACAAAAAAATTATGAAAGAAAATGATTAAAATGAGATATTGGTGAGATAGAAAAGTATACGTAAAAGTACATACACTTTTTGAACAATTAGGTATAAATCTACCTACTCGAATTATCTTCCGGTAAAAAAAAAGTAGAAAGAGATCAAGCTCCATATTCCATAATTCCATAAATTTATTACCTACAACTACCTAGTTAGATTTTGCGAATTTCTAATCAGTTCCTGATACACTCTTATTATGCAATTTATGAGACTTATCGAGTGCAATAAAGTCAGTTTTATTCTCGAGATGTTTTTTTCACCCCTCTCTCCCTCCTTCTCTCCAGGATCAATAGGTTTATTCATCTTTTCTCCGTAGGCACATCAGTTGATCTTTTTGGTTCCCGTTTAAAGTAACAATTTTACTTCGATTACGACGAGTTCGCAAGGCGTAGGTAGCGGAACGTGCGTTGAACAAAAAAACAAAATAAACCGAGGATAAAATACTGATACTCGAAAGTTTTGCAGTACCAAGTAGTGACGGTTCGAAAATATCGGTTAAGCGTCGTGTTGTTACATTCTGACACAAATTTACCTCAGTTTTGTCGCAAAGTGGTACGTATTTGCAATTGTGGATATATTATTCAGCATAAATTTAAGCTTTCCGAGTGTCGTGTTTATTTATTTCGATTGTCTAATTTTTTAAAGTGAATTTCGTATGGTTTGAGTTTCAATCGGTGGAGTTATTTTTTTAAACGAATTTTTATGGTGAATTGATTTTGCAAGTGGGAACTTTTGTTATGAATTAATTGGAAGTTTGGATTTGGGTGAATTTTACGTATTATTTGTTTAATCAGGTGGTTAAAAATTTCCAGTTGTAAGTATTTCGATGATAATTTTTTAATTTGATTTTTTGTAATCCTTTACGTGTGTGAAAAAAAAAATAAGCAAGCCACTACCAATAGGTTTAAGTGGTTTACTATTTAAAGATCACTTAATTTTTCTCCATTTTTTTCATTTTTCCAGAAAAATTAAAATCCCATAAATTGCCCCTTAAAGATCGTGGTCCTTGTGATAGCCTGTGGCTCAAACACCATACTATCATAATTTTAGCTGCCAGCTTCTAGTTTGAATTTTTTCATGAAAATTTAGCGCTTTAAAAATTTTTAATAAAGAAAAAAACGGATGGCATTCCTGGTTTTCTGGGCTGGAGTCAGAAAAAAAAACACTATTTATGCATTTTGTGTCTATCCTCAATATTGAAGGAAATTAGGGAAAATATAATTTCAAACTTTGCATTTATACCTAATTAGATTTTTGTATTGATAAAAAATTGAGGGTTTCACCATCTTCAACGCCTTCAGTATTGATGACAGGCAAAAAGTGCAACTAATATATTTTCTTTGTTTAAACACAAAAACGTTAAGGACACCACCAATAATTTTTTGATTTAAAAAATTATTGAATTGGATTTTTTCGAATTTTTAAACTCTAAATTATCATTGTGTGTGTGTGTGTGTGTGGGGGGGCGTTCAAAACTGGCCCCAAAATTTTTTTCGTGTGGTACTAGAGACAAGACTATCCAATTGGGACTGGTTTGGTCCAAAATCCTTTAGTAACACAATATTAGTGTTGGGCGATTATTAATCGATTACCTATCAAAATAATCGATTAATCGACACAAAAAATAATCGACACTCGATTAATCGATTATTCAGTAAAAATAATCGCATATTCGATTATTTTATTTTTGTTCAATTTTGGCCTCAAAAACGGAAAAATTCTCTAAAAGTAAAAATTTCTAAAATCCAAGTTATGCTCCTCTTCAATCCCAAATGGCGCTCAAAATTTGTAAGGTTCTCTGAGAAACGTGCAATTTAAAATAAAAATAGTTAAATTTTTACGTTTTTATTTTATTTTTTTCAGAATTGTAAAAAAAAAAGGTCAAGGATTTTTGATTAAGAGGATTTTAGCCATTTCAAGGAATTTTTGAAATTTTTGTGGTAGCGTTGGCGCTAAAATAGAGGAAAAGTCGTTCGAATTTTCCACTTCGATTATAATCGATTATTTTTCCCATGGATTAACCGATTGTCGATTATTTTCAAATAATCGATTTTGCCCAACACTACATAATATGTAGGTATTGGAAAAGGGGGAGGGGGTTGAGAAATTATAAATAATCGACTTATTTAATTTTTCACCCAGGGAAGACTTTAATTTTTAAAGCAAATAAAAAATCATCTTTCTGAAAAAAATCTCCAGTTTTCCAAAATTTGAAATGGCGTCAGAGGAAGAGAATGAGGCTATGAGGAATCAAACGAAGGGAAATGGAATTTTCATTCCATCTTCCAAAATTTTTCAGTTGTCTTTTCAATGACTCCTCCTATGGAAAAAATTTGAACTGATAGGGGTCTAACTAGGCTAATTTTCTGAAAGAATGGAATCATATTGTAATCCAGCATTGTTTTTAAGAATTTAAATTGATAATTTAAAATTTCCTATACCGATCGAGTAAAAATGTTTTATTTACTTAGATACTAAAAAATGTTTCCTGTTTTTTTTTTCTGCGTGAAATTAAGCAACATATTCATGTTGCAATTAATTCTACAATAAGCAAATACCTACATTTATTTGTTTTATTTCTGTTTACAAGGTTGATCTGAAATTTTAATATAAAATGGGTGGCTTTCAACAAAGACCTTGGACTCCTACAAAAAGGAGAGGACCGATAGGAGCAGAATTTACTGGTCCAGGCCCTGCATGCGTTGCATTAACACCTTTGATGGGTTAGTTTCGATGAATCATATCATAATTCAATTTCCAATCGATAAAAAATTCATTTGATACCGTACCAAAAAATACGTATTATTTTACATACCTAATTTACCTACTGAATTCTTATTTTACAGGTAATGTGTCGAATGATTCGAAAATCGGAAGAGCTCCCTCTTTTTCTTTTGGATTGAAGTAGGTTCAGTGTTGATTACGATTTTAAATTTTCTGTAGGCTCTTTAGGTTTATATTTTTTCATGATTTTTTTTTTAGACACGACGGTAAAAATGCAAGTGTTGGTCCAGGTCCTGGCCAATACAATGTGACTGGTCTCAGTGCGAAAGGTAAGTTGGGATTGAATTACCTGAATATTAATACGGACGTTTTAGCTAAAATAAAGCCCAAACCCAAAATAAATTAGCAGGAGGAGGAAGTTTCGTATATAAGCTCAGTAAGGCATGTATTTCAATATTCCCGAACTTCCCTAAAATTGGTAAATATTTTGACCCCTTTTTGGGGGGTGAGGAGGTTCAAATTTTGGTTTTTCGGCCATAACTTTCGAAAGTACGCATTTACGAAAAAAAAAATTGAGACAAAAATTGTAGAGAATCAAGACATAAATAATTTTGTTTCTTACAGTTTTTCCCTAAGACGTCGTGGAAGGGAGCTGGGACTTTTCGAAAAAAATCAATTTTGAAAATTCCCTATTAACAGAAATAATTACCAAAAATCGGGTTAATCAACATTTGGGAGAGGTTTTTCTGCATAGTACATCCCATTACTATGTAAAACAAGAAAAATATATAGCTGACCCCTCATCTCAAAGTAGGGGGTGGACCCTCTGTAGAAAAGGTCGCGTTTTCCCCCAAGCATAGCTCACCAGATCCCTTCCACGACGTCTTAGGGAAAAACTGTAAGAAACAAAATTATTTGTGTCTTAATCCTCTGCAATTTTTGTTTCAACGTTTTTTTCGTAAATGCG
Source organism: Pseudococcus viburni (assembly GCA_033439095.1). Lineage (NCBI taxonomy): Eukaryota > Metazoa > Arthropoda > Insecta > Hemiptera > Pseudococcidae > Pseudococcus > Pseudococcus viburni. The sequence goes on along the minus strand of JAVBJF010000800.1, from coordinate 15,206 downwards.
TTATTTCGAAAGTTATGACCGAAAATCCAAAATTTGAACCCCCTCTCCCCTCAAAAAGGGGTAAAAATATTTAACAATTTTAGGGAAGTTCGAGAATATTGAAATACATGCCTTACTGAGCTTATATTCGAAACTTCCCCTTTCTGCTAATTTTTTTGGGGTCAAAACCTAAAGAGTCCGTATTATATTCAACTAATTTTACTATTTAAAAATTTTTCTTATCTGCTGAATAGGCAAAGATACACCTCCAGCGATCTCTTTATATTCACGTAATAAAGAAGGCAAACATGAAATCACCCCGGCTCCAGGTGACTACAGTCCTGAAAAATCAGTTAATGTGATATTGGATACTTCTCCCAAGTATACGTTTGGATTGAAAACACAAGTTCATAAGCCTAGTCTCACTCCTGGTAAGATGAAAACCCACAACTGAATTTGCATACATATTTAAAAACCCTAATACTGATTTAATTATTTTAAAATAATCGTTAGAAAAATGTTATTTCATTTAGTTAGGTAGGTACATTAAATTCGCGATAATAAGAAATACTTACCTATGAAGAAAAATAAAACTAATATGGTATATTCATTAGATTCCAACAAGTACCTATTATGAAAGTCGACGTATTTTTACGTATACGTATTCGTTCTTATTTGTGAATAAATCAAAATAGTAGGTACCTTATCTACTTTTTAATGCTGGAAAAATTATTTGCACTTTTGAATTCATTCAGTTGAAATTGAGAAAAAAAAGTGATAGGTATACATGATCCATTTTTCATTTCCATTTTGATTTGTTGCTACCTATCACTCAAAGTATTTATCATGAACACCAGCACTGCACGTGAACTTTTCACTTTTTCATAAATGGCACTATTAGTTATTGATATGCTGATTGTAGAAATTTTTTTGCTAAAATAGACTGAAAATTATTAATTTTTGCAAACGACATGATTTATGAAGACTTGCATTTCAATTTATAGCTCCAGGAGAGTATGCCCCAGAAAAGTCAGCTTCGTCTCTTTTGGACAATTCGCCCAAATATACTTTTGGAATGAAGTCACAAATCGAGAAACCGAACTCTACCCCGGGTATAATTTCTCATTAATTTTTTCATCGTTTTTATTTTTCTTGCCATGATTTTGTGTAATTTAATTTACAGCTCCTGGAGAATACTCGCCTGAAAAATCAACTGCCACTTTATTGGATAATTCACCTAAATATACTTTTGGTATGAAATCTCAAATTGAAAAACCCAGTACAACCCCAGGTAATCGCCCATTTTTCTTAATTTTTTTTACACCTGGCAATTTTTAAAATTTAATACTCAATTCTTATCTATATCTTTATGCAGCACCGGGAGAATATTCGCCAGAAAAATGCGCTGCTGTTTTATTGGATAATTCGCCTAAATACACGTTTGGAATGAAATCTCAAATTGAAAAACCCAGTACTACGCCAGGTATTGGAATAATTTCTCATGCACTCGTATTATTAGGTTCTCCAAGTTGATTTTTTTGGGCTCTGAATTTTTCAAATTACTCTTTACGTAGCTCCGGGAGAATATTCACCCGAAAAGTCAGCTGCCACTTTATTGGATAATTCTCCTAAGTACACGTTTGGAATGAAATCGCAAATTGAAAAACCGAGCTGTACACCAGGTTATTATTTTTCAATACTTGTTAATTATTTGAGTTAGGCGTATTTAGTGATGGATTTAAAATTGCTTCGTTTGTGAATTCATAGCACCTGGAGAATACTCGCCAGAGAAATCGGCCTATGGTTTATTAGACAATGCTCCAAAATATACGTTCGGAATGAAATCGCAAATTGAGAGGCCAAGTACTACTCCAGGTACATTTTACCTAATTTGATAATTACACAGCCTACTGTCATCTTATTTCAATTTTTTTTTTCAATTTTTATATTTTACAGCACCTGGAGAATACTCGCCAGAAAAATCATCAGCAGTGTTACTTGATCACTCCCCTAAGTATACTTTTGGAATGAAATCGCAGATAGGAAAGCCCAGCACTACACCAGGTAATCTCACAGTATTTATTTATTTTTTGGTTGTACGAAGTGTTTCATGAAAGAAAAACTGCTTTCAATTGAGTAATTAGGCAATCCATCCTGACTATGACACCATAAGTAGATAAATACCTAAAAAAATCATTTTTTGCCTGCAATTCGAATGAAGGCAAAAGTTTATACTTGAATTCAGAATAAATTGCCTACTTGATGAGATGGAGGGAATATTTCTCACGAAATCCTCGTAAATTTCTGGCAAAATTTTAATTTTTTTTTTTTGAATTACAAATGCATAGCTCCTGGAGAATATTGTCCAGAAAAATCAGCTGCCACTTTATTGGATAATTCGCCTAAATATTCATTCGGTACAAAATCTCAAATTGAGAAACCTAGTACCACTCCAGGTTTGTAAATCTTTTCTTCAATTACACCCTTTTTAAAAATGAAATTCATCCAAAAGATTTGTACAAATTAAAATCATTTAAAAAAATCCAGCTCCTGGAGAATATTGCCCAGAAAAATCTGCAGCAACGTTGTTGGATAATTCGCCTAAATATTCATTCGGTTTGAAATCACAGATTGAAAAACCAAGTACCACTCCAGGTTTGTTCATCTTATCATCAATTTCATTGCTTTTTTAAAATGAAATCTAAAAAATTTGTACGAATTGAACTTATAAAAAAATTTAGCCCCTGGAGAGTATTGTCCCGAAAAATCTGCAGCAACTTTATTGGATAATTCACCCAAATATTCATTTGGTACAAAATCACAAATTGAAAAACCGAGTGCTACACCAGGTATATCTGCTCCGTCTTTATAAGTATTTCATATTGCAGCATTTTTGTCAGGGTCCAGTCGAACGGAGGAGAAGGCACATTCCCTATTAATAATATCGAAATTTCATTTTTAGTTGAAAAAATCAGGTTTCGAAAAAAAATTATATTTGTGGAAATTTTTTCATTTTTGTTAGAAAAAGTGGAAAAAATCGTAGGTATACTTAAGAGGCGAGAAAAAATTCCATTTCAGTCGGTAATTTTCAATTTTTTGCCTCGTCTATCAGTCAAATTCAGTATATCCCTGCTTAGAGCTTATTGAACTTTTTACATTTGAAATTTATTGTTCACTTATGGAATTAATTTTTGTATCTCAAGCTCCTGGAGAATACTCACCCGAAAAATCAGCTGCTGTACTTTTGGACAATGCTCCCAAATATTCATTTGGAATAAAGGCACAAATCGAAAAACCCAGCCTGACACCAGGTACCAAAGATGACAATATTTGTCCCTAAATCACTTATTATTGTGATTTTCATCCTTCATATCCATTTATTGCCTAAAATTAATTTTTTTACATCAGCTCCCGGCGAATACTGTCTCGAAAAATCGGCCGCTTTATTGGATAACTCACCCAAGTATTCTTTCGGTCTGAAATCGCAAATAGAGAAACCAAGTACTACTCCAGGTAGATACCCAATTTCCTATTCTCGAATCATAAATAACAATTTTAATTTGACTCAAATTCATTTATTTTGCAGTTTTATTTTATTCGCTTATTTTTAAATGTTTGAAAAAAAAATGAATTTTTACAGCACCCGGAGAATATTCGCCGGAAAAATGCTCTGCTGTTCTGTTGGATCACTCTCCCAAATACACTTTTGGAATGAAGTCGCAAATTGAAAAACCTAGCACTACTCCAGGTTTGTTCACCAAATTGCACAAATTTCATCGTTTTTTTCCCGCTTGATGAAATTTATCCAGAAAATTGAAACAAGTTTGAAATTATGAAAATTTTCAGCTCCCGGAGAATACTGCCCTGAAAAATCGGCAGCAACTTTATTGGACCATTCGCCTAAGTATTCTTTCGGCATAAGATCGCAAATTGAAAAACCGAGCACAACGCCAGGTATTTTACTTTCTCACTTTATAGATGGATTTATTATCTACCTAGGTATACGTAATACATCACAACTCACTAAAAAAGCCTGAGATGAACATGTTGTCTATTTTGAAAATTGTAGGGGCAAATATTGCTTCTAAAAATTTTGTCACGTCAACATTTTTTCTAACCATGGGAATGGATAGTACTTTGTAAACTGAACAAATTTTAACTTCACGACTTTTTGCCCATCTTTAAAATTGAAGGGGTTACAAAAAAAATTATTCAAAAAAAATTCTCAAAAAATTAACTGATCAAGGGAATAGATAATGCGTTGAAAACTGAAGAAATTTTGCTGCGTAGACTTTTTGTCTAACATCGAAAATGAAGGGCTACCAGTCATTTTAAAAAATAGGCTTCAAAAATTTCAATTTTCTCAATTTTTAATGACCCTTAGCCCCTTTATTTTTGATGTTAGGCAAAAAGTCTATAGAATAAAATTACTTCAGTTTTTAAAGTTCATTTTTTGAGAATTTTTTTGAACAATTTTTTTTGTACCCCTTCAATTGTAATGATAGGCAAAAAGTCATAAAGTTAAAATTTGTTCAGTTTTCAAAGTACTAACCATCTTCCCATGCTTGAAAAAATTGTTGACCTGATTTTTTTAGAAGTAGCATTTGCCCCGTCAATTTTCAAAATAAGCAACATGTTCACCCCAAGTTTTTTTTAGTGGTACCCGGCTACATCCGAAAAAATATGTTTGGCAGACGATTTATGCAACACCCTGTATTCACTCCTCTCACCAGGGCTAAATCTGAGCTCTTAAAAACTGTTGAAAAATTGAAAAAAAAATTTGTATGGATGTTTTCATCCAAAAATATCACTAGCATAGATTTTTTCCATTTACTTTTTAGGAGTCCTTGAAAAGTATCATTTTTTTCAATATTCAGTAAAAATTTAAAAAAAAATACTGAACTTATGTTTGTACCTAGGAATATTTTTCTCCATTAAAATCGTCGACGGTGATTTCCATCATCATCTTCCATCCAGACTATTTTTCTTAAAAATAAAAAAATCATTGTAGAAACATGTTTTTTTTTTAAACTGAAAAAAAAACAAGGAAAATCTGTGCTGATGATTTTCATTAGTAAAATATCCAGTGTAACACCATTCAGGAAAATTAAATTAAATTTTTTCAATTTTTTATTGAATATTTGTACTTATTAAAAAAACATGAGAAAAATTATACCTATTTATAAGGACTTCTGAAAAAAGAGGTAAAGATGGGAAATGGGTGCCAAATGATACTTTTGGATAATGACTTCCATAGGTACTAAAACCATTTTTAAACGATTTCAATTTTTCACAATTTTTTGAGCATAAAAAATGGGGGGGGGGGTAAATTTGGAATCGGAAGGGGATGGAATTTTTATAATGTCGTTTTAAGGTCTAGGCATAACTTCAAACAAAAAAACAAAATTATCACACCAAAAGAATATATTGGCCTACCCAAATTTTTACAAGAGCAAATTACTACATTAATTTTACCCCTTCAATAATGAGATGGCAAACCTAGCTACATTTGTGCCCTTTGGGTTGCTGCGTCATTCCGTGAAACAAAAACGACTTTCTTCATTTTTTGCATCAATTAATCTATCGTATTATTTTGTTCTTCTAATCATAAGTACCTAATTATAATTTCTAATAATTTTTATCTTAGCTCCGGGTCATTATAAATTGGAAAGATCTGGTACTATTATTCTTGGTCACTCTCCCAAGTATACTTTTGGTTTGAAAACATCTCTTGAAAAGCCAAGCGATACTCCAGGTATGTGAAATCATTTTTTCGTTAATTAAATTCGTTACAATGAAATATGTATCTGACATAGGTAATCGGTAAAGTTGAGTTATTATTAAATTTTGGTATTTCATTGAATGTTGATATTCGACAATACGTAAGTAATCACGTATTAAACCTGTTCGACTGTTGTGATTGAAAATGAAATTTATTGCTTGCTACAGACAAAAGAAAAAACTAGGTAATTCATTTTGAAAGGTATATTTATTCAAGAAATTACCAAAGACTTTCATAAATGGATACCTACTATGAATGACAGAAATTTTTATGGGAAAGTAGGTACCTATGTCAAGTTGAATTTGCGTTCACATTATTTCATTTCTCAAATTTTTGATAAAATAATATTGGACAGCAATTCAAGTAGCAGGTAAGTACATATTTTGTAGTTATGAGTACCTAAAAAATAGGTACCTCAGCCAGCCATGTGTGTGGGGCACTTGGTCAGATATGGATTTCATGATAATTTTGCAATAGCCTTGAGAAAACTAAATATATTTTTTCACACGATAAATACATGTCAATATGTTGCACTGTAATGCAGAATTTATGCACTATTTTAATATTATGAACAACTTACTTGAGTACCTTTCCCTGATTTAAATTTTTTTTCACATTTTTACACTGTTGCATACAAATCAATACTTTCTCAAAAAGAGAAAAAAAAATCAATAAAATTCGAATACGTATACGTAAATAATTTTATAAATATCATTTAGGTAAATTAATTTAAAATGTTTTTCCTTCAATCTACTCGGAATGAAAAAAATCGCTCATGTTTCTAGCTTTCTACCTCTTGAATAAGTGTAAAATATATTTACTCAATTTTTCCCAATTTCAGCTCCAAACGTGTACAACATCCCTCCAGTTCTGGGCGGCAGTGCCGAAGGTAGCATCAGAACAGCTCCCGCATTTAGCATTTCTGGACGACAGAAAGAATTCCGTGATGAGAGGGCTTTGATTCCGGGACCTGGTACCTACGAAAATCCATGTTCTGACATAATCAAACCGAAATCTCCAGCTTACTCGGTTAGCTCTCGATATCAGTTGCCATCTGATGACAATTTGAAACCAGGACCTGGTGCTTATTCTCCTGAAAAGGTACCTAATTTGAATCCATCAAATGCCTTGCCATTGTCCATCTTGGACTTCCTTCTTATATACCTTTATTTTACTGCATTTCAGATTCAAGTCGATTATCCTCCAGCGCATTCCTTCGGTATCAAACATTCTCAGTATACATTCAATCTTGTTTATTAACATGAAATCAATTCTTGATTCGAAAAATTTAACATTTCGATACCCACAAAAAATTTCCTTTTTTTGAACGTTTCTGAAAATTTTATTTATTCATTATAACTATTAATGCTGTTGAAATAGCGTTTTTTTGGATTGGTATAATCGAGTAGTAATTAAATTTGAATATATACGAAAGATTATTTTAAAAAAAAATTATTCAATAATAAATTCAAAATTTTCGATCTCGATTGCATTTAAGAGTTTTACTCACACGTATGATGAACTGATTAGACTGATGTTCGGTTCACAATGAAGTAGGTATACGTTGCAAATTAAGTCATATAATAAGTACTCGAAAAGGCTTGATTTTATATTTTTATACACGGATAATCATAATTCCAAATCATTTTTGAATCATACGTAAAAACATTTAAATCAGTTTGTAGCAATTTTCTAAGTAAATTGGTTAAATGAAATCATAATCACAAAAACAGGAAAACAGATAAACGTAGAAATTGTCACATAAAATTGGCATAATTTTCATTTGTTAATTCTAATTGAATATTTTTTCAAAAGCATGTAAGCAGAGGCGGAATTACGAGTATTTTTTCAGCATTGTTATTTCAAATACACGATTTCAACAAAAATAAATATTTTATGTACTTCAATGTACCATTATTAAACATTTAAACAACGAATTGAAATAATCAAAAACAATAACAATTAAATATTAAATAACTCGACAGATATCTTTTTGTTTGGGTTTTGCCGTCTGTGGCGAGCGAATGGCTAAAATTAGGCGTATCTTTTAGATGCCTTTTTACTGGCTCCGATAACGATATTGACTGGATTTTGTAAGAGCCACTGGACAGTTTCTAGGAAATCTACAGCTGCTGATTCGCTGATGGCTCGAGAATCGTAGGATAAAGTTGAGGTCATTTTAGTCCTTGCGTTTTTATTAATATCTGAATGGAAAATCGATTTTTTTAAAATAGAGAAATTGATATACTAAGTGAGTTGTAAACTTAAATGAGAATTTCAAATAGCTCACCGACAAACTGACGTCCACCTCCAACTGCTAAAATGGCACATTGAGGAGGATTGATTATAGCACTGAATTCCGAAATTCCAAACATTCGCAAATTTGAAATCCTACGGAGTCAAAAAATCAAAAATCAATCACCGAACGATAAGAAACTACATTTTAAATCATATATCAACGTGAAAAACTTACGTAAAGCTGCTTCCTTGGAATTCATGCAGCTGTAATTTCCCAAGACGAGCTTTTTTCGCTAATTCTTTCACTTCGGCGGAAATTTCATTTACACCTTTTTCATCAGCTTGCTTCACAATTGGCGTGATTAATCCGGAATCAGTTGCGACTGCTACTGATATATCGATAGCGGAATTATCAACAACCTTTTGAACATAATAGTTTTCAGTAAAGAGATTTTTCTTCGAGGGAGACCACGATTGAAATTAATAAGTACCTCGTCTTTGATATATAACTTATTAACATGTGGGCATTGTTTCAAAGCAAGGGCGACAGCTTTGATGACGAAATCATTCACAGAAACGTTTACTCCGGCAGATTTCATTTGTTTTCGTAACGATAATAAGTCATCGACTTCAGCGGTAACTGTAGCGTATGCATGAGAAATGGTTGTCTAGACAAATTATGGAATACAAATACTGGATTATGTTTGAATTACAACGAAATAAAGAGAAAATGATACAAGTACCTTGGATATTGTTAATCTATATCCAATAGTTTTTCTCATCGATGATAATTCAATATCTGTACATTTTTCTATGGTTTTTCTCGTATACATAGTTTCATCTGTAGATCATACGAGTGGTCAGTATGAGGTTTTGAAACTGATTCTTTTGGAGGGGTATCGGCAACTTTATCAGCTTTTGGAGCTGGTTTAGCAGTTGCAGAGGGAACTTTGACATTCTTCCAATCTGCTCCTTCTGGAACTAAGAAATGATCATAGAATTAATTTGAATTTCGGGTGAACCTTCCTTGACCTGAACAAAAGTCGATTCCATTAAAAGGATGATAATTAGGATAAATCATGATTAGAATTTTATAATCAGGTATACCAACCAATATCTTGGCTAAGATTCCTTCTTCCTCTGTTTCAAATGACATGACTGCTTTGTCAGTTTGTATCTCACATAGCACATCACCAGGAGCTACTGGGTCACCTTCTTGTTTGCACCATTCTACGATAGTTCCTTCGGTCATAGTAGGGGATAGGGATGGCATCATAATACGTTGGATTCCTACAAAAGTACAAAAAAAAATCAATTAGATCTGTACATTTTTAAAGAACGAATTGAGAAATGGTAAATAATTCACCACGTTCTTCATCTGTGGCACTATCGCTTGATTCAGACGTTGCTTCAGCACTCTGCTCTGAGCTTTGTTCTGAGCTACTGGGTACATATTTCAACACTTTTCCAGTCCTCACCTTCGTTCACTATCAAACCAACCAGAGTACCGACTTGAACTTCTGCAGTACCTTCAGGAATCTAGAATATAACAAATTTATATGGAAATTAAGACACCACTTGAAGATAAAATTACTGCTCTTGGTTTCAATTTCCGTACATACCAGCACTCTAGCCAAAATTCCTTCTTCTTCGGTTTCAAAAGACATTACAGCTTTATCAGTTTGTAAATCACAAAGAACATCTCCAGGTGCAATGGGATCTCCTTCCTTCTTATGCCACTTCACAATAGTGCCCATAGTCATGGCTGGTGATATAAGGATGGCATTTTGACATCCAATCCTTTGACTACAAAATCAACAATAATATGAACATATGAAACTCAAATAATAAACTTATCCTTGGAATAATTTCATTCATACCATTTAGAAATGCAGAAGTGTGGAACTGGAAACGGGTTGAAGCTCGTTCTCCCGCATCGCATAGCTGAAATTACTCAACGGTTCGTACGAGAAAAACTTTTTCATTATATTGACACATCGTGATCGAACTATAGTAGACATTTTGAACGTTGGAATGGCGAGCGAAAGTTTGACTTTATTTATTAAGACTAGTGTCGGGTCTCCAAAGAACGGTTAGCAAATTTGAATATAGCTAATTAACCATTTACAATTATCAAGCTTACCGACTCAAGATCAATTGTGGCGTCTTTTGACATCGCACTAAGGATGTGACACTTCGTCCATTATAAACGGGAATATCGATTCTTTTAGCAGCCGTTCCCAATTTCGCGTTTATCTGATTGTATTGTAAATTAGAATATTTTTCATTTTTGCAAATGAAAATAACGTGTTTACTAAATAAATGAATTAATTCATTAATTAATTTTTCATCTGAAATTTTTTTTACAACTCAAAATTTTCGTCTTGAAAATTCAAAATTTTTTCTATTTTGCATTTTTCTCTAAAAAATATTTTCAACTCTCTGATTTTCGTTTCAAATTTTTTTCGACTCGTATTTTTCTCTAAAAAGATGTTTCTACTCCCTAAATTTCGTTAAATTTTTTTTTCAGTTCGTATTTTTATAAAATTACAACTCTGTCTAAATTTTTGTCTCAAAATTTTTCCTATTCGTATTTTTTTAAAAATATTTTTCATCTCCAAATTTTTTGCCTAAACGTTTTCTAATATATTTTCATTGATTAATTTTTGAACACTGAAAAAATGTAGTGTGCTCTATATTTGCTTCAATTATCAAGTAGGTACAAAAATTTTTTGAAGAAAACTAAAATACAAATTAAAATGATTCTTTGAGACAAAAATTTGAAGTTGAATTGAATTATTGTTGAAAAAAATTTTCATCAAAAAATCCGAGTTGAATTAATTTCTTGAGACGAAAATTTAGTCGATTTCTTAAAAAATTTTCATAAAAAAATATGAGTTGAAAAAAATTGAAAATCTGAGAAGCAAAACATCGACAATAACGATGCTTTTCAATACAACCGCGCTATGTCCAAAATTTTCAATTTTCAGGTTTTTATGGTTTCGGGTAGAGTTTTTCAAGCTCTACACAAAATCATTTAGGTCCGAAAAGCCAAAAACTAATTTAAAATAAGTTATAGCCTAAAATACGAACGCGTTATCTCCACAGTTTACACCTACAAAAATACAACTGTTCTATGTCCAATGGAGACCTAGTTAAAACAGTTCAGCATTAATGAATAATTCGTGTTTATATGTTCTATGATGGATAACTTCGATATTAACAATATGAATGTCTACATTGATGGACAAAATGATGTTATTATCTCTTCATCCGATAATTCAACGCTACCCCGGAAAGAAAGTTGAGTGGCTTCGCATAAAACAATTCCAGTTCATAAAAGATGATCCCTACGTTGTGAAATTTTGATACGATTACTCTGGAGCATTTCGCGAGTTTAATGTTTTGAAAACGAAGTGTGGAAAAAAAATACATCCTGGTTTGCATAATAATTATACCTTGAAGCAGAAATATTTTGAAAAACTGCCAATTTCAACTAAAAAGTATCGAGATCTGATGGGATTATTGAAAGAAGGTATAATTCCAGGGTCGTACACGGATTATTTCGCTTCTATTCCTCATTCAAATAAGGTAAAAGACATCCGACATCGCCCCTTTTCAAACAACTGAGCAAGAAGAGTATTCGAGATCGAGGTAATGGAATTAGAGGTAGATTAAATTGACGATTTTGGTGTTTTATTGTATTTCATTTTTACGTATCGGATGTTTTTCTTATCTTATAGCATTTATATTTTCACTCTTGACAATTTTCGTATATTATTGCATTCATTTTTTACCGTGATGTGATGATTTTTGTAGTTTATTGCATTCATCTTTATATATTTCACTATATACAAAGGTGCTATGTCCTTTTCAATATATTACAAACGTTCTATGTCCGTCTCCTTTTTGTTTCAATTGCATATTTCGGCTCTTTTCAGCAATGAAATTAATATTTTTTATTACAGATCTCTTCTCAAGACATTGATGAATCAAATTAATAAGCCAAAGTAAGGAACACTCTCAAAACTTTCATTTTGTGCGAATTTGAAAACTTCTTTTTGTGTTTTCTCAAAAACTGCTAAGTTGGACATAGCGCGGTTGTATTGAAAAGCATCGAATAATGACTGGGGGAAGAGAAGAAACTGGCGAAAGTAAAGATAATTAGTTGTTTCATTGAATCATTCATGTGAACGGCGCTTCTGATTGGTTGAGTGTCACATCCTTAGTGCGATGTCAAAAGACGCTCAATGCGTGCCAATTTTTTAGCATTTAAGCATCTCCTACATATATGTTAGCAACGTTCAATTTTTCTGCCATCTGATTGGCTCTGCGGTTCACGTGTTTGTGATGCCGAACTCTTATCAACATAATTTTGTTTCAACTTGGAAAAATTTTTAAATACTCTTATTCTTTAGTCCGGTTTCAAGTAATAAATTTTATAATGATTGAAATTTGAAATGGATTTATTTTATTAATGTTTACAAATAAAGAAAGAAAATTTGTTGCCCACTAGTGAATAGTGAATATCTTATACCTAAGTCCAACACTACTGTTTCAAATTCAGATAATGTATAATCGAAATCTGGTGCGAGCTTCTTAAATAATACTTATTTATACTTATAGTAATGCAAAAAATTGGTTACGTGAGAACTTTGTAAAGACTGGACCATCACGATGCGTTAAAATGTTTCACGATTTTGTACATGAAAGTAAGTTTGAACTTGGGCATCAAATCAGATCAGTTTATAAACATTTTCGGTGTAAGTTTTAAATGAGAGTTCCTAAGTTGGGCTTTCGCTCTTTCATAAATGTAAATATTTCGTATCTTTTTTTAATACAACGCTCTGTCGTCCATTAAATTTTTGCTTATATTTTTGAAGTCATTTGAATTTGAAAACAATAATTAGATGTTAAGAATGTTAGACTTGCTTATACGGCATTCGATATGCAGTGAAGTGGAACCACAATTTTCCTTCTTGATTTTATAAAATGGATAAAAATAAACCAATTTCATTTCAATGTTAATTTTTAAACTTGGTGTCTGGTTAAAAAAAGAAGTATTTAAAAAATTTTTTTCGCATAATCGTAAGTTGAAAGTTGAAATTAAATTATTTCAAGTGTTCGGTATTGATTAAGACCGAGAGTGCAGCAGCGCAATTTCACGTGAAACAGCAGAGCCAATCAGAAAGAGGAAAAAAATTGAACGTTGCCTAAATGTATGTAACGGAGATGCTTAAATGCGATTTTTTATCATTTTTTCTCGCTGATCAAATTTTTTTCGTAAAAAAATCACAAAAAAATTATTACAGTTCGTATTAAAAAAAATAAAAAATTGATTAAATCTGGCTAAATATGACATCCTATCGAACCAATAACTTCATTAGGTAGGTGAATTTGTGATTCTGTACCATTTATTCTGTGACTTTCCATTTCATTCGATTCCGTCATCAATTTTATTGTGCGTGTAAATTTAATGTTTAAATAGCTATTTTTGTAAATCTTTTTAATTTTTCGTATCATGCTTTTCGTTAATCTAGAAATTTACACGTTAAAGGGACTTGAAAGTGGGGACGTTTCTACAATCTGTTAAAAATTTCCGATCGTATACGTTTTTACTACATGTCGCATTTTGGCTGTCTAGGAACGGTATAATTATTTAAAATTCGACGAACGGAGAAAGGGATCAGGTTTAGTTAATTGGTGTAAATATAAAAATTTTAATTTTCTTGGATTTTTAAACTGTTGAAAAAGTAGCAATTTTTTGGGGTTTATTTTACTTAAAATTTGATGTTTGTTTTGGGAAAACAAAAAAAAGGGAATTTGTGAAAAGGGTTAAACCCGCTTTCCCTTAAATTATCGGCTTTAGCTTTTTTTAAAAATTTATCAAGTTGTTTCCCTTTTTTAAAATGGGGTTCCAAGTTATTTTTTGGGACGTCGAAAGATGCAAAACTGAATGGTGGGGGTTCCCGGTTTTCGAATTCACTCCCGAAGTTTTTTTTCACGAAAAGAAATGGCGTATTCGGGTATTTTAACCAAAAAATGACAAATTTCACCAAAAAATGACAAATTTCACCAAAAAATGACAATTTTTAACCCAAAAGCGACAAATTTCATCAAAAAATGACAATTTTTAGCTAAAAATGGCAAATTTTATCATAGAACTGCAATTTTTCATCAAAAAATGACAATTTTTAAACAAAACATTACAAATTTCATCATGAAATGACGATTTTTAATCAAAAAATAACAAATTTCATCAAAAAATGACATTTTTAAACCAAAGAATGACAAATTTCCTCAAAAAATGGCAAAGTTTAACCCAAGAAATGACAAATTTCTTCAAAAAATGGCAAAAATAACCAAAAAATGACAAATTTTTCAAAAAATGGCAAAATATAACCAAAAATGAGAAATTTTTTCAAGAAATGACAATTTTTAACCGAAAAATGACAAATTTCATGAAAAAAGACAAATTTCAACTAAAAAATGACAAATTTCATCAGAAAATGGGCCAAATAACCCAAAAATGACAAATTCCCTCATAAATTGTGGTTTTTTGCCAAAAAATGGCAAATTTTATCAAAGAAATGGCGTATTTTAACCGAAAAATGACAAATTTCATCAAAAAATGGTAGTTTTTAACTAAAAATGACGAATTTTTACCAAAAAATGACAATTTTTGAGCAAAAAATTACAAAATTTATCGTAAATTGGCGATTTTTAGCCGAAAAATGTCAATTTTTAATCGAAAAATAACAAATTTTATCAGAAAATGGACCACTTTTAACCAAAGAATGACAAATTTCATCAGAAAATGACAATTTTTCACCGAAAAATGACAATTAAGCAAAACATGACAAATTCCATTAGAAAATGATCATTTTCAACCAAAAAATGACAAATTTCATATGAAAATGGACCAATTTTAACCAAAAAATGACAAGTTCCATCATAAATTGTGTTTTTTTGCCAAAAAATGGCAAATTTTATCAAAGGAATAGCGTAGTTTAACCAAAAAATGACAAATTTCCTCAAAAAAAGACAATTTTTCACCGAAAAATGGCAATTTTTCATCGAAAAATGGCAATTAAGCAAAACATGAAGAATTCCATCAGAAATGATGATTTTCAATCAAAAAATTTTTTTTTTTTTTTTTTTTTTTTTTTTTTTTTTTTTTTTTTTTTTTTTTTTTTTTTTTTTTTTT